>CAHIKZ030002201.1:2215000-2272500 GCA_903632075.3 Acanthosepion pharaonis
TATATATATATATATTCTAAAATATAAACTTTCAATGCGTTTTTTACACGATTCAGAGTGTGGATTTTCATTTACTTTTGCATTCAAAATGAAAATCGAATATGTGTATTATTCTTCAATATTTTTTCTTTTAAAGCGAAAGAAGGCTACCCTTACAGGAAAATATTTTTGGGTTTTATGAAGATGATGCAATACTGAGAAAAGTGTTTTTAAGAAGTTTGCTCGGTTCAAAACTGAAAATTGTGATGCGGGATACCGAGAAAGTTGCAGCAGGCCCGCAATTAGAGATGATGAGCGATCGTAATGCTGATTAAAATTTATCCAGGGAACAGGATATGTCAGAAAATGTTGTAATGAACCGGAAAACATGAATTGCTATGATCATTTAGTGGCACGCAATTCAAATGTAAACATATAATGGAATGCATTGTCCTCTGCGATTTGCTACTGCCCTCTAACCTCAACAAACTATCACAAGGTATGTACAATGTATTATTTATGACAATGTTTAACAAAAACATTCCGAGTAAGAATAAATACACCGGTCTTAACCATTCCAAATGCTCGTCTACATTTCTTGAAGGGATTTGATTTGAAGGCATGATAAGCTTCTTACGCAAAACCAGGCGTTAGATTCAAACACAATTAAGCTAATTAAAGGTAGAAAACTTTGAAAAGCATAAGGAAATGATCAATGCCAGATCTCCTGTCTCTTTGCCAAAATCAGTTCATGTCCTACGACACACACCGTAATGACCTAACCTTGCATTCTGTATTATTGCATGTGCCAACCTATAATATTATCATAATGGGCAGTACTGTAGTTCTCTGAAAACCGGCAAAAATCATTTAGCTTAAGTTATCACTCGATAAAATATTAACATTTTGGAGGATGGAATTATAAAATTGTCTAAAAGACGATGAAACTTAGTACAGAAAAGTGGCGCATAAATAATGTCGGTGAAATTCACTTATATTACTCCGCAAAATTCTCTTCATACGTGATATTATTCATAAATCTAATACTACATTGGATGAATTTTAACGGAAATTAGTTAACTATTAAAATTTATTACAGCAGTGAGGAAGTAACGTAAGATTTGAGGCTGGTCTTGTAGGCAGTAAAATTATTAGCGGTCGCAAAATGGATTCTGTTATCAAGAAAATCCAAACAATTGTAATTACGCTAACACGACATTTCTGAATAGTATTATAAACAAATATTATATATTCAAATAAAATGTCCCATAAGATGTTCCCAAAAAAGTTTCAAATATACTACATAAATAAAATGATGCACAGAAATCTCATAACCTTTCTACTGGATCCAGAAAAATTCTGTGTCCTGTGTAAGAGGAATTTTTAAATGAAAAATTAAATTTACATGTGAATGAAATGCATTATGCAAGAAAAAACTATGTATGAAAACTAAGAAACTACCGCAGTTATTGTTGCATTAAGAGAATAGCTAACAAAATCATTGACTTAAAGTAACTGGTAAGGGACGTGACCGAACTCATATTAGCGTGGAAAATTTCTATGATACTATTGACTTATGAATGTATATTGGTTATTGTGTTCAGTAAATGTTTCTATGGCCATAATCTTCAGTATTTATTTATAGATAATATTTTTCTTTATAAAGGATAAGATAAATATATTCAATATGTTAAAAGCTCACAAGACGTATATATATGTTAAAAGCTCACAAGGCGTAAATATATCCTGAAAATTGTACATTCATTTGAAGTGAGAAAATGCGTACTTGTTAATAGCGGACAAAAACATATGTATTTGATATGATTTCAATGAAGCCAAAATAATTACGACTTTATAGTATATGAAATAACAGCGATAGATTTAAAACAATCATAAGCAATTATTTGTTTAAAATTATACAATTATTTTAACAACAATAAAGTCAAGAACAGCAGTGATACTAATAGTAATATTATAATGACATTTTCTATGAGCAGTGTTCATCAAGGATGTTAGTGATCTCGGATCTCCACAATTTTCTTTTCTTTTTAACCCTTAGTTAATGTTGTATTTTTCTTATCTTTCCTAATCCTGTTCTGCTCAGACACCGGTTAAACAGTGGTAGAGAAAAATGACAATGCCCTGCCACCGGTTTAACGGTGGGTAAACACTTGTAAGTATTTTTATATCTACCGTGAAATATTACATACCAATTACAGTATAACCCGGATATAAGAGAGTTGTCGGGACCGGAGAAGAAGTCTCTTATAATCGGGTTTCTCTTATATCCGGGTTTGGTCTATTTTATATACATTAACACAGGCTCTAATTTGAGACCAGAGAAAATTTCTCTTATATCCGGGTTTATCGTATATCCGGGTCCCTTATATCCAGGTTACACTGTATTTGCGAATTTTTACTCAGGAGCTCAGGTAGAAGAGTTAAAATTGTTCAAGAATGCAGGGCTCAAAGGCTTAATGTCCAGTTGTCTGAAGTACATGAAATCAATGCAGTCTTTCTGCAAGTAAGTTCACTCGAACCGCTTCTTCACACAAACCACTATCCCGTAGACCTTACTTTCACGATCACTCTAATCTTAATCTGTTCAAGTCTAGAGTTAACAGATATCATCCCCTTCTATCCGTATAAACTACTCCATTAACGTAACACTCTACCACGTGTGGTACCGGGCCTTGTACAGTGTAAAACTTATTGTAAAAAAACTAAAACCAACAACATTTAAACGAGTCTCTACGCCTCGAAAATCTGGAAGTAAATCTCACTGCAGGCATCAAATGTAACTGATATATTCGTACCATCAATAATAATCATGGACAAATGATCGGTTCCATTTACCGTGCCAAAAAGTACCTGAAACCTCCTGCCACACTTTATTTTATCAAGAATCAGATCCTAGCAAAAATGGTGTACAGCTTCCATATATGCTTTGGAGCTGTCAAGTCTTTACTATTCAATCTTGAGAGTGTTCCAAAAGGTTTACAATTTTCCACCATGCAATCTTTCATCTTCCATCTGTGAACATCTTTGTATTTGGTGAATGTAACGTGCATCACGCCAAATATTACGGATGTTACCGGTTTTCAGACTTTTAATTTTCCCACTATTCAGTCTGTTACTCAAAACGTGGATTTCTCTACTCGCTTTCTTATTAAATGTGGAACACATGATCCTTTACTTGCTTTGATCGTTACTTCCTTTCCTAGCTCCTGTCGAGTTTCAAAACACAGGCCTGTTGACAACTTTGATCATTCTGTTGTATCTATTGATATTTTGTTCCAGTCAGCTATTAGAAATCAACTTCCTATTTATAAAATCTATTTCCGTTACCATCATGCTGAGTGGAATTCAGTTCCTGAATGATACTTTAACCCTTCCTAATGAGAAGTGCTCCAATGAGTTAACTTTTTCGCATAGATGATTTCATTCCTACTCGGAATTACCAGGCGAAACATCAGTCTTCACCATTGATCTTACCAATATTTTCTATCGTTATATGATCGCAGCGATAACTATTTCCGTTTATACAAGCGTGACAGTTCTGATAATAACAGATGTCTATCTATTCGAGGTTGCACGTAAAAAATGTAAACAGCTCCTCGTAGAAGTTAAGTCTACGTTTATTGAGAGGAATGAAACACCTTCTTTAATCTAATTTGGTCCTCCTGATTACTGGTGGTTTTGTAATAAGATAAATAAGTGCACGTTTTCTCTTCCTCCACTCATCAATCAATTTCAGGTGTTACTCTCTTCTGTCGATAAAGCAGAATGTTTTCCGTTGAATTTTACTCTTGACTCATCTGAAGAAACATTGCCTAACCTTCTACATAGAACTGAATCTGGGTTATACATATAAGTCCTTCTATGGTTTTTGCTATCATCTCAATCTGGATCCCAATAAAGCATGTGCACCTGACGGCATCCCTGTAATACACCCTAAGAAATGTGCTCACGACCTGTCTCCTGCTCTCTCTAAACTGTATGTATCGCTGCCTCTTGCATTACTGCTTTTTGGAAATCCTCATCTGTTATTCCAGGCTTTTAGCCTGCTGCTTCAGTTCGGAAAACTACTATAAGCCCTAATTAATGCTGAACTAGGTAAGCATCTAACATCGGAAGGTCTTAGACATGCAATAAGGATTTCGTTCTTTAGGTGAAATGTTGATGCATTAACGATTATTACGGAAAGAGACTATAAACGTTCGGCACAGTTCGGGTTTTGCTTTAAACATGTCGAGAGTGTTAGACAGAGTTTGACATATAGATCTTCTTCACAAGTAGAAATGGTATGGGATCACTGCAAGGATTTTTGAACTGATCCAGTCTTTCCTATATAAACTCAAAATAAAATTTATCCGCAATTGTCCATCTTCCAGATATGTTCATACCAATGCAGGGCACTATCACTATATATCATCAGCTGTCATCTTTGTATATGATAACACAACCATTTAATTCTTTCTCTCTAGTATGTCTGATCATGTAGATACGCTCTAAGCGGTGGCTAGTGTCAAAAACAACCTACACTCTACTGTTGACTGGAGAAACACTGCTTGTTAATTTTAACGTCTCCAAAACAAAATTTCGAATCATCTGAGAGACCTCTTTCTGCCTTCCATCCGCATGGTTGATGACGACCTTAAGGACAGTAACCTGCTACGACTGCTTAAACTAACATTCAACTTCTGGCATGAATTAGAAATACTGTATTGGATCCATTGCTAGGTCAGCTGATCCAAAAAAAACAAACTTCAGTGTGTCATGCTAGACATTTTTCTCTGCAGAATCTATCATACATATCTATAAGTCTACCATTCACCCCTGCTTAGAATAATGCTGCCACATGTGGTCAGGCACTCCTGCTATATGTTTGGAGATTCATGATAGATTCAAGAAAAATCAGTAATATTAGTGGTCTTAATCTGGCGTCTCCGCTTCAGTCACTTTCAAACCGCCGTACAGTTTCTTCACTATTCTGTTTTCTATAAATATTTTTATGGTAATTGTTCGTAAAGTTCTTTGCTATGGTATCTAGACATTATGAATTAAATCGTAGTACTAGGCTTGCAGCAAAGTCTCATCAATTTACAGTTGAATTAGCTAACATTTCCTTTTCTCGCGCATCTAGCTTGTGAAAATCTCTTCCATGTACATGCTTTTCAGTTAATTTTGATTTTCATAAATGTAAATGCAATATCAATCGTTATCTACTGTGTTGATTACTTTTCTATTGCCCACTGAGCTGTAAATTGGAGAGACATATTTGCCAGTGTAGTAATGCGCTTAAGATCAAAGAGTCTAAGTACAATAGCAAAGAACGATATATATTTTGCATTAAAATGTGCCACAAAGGCAAAAGGGGGAAAGGTTGGTCATCTTCTATCTTATAATTAAACTTAGTTAAGCACAATCACTGAGCCAAACATACCACAATATTCATTACACCTAAACCACACATTCTTACATACCATGCTAACAATCCGCTATAATACCTCAGAATCTCTATGAAAATCGTCACCATATGTAATTTTTTGACTGTGGGTGGAGGCGAATAAAGCAACAATTTAAAATCGCAACCTCAATATATATTTACAATATGTGATAAACTCTTTACAAGAAACTAAATAATATAATGTCAGTAATAACACCCACCTCAAAAAACAATCCTATATTGCGGCAGAAACATCAGTTATTGGAGAAAAGATTTCATCTGAACACTCACCATGAAAGTTTTTATAGGAAATACAAAGTTAGGTAACTTTATGGTGGTGGGAAAGTGCTTGAAGTTGAGATGTCAGATCAGGGCCAATATTATTGCTAATTTTTCTTTGTATTTTATCAAGGATCTAGAAATAAAAAGCAAGAGAACCGGATCAGCAATATTCTAAACATGGAGGAATAGTATACCTATAGACATGGAAGATTGATTCTGCAGAGAAAAAAAAGTCTAGCACGACACAGTGAACCATCATTCTTAGCAGATGACCTAGCAATGGATTCAATACAGTCTTTCCTATACATGTCAGCCGATAACGTTAGCACACCGCCCTACGCTTCTGAAGGTTAGCATCAGCTATGCTGATGGAAAGTAGAAAGACATCTTCCAGATGAGTAATAGAGAGCAGTTTAGTTTTGGAGGCGTTAAACTTAATAAGCCATTCATAGTCCCGGATAGGAAAAAACAAGTTCGTTTTGGATATCATCTGCCAATTCGACCATATCGACCCGTTCAGGCTTACTATAGGACTTAAGAGGAAATGGTTGAGTCATCAGCGTGGATAACACGTTGAGAGCTAATTCCATCGGGAATGTCATTAATGAAAATCAAAAACAAAGTAAGACTAATGCTGGGGACCTGGGTGTCACCTGCATTATAAATTATATTTTTGTACATAGTGGATAACACCTTCAGAGTTTTAATAATAGAGTTTTGACACTGGCTGAAACGAAATAAGCTCAGAAGGTGTAAGTCTGGGTAGAATGGATTATCAGTTGGGAATTACGTAAATTAATGCGATTTGATTATCTCTAACGTAGAAAGATAACAAATAAATATCACCAATAAGGGAAAAATGAATTATGCAGTAACGAAAATGTTACTTCGGCTCAGTTGAAATATCATCAGACAGTATGAGTTCGAAATCTTTTTGAAACCAACATAGATACAAAGACATCCACACGCGCACTCATGCATGCAAACCTTGTTGTGTCCTTAAAATAATAGAAATAATTAATAAAAAACATTCACTGGTTTTGCATTGTCGAATCTTTTTCAATCATTACTAATTCAGACCCATTAATTTTGTCGAAATGCAATTATTTTTCATGATTTTTTCAATGATTATTTCATCCAATGATGTCAGTGTCTTTCGCATCACATAGTCGTTATCAACAAAATATTTCCCTTTCTTCTTCATGTGCCGTGCTCCTTCAAGACGGAGGCGATCATGGTCCTCCACAATTTCCTGTTCTTTGTAGATTTCATTTTTTCGTAATTTCTCATGAACCCTGGTCGACCATCCATTTAAGCTCATCAAGAACGTTATGCGCTGTTTTCCTTCATCCTTCTGACGTTCAATCTGTTCTGTGAGTATCAGAGTTTCCAAGCCCTCTTTCTTCGTTATGTACCTCAGAAATTTCAACTGTCTTTTCCAGATATTAAGTGCAAGTTTCTTTTTTGTTATTATTTTCTGTAAAACCTCGTCGTTTCTCAGATTTTCGGTATTCTCAGCATCCTTCTGTAGAACCACTCTTGTTTTAAGTCTCTTCTTCAGCTTTGAGGAGACCTCCGGCATCCATGTTTATAAAGACGGGAAGATATCACGCAGCAGTTTAGTAATCATTACTTATGAAGTTTATAATCCTAAAAAAATAAATAAACAATAGCCACTTTGATCGGAATTCTTTAAATATATTGGATATTGCCAACTGTCTTTGCGAGTTGACAATATCTGTGTGCCAATAATTTGTGGCTCAAACATTTTTTCCCGCGATTTTGGATTTTTAGTCGTTTTACCCTCAACATTCTCACCATCTACAAATAGATATGTTCATTCATGTTCTGAACTTGTGAAACGTATTCTTTTTTAACAATCCCGTGCATATTAAATTAAAATCAACATGTTTTCGGCAGGTGTTTGGCATTAGAACAAATTATTTGAAAACGAACTGTTTTCCTAGGAAATCTCTAAGAGAGAAGTTATTATTCCAAACAGACGCATGTAAGAATTCCTAATATCTAAAAAGAGGGTTACAATTCCATTCCTGATAGTTGGTTTCAACAATTCTTTTGTTATTTGTCCATTTTTTGCAGCTTTCTAGAAAGAGACCGGTAACGTATTACCTGAAATGTAATCTTGTAAACGTTGGCACACGCGCAAACACGCACCCACACACTTTCACTCTCTCTCTCTCACACACACATACACACGCAAACACATGTCAAAAATTATTCCAGAATAAGCGAAAATGAAAGTAAATAAAAAATGCAATCGAAAAGAAAAATACATTTTACTATCCATTAAATATATTTTGCAACGAAGATTGTGAGATTTTTTTAGGTTGAGAAGTGAAAAATCTCTCAATAAATATAGATCTGAGACCAGTCAGATTCGACGCATTTTCATTCACATGAATAAATTTTGATTTATTCGTGCCAACTAGGCATATGGACAATTACAAGGCTATTATTTAGCGTTCACTATCGTTTTAAACTACAGTAATGAAAGTAGCGATTTTCATTTGAAGGATATGAGTCGTTAAACGTGTTTTGTTTTTGCTTAATATAACCAATCGTGTCGAATTTCTTCAGTCAGAGAAAACGAACGTCTGGGAAGAATAGATAAGATAAAATAAAATTGTCTCAGCCCCCGAAAATTTGATAAAGCTACGAAGAAAGATTTTAAATTCGAGTGTTGAAACTCATTAACTTCATTCCCTGATTTTTCGGGAATAAAATTCAAATTCATTCAGTGTCATTCAGCGTAAGGCGCTTTAACAGAGACTCGAGTAACGATTAATGTCAATTATTCATCATTGAAATTATGTGCAATATGTTTCTATATGAACAATGAGAACTCATATAATGGGAAGAGTAATGGTTTCTGAACTGGTTCTCAGATACTTTTAGAAACTTTTGTAATAGGAAATTAAAAAAAATACCATATATATATATATATATATATATATATATATATATATATATATAAGTGAACTTTTAAGTCAATATTCAGAGGCGACAGATTGTTTCATGCAAGATGTAAAAGTCAGGCCTGATGATTGCGTCTAGCATGAAACAGTCTGTCGTCTCTGATTGTTGACTTTAATGCTCACTTTTATATTTACATTCGCTCTATTACTGATATTGAGCACTTTCCCCATAAATATAGCACACCTTAAAAATATATTTTTTTCTTTTTCGACGTATGAGTGTCTGTCAGTGAACGTTTTATTTTTTTTGTTTCGTATCAGACAACAATCTTACACAGGATTTGCGCCCAAATCTACACGAAGGGCATACTGAAAGGTTGACCGTCATATGGGTTGATGTATTAGCCCGTTATTTAGTGTTAATTCTTAATTCTCTCACATGATTGAGACGATTCTTTCAAAAGTCAGTTATAACTCGGTAGCAGGTATTTCTCCAGTTTGCTCGGTTTTCAACAGCAATTTCGAATTTCTCTATAGGGATGTTTGCAAAAATTGTATTTAAGTTTATCCTTGAAACGTAACCAAGGGACGGCCTACGTAACGCTTACCGTGACTATATATGAGGATTTTCGGCATCTGATAATCACTCATTCTGATGACATGACAAGCCCATCTGAACTGTGATTATGTCAGAAAGGATTCAATACACTACATTTGATGAAAAGACACCACATTTGATCAAAAGATCAAGGGTAGAAATGTCCTGTCGTGTATAATCGAAGACAGCCTTTACGAAAAGCATCAATTTGATTGATGCTCGTCCTGTATGGCGTCCATGATTTTGACCAATAAAGAAGTATGGTGAGAATGATGGCTCGATAGACACTGATTTTCGATCTCAGTGAAATCCCATGAAAATTCCATAGGCGATGCTTAAACTTCCCAAAGGCTTTGCTTGCCTTTGATATTCGGTTAACTATATCGTCATCCAAAGAGGCACTTGAAATAACTTTACTTCCTAAGTGCGACAATGATTTCACATACTTCAGGTTGTTACTGTCAACGGTAATGGAAACGATTGGGAAGGTGTAGGCAGGTTTTATTTTTGCACCTTTGACATGCTTAGGTGTAGGCCTTGGTTGATCGACAACTTCGTTTACTTTTGCTTATAGTAAATCCGAATGTGTTGCAAGCGGTGGGAAAACGAATGACCCGTGTTTGAGCTTCTTCGATTGACGTTGCCACGATCGTATCATCATCAGCAAACAAAAGATTAGGAATAATGCTTGCTCGAGTCAACGATTTTTATTAAAAACATTGATGGTTAAAGAGGCCGCCACTTGTATGGATTCAAATTTCACAACCATGTCAAGGTCACTAAAAACATGGTGTATGGTGACCGAAAAAGAGCGGGAAGTACAGTAGCCATGACACAACATTGTTTTGTGCCATTTGTTACATCAATTGTTTCTGAAAACGCTCTATTAGATATAAATGTTGCTTTCATTCCTTCGTGAAACGAGATGATGATATTTAGTATATATTATGGTATGCCAAGCATTTTGAATACTTTACAGCGAGTATATTTGTTTACACTGGTAAAAGATTTGATCAGGCCGGTAAAGACGCTATAGAGTTCATGGTTCTTCTCGCGAAATTTCCCTACATCCTGACGAAGTGAAAAAATCCTAACAATTTTTCCACGACCTGAACGAAAACTACACTGAGTTTCGGGACAGAGTATATCAATGAAATATTTGTTTCTTCTCTTTATAATAACACGAGCTAAAAATTATTCCTGCCGTATTAAAAATACAATGCCACAGTAATTATCACACAGGGAATTGTTGTTTTGTTCTTGAGCAAATTTTTATGCAAACATTTTTGTAGACCTGTGGAACAGAACCAAACATTCATATGACTTTATAAAACACGACGGGTTACTTAACAAGAGTTTCTCATCATATGTAAAAAAAAAAATCTGGGTGAATAGATTTTTTTCCAGGGGCTTTGTTCGAGGATATTTGTTTGATAGAATCCTGAATTTCCTTTAGTCGTGACTCAAGAGGCAATATATATATTGATGTGGGGCCAAAGTTGGGACCACAGAAGGAAAACACGGAACACGGATTAGATGTAAGAAAGATATATTAACAACAGGTTACAGTGATAGTGTAAGCGGAGCTTACTATATGTTAGTGTCCAATACTGGTAGTCGTACGCGGCTGTCACTGTCTCTCTATCTCTCAGTTTAGAGTGTTGTGTCGCATACTTACTATAGAACTGGAAGAGTCTATTGTGTAGGTAGTTTCCGGTCTCACAATACCCCCCCTTCCAAGATATTTCTTTTTGAAAAGGAGAGAAAACATAAATTTGTTAATACTTTTTCCACTTGGGATTTACGTCGAGCGGTTGAGTAAATTTCCTTTTCCTTTCTAAGCGTCGCACTTCAGGAGAAACTTGGGGCATGTCGAGATCGAACTAGAGGTCTTGATGCCTGAGCCACAGCTTTTCGCGAACCGTGTGCCAGTTTATGTAATATGCAAGCGCCTATTCCGTACGAGCTTGCATCACTTGCGAATATGATGTCGAGACGAGGGTCGAAATGTCTGAGGGAGAGGTCCGAAGTAAGAGTTTTCTTGATCTTCTCCAATGCGTCTTGGCATTCCGGGGTCCATGACCATGGTTAATCCTTTTTTAAGAGTTGGTTGAGAGGACCTCTCAAATTTTGCATGTTCTTAATGAACCCTTGGTAAAAATTAGCTAGGCCGAGAAAGCTTTGTAACGTTTGAACGTTATCTGGGACCGGCATGCTTCTGATCGCGTTGGCTCTTTCTGGATCCGGCCGACAACCGTCTTTATTTATAATGTGCCCTACGTATTTAATCTCTGGTCAGAAAAAGTCACACTTTTCCTCCTTAACTTTAAATTCGTATTCTTGTATCGTTTCGAATACGTTTATAATATGGTTCCGGTGCTCTGCCGTAGTTTTACTAGTAACTAGTATATCATCGAAATAGGCTGTTGCGTAGTCAAGATCGCCCAGCATGGCGTCCATGACCTGCTGGAAAATTGCAGGCGCAAACTTTACTCCAAATGTATTTGTACAACACTCTATTGGTGTTTATGCAGAGCAATTTGGAACTTTCTTCTTCCACCTCTATCTGAAGGTATGCGTCCGAGAGGTCAATTTTAGAAAAAAATGTTCCACCATTGAGTTTATTGAAAATTTCTTTTGGGTTTGAGAGAGGATAGTGGTGATCTTGCAAGGCATCGTTTAACCCTGTGAAAAAATCTGCGCATACTCGTATTTGATTGGACTTCTTTTTTACGTAGACCGTAGGTGCTGCCCACTCGCTGAAATCTGTTTTTGACAGAATACCTGCTTGTTCGAGTCTATCTAACTCTTTGTTGATTTGCTCTAGAGTAGCGAAAGGGACATTCCGTTTCTTTTTGAATACCGGTTGTGCACTGTCCTTCACCTTGAACTTAGCTTTCATTTTAGTACATTTCCCAAGGCCGCCAGAAAAAAACCTGGGGAAATTTTTGTTTGAGTTCCTTTTTTAGATTTACCATATTGGACGTTGTACTTTGTATCTTGCGACAAAATGTACTCATTGAGCAATCCCAAAGATTGAATTTTTTCTATCCAATCAGTTCCAAATAAGTTGTCTGATGTTTTCAATACATAGGCTTTGAGCTTTTTGGTAACTCCATTTAGTGTTATTGTAAGTATTACCTCGCCTAAAATGTTAATCTTTTCGCCAGTTACGGATTTTGCTGTTTTATCAGTTTTTAATAAAGTCGGCTTGTTCAATTTTCGCCAAGTACGCCAGTTAATCGCTGAAATATCAGAACCTGAGTCAAGCTGAAATGTAATGGACATTGAAAATACCCACTGTTACATATTTTCTTAAATTCCTATTGACAATATCGTCAGATTGAGCTTGCCTAATTTTATTTTGGGGTTTTCTCGTTCTGTTGTCGTACCAGCACGAAGTTAAAGTATGCCCACTTTCATTGCAATTTTTGCAATATTTTTTGTTCTTAACTGGACAGAATTTCATCCAATGCCATTTACCACAATGGTAACATTGTCCGGGCAGTTTTTTTTTAACCTATTTGGGTTTTGGTTACTGCGTAATTTAGGACATGAGATTTGCCTTTTGTCTTTTTGAGGTGAATAGGCGGTAGACTTACATCTGATTTTATTAATCTGAGCTACACATGATTCCTTGATAGTGTTTGAGCCACGCTTTACAGATTTTACTCTTTGACAGTCCTCTGCCAGTTTTTGGAGAGTCAATCCTTGTTCTTTCTCAGTACCCGTCGTCTGACTTCAGCGTCTTCTGCTGATACTTGACCTTGTGCGAAAATCAAGCACTAGAAATCATCGGCAGTCAGTTCGGCTAGTTTAAAATCATTACATAGCTTGTTTACCGATGCTGCAAACGTTAGAAAATCTTGCTGGTTGTCTTTGACTGTGTTCAGTCATTTCCAACTTTTGTGGAACAAGGTTGCGTTAGGCCCGAATAGTTCCGATAAGAGCTTAATAGTCTCTGAAAAATCCAAGTCAGTCGTTTTCTTGGGTAGTATGAAGTCTACGAACCTACTATGTTCTGTAGTTCCCAGTTTTCTCAATAGTACATGTATCTTTTTTTTTTACTGGGCCATTGCTCACAGTCTACGTTGAAAATATCTTCGTAGCGCCTGTAAAAAAGCTTCGAAAGTTTTGTCGTTCTCTGGTATGTATTCAAATGTTTCCATTGAATTGTAGATTGTACTCTGGGAGAATATTGTATCTTTTTCAGAGTTTGAGCCTTTTAATGCATTTACGAGTAATTCTTTAAGTTGTTTCTGTTGTAGTTCAGCATTCTGAAGCCTAATTCTTTGGAATTCCATTTGTTGTTTATGTAATTCCAAAAATAGTTGTTGCTGTCTATCTTCAGATTTTTGTTGCTGATCCAAATTTAGTTTTAACATTTGGGCAACTACTTTTGCAAATCTTCCATATTTAAAAATGACAGCGCTTTTCATTTTTTTTCTTTTACACAAAAAAAAATATGGATAGACAATTAGTTAAACTAAACTAATTATGTGTTTAGCTTTTTTTCCCGTGGTTCCGTTAATTTTGACGTAATTGAATAAATTTTCACCACACTTATGTATTTTTTCTTTTTTTTTATAGTTATAAAAACAGAAAACTCACCTCAGTGAATTTGAGGGGAGAATAATTTTATGCCCGAGTTCAACTCAGTTACATAAAAATATTTTTTTCGATAGTTTTTTTCGAAAACTTGAGTACAATGGTAGTACTTCGGCACTGTTTTTTTTTCTCTGTGTGTGAATGTGTAAGAAATCGTTCTCGAAATGTTACTTCGACAGACTTTAATGTAGATGTCGAATCGCTAGTTCGTCACTGATGTTTGGTATTAGAATATATATATATATATATATTTTTTTTTTTAGATGTAGACGCTGGGTGTTGCGTTTAAATCGCTAATGTAGTAATACCAGCTTAATTTCTCGTTCAACACTACTGTGGGAACGCCTGGAGTTTTTGTGTATTTTTCGAGTACTCTGTCTCTAATGATATGGTGAGAACGAAATTCTCGAATCTTTCTGTCGCCACTGTTGTGGGACTGACATTGCGGTTTTCGACGTAAATGCGTTTCTCGAATCCTCGTCGCCACTGATGTGGGACCAAAGTTGGGACCACAGAAGGAAAACACGGAACACGGATTAGATGTAAGAAATATATATTAACAACAGGTTACAAAGATAGTGTAAGAAGAGCTTACTATATGTTAGTGTCCAATACTGGTAATCGTACGCGGCTCTCACAGTCTCTTAATATAGGCCTGGAAGATACTATTGTGTAGGTAGTTTCCGGTCTCAATATATATATATATATATATATATATATATATATATATATATATAATTCATATATATATATATATATATATATATATATATATATATATATATAAATGAATAAATTATTATTGAAATTCCAAATAGAACACTGCAAACACACACACACACACACAGACACACACATATATATATATATATATATATATATATATATATATATATATAGAAATGAATTAAATTATTATTGAAATTCCAAATAGAAGACTGCAAACACAAAGTCAACAAAACAAAACAAAATTTGATATTTCGAACTTAAAAGAAACAAATGAAAATTAAAAAATAAAGCTGCCGAAAAATGAAGAGAAATGACACATGAAAGGAAAATATACGGAATACACATTACGACGAAATAAGGAAAGGGGTCATCAATACATTAACACAGAAAAGTAAAAATAAATAATGGCGGTATATATATATATATATATATATATATATATATATATATATAAAACATAATTTCAGTGATGAATAATTGGCATTAATCGTTAGTCGAGCCTCTGTTAAAACGCCTTACGCTGAATGATTTTGAATTTTATTCCCGAAAAAGCAGGGAATGTAGTTAATGAGTTCCAACACTCGAATTTAAATAAAATTATATGTATTCATTGCTTTTAAGAATGAAACAGACTGTGGCATTTATGTGCTTACCACAATGTGAATTTTTTATTTATATAATCGCTACCCCTGATATTGAACAATTTAACCCATAAATATGGCATACCTTAAAATATAATTTATTTTTGTCTCTCTCATTCTAACTCTCTCCTCTCTCTCTCTCTATATATATATATATATATATATATATATATATATATATATATATATATATATATATATATATATATATATATATATATATAAGTTTCTAAAACACACGTTTCGCTTAGCCTTGGTGCGGGTTGAGTAGAGATCAACGTGTTTTAGTGGACAGCAGTTTTCAAGTATCATCAAGAAGCGAGAGCAAGATGTAAAATGTCAGCCAATCTAACAGTGATCTCATCCCACAATCCACACTCTTGCTTAAATGTGGCCTCACTTGTAAACACTAGCGGGTCTTAAGTGCAGCTTGAGATTATTTCACAAAATTCATAACTGAATCAATTGGTTACAGATTATACATAATATCCTACGTCCATCGCAGTTTCATGCAGTTACACAATCATCAGGTGCTTAATACTTAGTATTCAGGATTCAGGGAGTATTCAGAACTTGATGATCGTGTAACTGCATGAAATTCCGAGACGGTCTCTCAAGGTGGTATATTATATGTCTTCACTAATAGAAACTTAAGAGCTATTTCATATATCATCGAGCACTGTTTTTATAACTTTTGTGTAAAACTTATATGTTATTTCTTTATTTTAAAACATATATTATGCATTATTTTCCCTAATTCTACTACACAAACTACGGAGTTTCCCTTTCTCAATAGCAAGATGAAATTACCCGAAAACTGAGTATCTTTGTATCACAACACGTCTAAAAATGTAATAAGGGTAAATTTAAAATAATGCCAATATACCAAACAGACAATTATTTTTATCTACATGAAAAGAGACAAAAAACAAAAAAAACTTCATAAACAAATTTAAACCAACACTAAATAGATAATAACCCCACACATAAAAAAAAACACGCAGCATACACACATAATGAGCAAATACAGTCGTCGATTCTATTATGGTCACCAAGAATATTTCTATGCGACGATAACGTTCGCAAAATATCAGACGCAAATACTAAATTCCTAATGCAGTTCTATGACGTCGTAAGACGCGAATGAACAAAATATTAACAAGAGAACCACACACACACACACACACACACACACACACATACATATATATATATATATATATATATATATATATATATATATATATATTCTTATCACAAGTCCAAGAAAGACATTTGAAACACTAGCACTCAAAAGATTCATTTTTTTAATTTGTAGGATTATGTACTCTTTGCTTGTAGTAGGTCGAGTATAAAATATATTTTAAAATAATGAAAACACATTTGAACCAAAACGTTTGCGGTTTATAATCTTTTAAATATATATATATATATATATATATATATATATATATATATATATATATATATATATATATATATATATATACACACACACACATATATATATATAAGTGTAATATATATATATATATATATATATATATATATATATATATATATATATATATATATATATATATATAAAAAAAGAAAGAACAGTAAGATATAAAATCCGGTGTTCTTATAGATATTTTATTTTTACAAAATAGTGCTCAATGTAAATTTACAGAGCATTAATATTATAAATTAATTGATTTAAAATATGGTTATTTTCGCTACACAGTTCAACCATGTTTCAAAAATAGCTTCTATTTTTTGAAACATGGTTGGAGTTTTGTAGCGAAAATAAATATATTTTAAATCAATTAATTTATAATATATATATATATATATATATATATATATAATATATATATATATATATATATATATATATATATATATATATACATTGTAACCCGGATATAAGACAGTTATTGGGAGAGGACCGGAGAAGAAGTCTCTTATATCCGGGTTTTTCTTCTATCCGGGTCTCTTATATCCGGGTTACACTGTGTATATTTACAGACACAAGATTTATGTATTGTTATATCTCTTACCTAGACACGCATTAAAAATATTTTCTTGGTGGCTATGATATGTACGTGTTTATCGCAGTTCTTTTTTGCACAAACCCTAACTTTTCCCATATATGTATATGGCAATCAATCAATCTATCTATTTATCTATTTAAAATATACTTACTAAATGTGAGGGACAAGATGTTATAATCTTTCGGCTTCGAAAATGATTATTTGCTAAATATAATTTTCTCCTTCCTCCATCTCTCCTCGTCTCTCTCTCTCTCCCTCTCTTTCTCTCTCAACCCCTCTCTCTCTCTATATATATATATATATATATATATATATATATATATATATATATATATATATATATATATATATATATATAATATTAATCCATAAAACGAGACGAACGTAAACTTTTCTGAGATTGATATGTAACAGTTACATGATTGTATTTGAAGACACATTATAATAGGAATGATACTCATTAGAATGAATTTACACTTCTTTCATATATCTCCAAAGTTTTTTTCATATGCCTTTCGTTTTTAAAGAAGAGTGATTATGTATTGCAAAAAATAAATCATGGGTCAATTTTATAGATGATCGAGCTTTTATTCTGTGCATAAGTCAATCACATGCAAGAATGAATATTCTGACGAAGAGATTTCTGCCTACTTTTTTCTTCAGAGATCAATTTATGGATTTGCATTGGTTTATACATAAGAACAAGTAATAGATGTGAAGATGTAAACGTTCCATTTGCGCTTCAAGGAATTCTATATGCAGCTAAATTATGCAATGTTTATTTTTTCATTAGGATCCTCAAAAATGTGTTCAAACGTTCAGAGAAAAATATCCTATTTAGCCAACCAGAAATAGTCATAGAATTTTTCACCTCAGTTGAATCTTAAAGTAGATTTTACGTCGCGTGGTAAAGTTGCAGGTAATTTGCAAAAGAATTGAATGCCCATTGGAATTTCGATCATTTAAAGAAAAAAAAAAAGGAGAGAATCAACGTATTTTTAACATTCGCAAAAAAGAAATTAAATAAGTGTGATTTTGAAAGATTGGTCTTGAAATATCTTAAATATTTTATTGTCGCTATTAAAATTGAAGATATAGGTTTTTATTTGTTAGCCCTGAATTTACAAAGCAGCATTTGCAACGTAAAATATTGCCTACGAGCGTAAGACAATATACACATGCATCTAAGACTTTGTTGAAAAACTAATTTTGCCAAAATTTCAAAAAATAATTTGAACATTTATAACCTTGAATAAACTTTATAATAATTGCATAATTGTAGAATAGATTATGTGTGTGTTTGTGTCTGTGTTTGTATGTCTATATACGTGCAAGCGCATGTAGATTTCCATTATTACATTTCATTGCATTTAAATATAATTCCTATATCATAAAGAAGGGAAATCAAATTATAGTTATTCTATAATGAAGCTTCCCCTATATAAATACACGCAGGACAGGTTCGAAACATACCGAAGAGCAAATTCTGTTTATCAAAGACTATCGAAAAAAACAGAACGTAGGCTTCAATTATTCTTTCGAATAAATAAAATTAGATGTCTACTTTGTAATATATCACATAGAATATTCTTGTGTTCTGATAAGCGATTTCTTTTCTAGACATATTTTTTAAAAATATTTCCAATCTTTTATTTTCCGTCTATTCTATTAGCGATTATCAAAGACCTTTCTATACACACACACACACACACATATATATATATGTGTGTGTGTGTGCGTGTGTGTGTGTGTGTGATCTTCCGTGTCCTTCAAAATGACATATACTTACAATATGTTTGTGTTTCCAAGTTTTCTGTCATGGGACCAACACTTAGCATATTCTACATGACTAACTTAGAAAATAACGTATTTAATACAAAAAAGACGTCCATCTACTTAAGGTATGCAGATAATATTCTCATTTGAGTGAAAAACATTGAAAAAATACCTGAACTCCAAAAGACTTTGAGAAAAATTCCGTACTTCATTTCAAATACGAACTTAAAAAATGACAATTAAATCTCTTTTCTTGACGTATTGATAGATACCAACAATAACACATTTACTACTTCCACATATTAGAAATAACAACTGGCTTAAATTCCACAATTTTCAACTATAAAAGTTAATATCCTATTACCAAATAGCTATAATAAGAAACTTAATAAAGCGTGAAAAAGCAATTTTTTCTACAAAATATATTTTCCATATTAATTATAAACAAGATGAAAAATTCTAAAAAAATATCATAAACACTAATTAATCCTCTACTGATCCCGGTAAAAACAAAAATTAATTATGTACTATAATAAATTTAATACCGCCAACTTAGTCATTAATATCAACTTTTCCGTGTCAACTGGCGTTTTACAAAAATCCAAAAACTTATATCAAATTAATTGTCCTTTGAGAGATTGCATCTCTGATGAAAATGTTAACAATGTATATATTGGCGTTAATACAACGATCATGATGAGAAGGATTACGCTTCAGTGAAAGGACCATAAGTCAATCTCAGGGCATTTAAAGGAAATCTCATGTCCACATTCACAGTAATTAATCGAAAATACGACAGTCCTCCGCCAGGATAATAATAAGCAAAAAGTAAAAATTCTGGAAGAGAATTGCGACCAAAAATAAAGTCAGCTATGAATATAGCAACAACGTATATAAATGCTCATAACAGGAAAGATGTTAAAAATACTAAATTATAACTGTTGAAAACTACAATTAAAAACAAATCTTTTAAACCAATAAAATATACCTCAAAATTCACATCTTACCTCACTTGCATAACAATTACATATTTTTAATTTTACGGTGATCATGCACAAAAACATCTTCCCAAAATTATACTTAAAAAAATCACATGAGTTTCCTCCCTTGCATAACGGGTAAATATTGTTTACGAAAACATATCCATAGACACTCAATAGTGCAGATGATCTCGGACGAAGTCATTTTGGAATACTTCTTGATCAATTCTCTACAGCTAAAAAGAAATTAAACCGTTGATTTGAAAGCATTATATTTCAAATAAATGAACATAATACATCTAAATTATTTAACCAAACGTTCTTGAATGAAAATATGCAATACATACATACATACATACATACATACATATATATATATATATATATATATATATATATGTGTGTGTGTGTGTGTGTGTGTGTGTGTGTGTGTGTGTGTGTGTGTGTGTGTGTGTGTGTGTGTGTGTGTGTGTGTTTGTGTGTGTGTTTCGTTAAAGACAACTGAAAACGTAGTGAGATTAAGCTTTCTATTTAAATTTTCTTTTGTTCGTAAAAGTTTTTCTTTTCTTTTCTGGACACAATGTGTGTAAAAACTACCCAAAAGCTTTGTGCATCCGAGCGTTTTTAGGTATTCTTTTTGTAATTATCAAAGGCGATTTTTATTTTTATTTTTTTAAATAAAATATGTCAGTTTTTGATGTATGTGTCTAAAGTTATACGAATGTTTTATTTCCCGAACACGGTAATCACACTCTGGCTGTGTTAATTTTTAACGCTTTTGCTTTGGGGCTTTTCCCTTTTTATTATTAGGTTCATTATTTTTAATCCTTTTTACATGTGGATGAGGCTGGTATACTTGCATTTTCCACGAGTATATTTCGGATGGAGTTTGTTTTTTTGCGTTTAAATGATTCCTAATAGAGCTACGGTCGGGTAGGTTTGACGTAAGTCGTCTAGATTGGCATTTAATAGTACAAACAACGTAATTATTTATGTATTTGGTTTGATCAGGAAATCAAATCCTAAAGGAGCATTTGAACTCGCAATTTAATTTTAGTTTTAATTTTGTGGGTGTGTTATTAGTTCTTTGTAGTTTTAATTTTGATGGTGTGTCATTATTCTTTGGTGATAAGGTTAGCTGTTTTAAATTTTTTGAAGTAGATCGACTGGTCGATTGGGTTTGTATATTTCATTATGGCATTTCTAAGAGAAAATCAGTCTTGCTTAAAGTTGACATGTGAGTTAATGCAATGCTTTTATTAAACTTCAGAAAAAATTTGCATGCTATTTTTAATGTTAATTTTGTCTTCGTTTCGGGATTAAACCATATTGCTTTCTTTATTATTATTTTGTTGTTATCACCGCGGAAGTCCCTCTGAAATTACAAGCGAGCGGTGAGTTTGCTCTTGCTTAATGACTTTTGGCAGGCTATAGCTGCATCATTGAATATAACGTCCTCGGTGATGTTTGTGGATAGTCTATGCTGTACAGATTTATAAAGGTGTTTTGTTAGGCTTGTTGGATAGCTGGATTCAGTGCTAACATATCTTCTGGCGCTTAGTTCTTTGATTAAATGTCGCAATGCAAAGTCTTTACGCCTATCAGATTCATAAACGAAACAGAGATTCAACGCAATGTTTACGCACGTTGGAGAAACATTAATCATTATTCAGCGGCTCTCACGCCTTTTGTAACATATCTTAAAGTCACTGGGATGTAAGGATGCAATGTTTTACAATCACTTACGCAAACCACTCGATAATAATTACTTTACACAATCCTTCGACAGTAACAAACAGCTGTTATATCTATTTTCAATCTTGACAACTTCCATTCTTATATTTTCTCTATGTATTTATGAACATATGTGTCCGTTTGTGCGCGTGTCGGATGTATTTACGAAAATTCAATCAAATGACAATAGAATGGAATACGTTAGATCCTGAAATGTGAAAGCATCCCGTTTTTTTACAATATTAAGGTTTTCTATTACCGTAAAAGCATTCAGGAATATTTTGCACAAGAGCGGTGGAACATTTATGTTGTCCATTTCGAAATAGGAATGGCTTCAAATAGGAATCTGGTCTCTCAAACTAAATTAAGTTTCTCTAAATTTTAAAATGGATTTTTTCTCGTTATCGTAGAGGAAAGATGAGTAAAGAATGAAATAAAATCAAGTTGAAGATAAAATATTAACATTTGAAAACATGATGCACCATCTTTCAGATGTGTGTCTGGGGATTTGTGTTTCCGTAATAGCGGGCTTCGACTATCATTCTCACACATTCTCAAATATATACATACAAATATATGTAAATATATATACATACAAATATATGTAAACATATATACATACAAAGATATGTAAACATATATACATACAAAGATATGTAAACATATATACATACAAAGATATGTAAATATATATAAATACAAAGATATGTAAAAAAAAAACATTGGTAGTCAGCCACATATAATTGTATACATTATGTTTACGTAGAAACACTATGATGTATGTGAATTTTGCATATATATATCTAACATAAATATTAAATATTTTTATATCACAACACACAGACACATGGGGACACCCACACAGATATATATATATATATATATATATATATATATATATATATATTAGAGAGAGAGAGATATATATATAGAGAGAGAGACAGAGAGTTAGAGAGATATGGACGATTCATTTTCAAATCATATATGCACGTACAATATAGATAAATATATAAGTAATATGTATGAACAACCCACACATGTATTTTGTTTATACCGTAACACATCAGGGTCGTACTGGCACTACATATCCTGCAGCCGCTGTAGATGTGGTGTTCCTCGGGCAAGATAGCCTGACGGAGCCCATCCCTCCCCAGGACGAGTTTCCTTCTCCTAGACTGATTGCCACCCAGAGCTATAGTACCCAGTCTTCCTGCTATTTACACATAGCTTGTGGCGAAGAAGATGATTCATATCTTTTTCAAGGATATAGGCATATAATATAATTGAACCAAGTGGAATTCGAACTCGGATCTCTGATTCCTCAGTTTGAGCTGCTATTCATTACTCCACGGTACACGCACGCACACACAAACAAACACACAAATACACACACACACACACATATATATATGTGTGTGTGTGTGTGTGTGTGTGTGTGTGTGTGTGTGTGTGTGTGTGTGAATCTATCTATCTATCTATCTATTTCATGAGTGACGAGGCTGGCATCCCGCTCTGACCCCGTCACTGTCGAAACTCTTAAATGTAGCCGTCTCTTCTACTCCAATAGCTTCGTGTCTCGCACCTCTCGCCTGTGGAACTCCCTTCCCTATTCCAGTTTCCCTGAGAGCTATAATCTCCAGCTATTCAAATGTAATGTCAATCGACATCTCCCTTCAACTTGATCTATCCACTACCCTTCTCCTCATTCTTTCTTCTATCACTCCTATCTGATCTTGCTCCAAATTTTCTGTAACCCCTTGCGTCACAGTGGCTTCCCGCCTTGCTTGGGGTGAAACGCTTATATATATATATATATATATATATATATATATATATATATATATATATCACTATGCTAATATAACAAAAAATATGCCGCATCATCATCAATCAAATCTATTTCACATTCAATAACAATTTCTATAAAGAAAAAGTTGGTGATGGTATGTATTTTCTCGGAGTTTTTCGAGTCTGGTTGTTTCCAAAATATTTTACCTAAAACAGTCAACTGACTTCCGATATATTAATGATGGTCTATTAATATAATTCCTGAGTTACTAACTTAGCATCCTCGATGAGATCGCTAGAAAACGAGCATAGCATGATGAAAAAAAAAAACTAATCGAAAATAAAATCTTATCGTTAAAATCTTTATGTTATTATTAAGAGGAAAGAACAAAGTATTTTTTAAAATTGTTTTTTTTATTGTCCTTTTTAGAACATTCTAACTTTTGATTAAAAAAAGCACATTTCATTTTTTCAGCGGTTGAACTAGATAACACAGAAAAATTTAGTACATTCTTTATGACAGACTTTAATGTTGCAAAAATAAAAATAATTGTCTGATTTTAATGAAACTTTCAGAAACTATTCACAAATGATGGGATTTTTTATAAATATAATTTGCTTTTTTAAAGTCATGGCAAAGTATTTGTTTATATTTATTAACCCCACAAAATAATTTTATGAAAACTGTAGAAGTTCATTGCCGTACAATTTAGTGATTATATTAGTTAAAAGGACAAGATTTTGAGGAAAGCAAATCATGTTTTTTGTGCGTTTTTTAATCAGACCCCCAACCTGAAATCAGCTCTGAATTGTAACATCCAAAACTCAATAAAACAAATATATTATTTAATTTCCAATGCTTTTATTTGTTTTTAGTTGTTTTTTTTTATTTTGAATATAGCCTGAAAGCAAAAAATACTTTTTCAATGAAACATGAATTTTTAAAGTAATTATATATTATTTCTTAAATTATTTAATTATTCTTACATTAATGTTGTTAAATATTCTAAAGTTACTTAAAATGGTGTACAGTTTAGTCAGTGATGTTATTAAGTAGATCTAACTTTACTAATTATAAATTGTAATGTATATTACAATCAACGAACAACCAGTTCATTAAAAATCCAATTTTAAATGGCTTTTGAGTCCATAAAACAGACGGTTGTCATTCAAATGTGCTGAAAACCAGAAGCAGCATCAAAACAATAAAACGTCAAGTTATTTGAGATACTATAAGCGTTGTTCCCCTATGTTACGGCTTATATTTTTGCGAATTGTTCATGCGAAACAATCGTAGAGAAGTTAATTTGATTTTTCAATTTCAACTGAGGAGATCACCTACAAGTATTAGCTACTTATCTTACGAAATTTATATGATCTTATTATAATATTATCTCAGTTATGACATTTTTCAATAAATTGAATATAAAAATTAATAATAAAATGAATGAAAATGCAAATGACACAGTAAAATATAATAAATATAGATAAAATTTTAGTATTTTATGTACACTTCTGATAATAATTCTTAAAAAAATATCTATAAAATTAATTAGATACCTTTCTTATGAAATGTTATTTCACTATCAACAGTCTTATTTTATATTTTTTTATAATATATTTTTTCATAAAGTATTGTATACGTAAATATGAAAGCTAAGTAGAAAAAAGAAAAACATAGAGCGTTAAATGTTTTCCTAAATAATGACGAGATAAATAACTTCGGTCACTTAAAACTAAATAATTATACTACTTCTGTCCTTCCGTACGATAACTTTCTCTCACGCAAACTGTCACTCGTCAATTCTCAACTGACAACACTCTTAACACCTGCTTTGTCTTATTTTGAAACTACATTGTTCTGGGCAGTAATGTTTGATTCAAAATATTTTAAATAGTCTTTATAAGTTTTCATTTTGTTAAAATAATTTTTGATAAAGTATAATTGATTTTTAAATGAATTTTAAACGGAGAATTTAATTTTTGTTTACAAAATAATAACAATGTTTGAAATCATCGATATTTTGTTAATTTTTCTGACTAACAAAACCCCAAGATATTTAACGAAAATTTGGGACATGGTAGGAACGATTAAAAATGTAAAACATACCCATAAGATAATTTGATCTTACCTCTTAATAATAACAGAAATATTTAGACAATAAAAAATATTTTCATCAAGTTAAGGCCCTATTTATTCATGCTGTGCTCTTATTAGCGATCTCATGAAGGATCATAAGCTTACTTGATATAAAAGATAAACTAAATAAAATCAAACAGATAATATAATTTACATACGAAATAGAAAAAAATACTTTATATTTCATAGACATCATCTTACACCGAGATGACAGTAGTCTAAAACTTAGCGTCCACCGAAATTTAACCAATAGAAATGACCTAATAAACTTCTATTCCCATCATAACAACAAAATAAAAATCGGGAATGATTGCTGGGCTCCTAACTAAGAGGAAATACTGATTTTGAAGCCGTCAATATTTACGGGAAGAGGAGAAATATATTGAGAATACTTTGAGGAACCTCCAATATCTTAATCATTTTATATTCAATGCGAATGAAGAGGCTCATAAAATATTCCACAATAGTAGAGATGTCCTTCCTGATAAACCGAACGAAGCCCAAAATATATTATTCTACCAAGTAACTCTATTACAACAACCGAAAAGAATATATATATTCAACAAAAGCAAAGGGATTGGTCTTACCCTCTCAATACTTTTGGAGGGGACTGTATATTACGATTGAAATAGTAAGTGACAAATAATAATAATTACAATAATAGTAATTATAATGATAACAGTAATAATAATCTTAAATAGTGGGAGGAGACTTTACACCCTGAAAGTGATAGCCAACCATGGTATGAAGACGATCTGGCGCCCACAAACCAACCCCCACGTATGGACAAATATGAACAAACTATAATGCTGAAACAATAAGAATATTATTGCTAAACCGCATCAGTCATCATGCAGATCAAGTAGGACGATGATACCCAGTGAGGAACTAAACTGGGATCGAGAAGTTTGCAACGGGAAGAAACTCTACCCAATAAGAAGTAGAGGAAAACTACGCCGATGACAGAGGCCCTCTGTATTCATTAAAGGAAATATCCACAAAAAAGAATACATAAATGGCCTAGAGAAGTGTATATTGAAGTAATGATAGTTTAGCTTTCCGCTACCACTATCAATGTCAATGTCGATTTTCGTGCAAAAAGCGGATCACGGCTTCATACATGTTTCCGAAAACCTTCTCATTGGACAATAAATATTAAAATTATCTCGTGTATCTTCACGTACATTGTTCTCAATAAGCAACACAAAACATATCAGGCTCCAGACTGAGTTTTGTAAGGCGCTTTCTGAGTGGTTAACAAATATTAAAAAAACAATTTACCTGCTCACCACTACGTCCGAGTAAATTCAACATAGTTTTTTGATCACACGAAAAAACAATGCTCTCAGGATCCTGTCACGTGATTAAAAAACATATAAATTGAAGGTGCGAGCGAACCCAGTCAGTGAGATTTTACGACGACTAGCATTTGCTAAACGAGTTCACGACGCTTGTATCATTACTGCAGTGAAGTACAAGGTTAGAATCTCAAGTTTTTTTAACACGAAATAACTTCGCTGTAATTCAAGCTAAAATATCAACCAAACAACTGACTCACCAACTTCTGCAACTTATTAAAACTATTCAATCACTTTATTGAATCTTACGAAACTTAAGTACGAATAATACATTCAACTACGAGCAACGAAAACAAACGGAACATTCACTTCTCCAACTTCTTTAATGCTAAAAGTTTATCAACATATTTTCAGCTTTACGAGATTCTTTAAACTCTCTTTCAGTGAACATTTTGAGCGACAGGATAATTCAGCTTTTTGTGAGCTCAGGTAAAAAAATATATTTTAGTAGTAAAGACTTTAGCCCAGTCAAAGGGAAGTAAGTCATATTAATAGTTTTTTTCATTTATAAATAAAATTATTGTACCTGTTATGAAAAGTTACTTTCTTGTGTTCTTTCTCTTGTTTGCTTTTTGTTTGCTTGCACATTCGTAAAGTAAAAAAAAAATATACGGGTTGATTTATGCCGTCAATACCACTGCAATAGCATTTTACACCGTTACGACAAATCCAATAACCACAACAAAAGAAGCCTATAATATCTGGAAAAAAAACATCCCTCAAACGGACTAAATATCGATGCCAATAAACTAACCAATATCCGGCGTGACAGCGTCAAGAAAAATACCTGACATAGAACTCGAAACATCCTGGAATACATCAAAAATAGTTTAAACGTTAATATCGAAGGGCTAAAGACGAAGAGGAAACACATGCAGAAGAAGAAATATAAACCAGTTCTAATAAAGCAATCTGAAGTACACGAGAAAATACAGGAAGATAATGACAAATATGAGAGAGGAACGGATAACAAAAACATCAGATAGAAATGTGAGAACATAAAGGAATATCTTTCGAGGCAAGGCCAACAATTCCAAATGTAAAAAAAACCGTCAGGTGAAGGAAATCATCAACCTCGCAAAACACGCAATTAGAAAAATAAGGGACGAAATGGAAAAACTGATGGAACTGACAGAAACTAATCATCTTATATACGTGGCCTAAGCAACGATCGCAGAAACAATAAGTGAATAATTAAAATCAAAATGGAAACGAAAAGGAAAAATGCCCGTCTGTAAATAGAATATAGGAACGGAAATAAATAAACGAAGAGGACAAATGTCACTTCGAAATGAAGTAGACAAGGGTTCCAAAAAGAAGGAAAGTAATAGGAGACAACTGAAAGAAAGCCTTGACATAAAAAATAAAACTGATGAGGCAAAAATTAAAGAGAAGGTCAAAGAACAAATTCAATTGAAGGCACAAAGAATCAGACGTTATGAAAAAGAAAGAGATTCTTTTGTCAAAACAAGATCTTCAAAGAAGATGTAAAGAATATATATCGAGAAATGTGAACAAATAAAACAGAGATAAATGACACAATTAATATACAGGAAGTCAATGAGTTATGTTGTAATATGTGGGAAAACTGCAAAATGCACAATGAAAGGGTTACATGGCGCAAGCAACAACAGGACCAACGCACAGGTATGAATTGCGAAAAATGGACGGGTATCGATATTACTGAAACAACAGCTAACATCTTCAAAACCGCAAAACTTGAAAGCACTAGTAATAGACCGAATGATCAATTTTGCATAAAAACCTAACTGGCACCTACCAACTCCTCGCACGGCCATTCATATACTCCTCATGCTTCTTATTTTTTATTATTATACTCATTCTTGTTTTATTATTCTTACTCTTACTATTCTTATTCTTCTTATTATCACGCTTAACGTTCTTATTGTTATAGTTATTATGAATAATATTGTTTTAATCATATTCTTCTTCTTCTTCTTCTTCTTCTTATTATTATTATTATTATTATTATTATTATTATTAGCAGCAGCAGCAGCAGTATGACCCGACGAGGCCCGGGCTTGATTCAAAATTCGTACGACTCATACAGCAATCGCTATCACTTGACTTAAAATACTTTTGCCCTTCCTTGCCTTTAAAGCAGTGCCCTTTGCCGTGCTGATGTTGCTAAATGCCTTACTTCTTGCCTATCTCATACTGCGAATTTTTTCTAAGCTCTATACTAAACATTAAATCTGTTACGAAAAAAGAACTAAACAAAATGAATACAAAATGATCAGCTTTAAAAAAAGGACTCGTAAATAGAAAAACCGAATGAAAAAAAAATGTTAACAATACTTTTTCGCACCCAACCCAGTTCTACGGAATCAGAATCAAAGTTTAGTTTAAGCAAGCGAATTAGCCAATTGGTGTAAAGTGCCATGCAGATTTAAATTTTTCCCTTTTGTGACGAATGCAGCTATCGTTTTTTTTGCATGCTAATATGCTAGTTAAAATTCGTGTCAGTCAGCTGTTGGCTCTCACGCTGGCCAATATAATCTTCCTGCCTATTCGTGGCAGCCAGCTATTGGCTCTCACTTTGGCCAGTACAAAATGGCCGCAAACTACATGAAAACTGTCGTAGAAGCATGAAAAATCGATTATTTCCACTATCGATAGGAGTTGGGAAATGGAAAGTCGGCCTTGGCCTTCCCGCTAATTTGGAGAATGTGCATGTAAATTTTGGTGCAAATCCATCAAAAATTGCTGCCGTGCATTCGTTACACACACACACACACACACACACATTTTGCCTTTTATAGATAGAGATTATTATTATTATTATTAATATTAATGTCGATATTCTGAAAGGAATTCATATTAAGAGAATCCGTCGTTAGCAACTGTTCCATTGTACCTAAATTTACCATATCACAATACAGCCATAGCTACAAACAGAAAGGAAATAAGGATAATGTTAAACAGGTCAAAGAGTAAACAACTAAACGAGGAAACAACCCTAAAATATGTCCGTTTTATGAGGCGTCCAGAGTCGAATGTAGGATATTTTCAGTGCCATCTACTTTTTCAGATAATGTAATGATTTTCTATAGCTAACGTTATTTGTTACATTTTGTCATGCATAGTTTTGCACACTTAAAATTTATGTTTAAATGTAAAAATGCATTATCTTTTCATATAATATCTCCTGTTGAAATTGGATTGACTGTAATAGCCCAGTGTGACGTCATGTATAGATATGTTTAAATGTGAGCGTGTAGAACTGATATATGAATATATTTGAAAAGTCCACATTAATAAAACGGAAAGGAAAAGAGGAATTTGAATAGCGATTTCCTCCTTGAGGAACATCATCACAGCCAAACGAAAAAAAAATTAAATTTGATAAATCACGTATATAGGTAGAAAAAATATTGCTGAGAAAAAAAAAGTCATACATTAAAATGTATATTTGAGGAGATTTTGTGGAATTTAGTCAAGAAACGGAAAATATGGAAGACGCTAACTGATATAATGATCATGTGTTAGCTGAAAATGTATTCTTATTATTACTATTATTATTATTTAATAAATTGTAAATATTGTAAATTGAATACATAAAGTTATATACTCTCAACGTTAATTATTCTGTGTATAAATGGAATATTTCTAAATAAATTTCTATTTATGAATTAGAATGTACAGAAAGCGTTGAAAAATTAGTTTTCCCCTTTTTCTAACACACATATATATAGTCGCCATTTTGCATTTTTAAATTCGCGTTGTTTGCTTTTGATTTAGTTTACTGCGCAATGTATTAAGGTCAGTTGTACATCGTATGTGAGAAAAAGAGCACCATGACGCAATCTCGGTACTTCTTGGCATTCGCGCAGGAAGCACCAATGCCAACATTTCGGAGTGGTTAACTATCAATCTGAGAACATTGAAGAGGATTGGGAAAGAGTTGGAGGAGTCTAATGGTGATTATGAATTACTAATGGTGATTGGAATGATGGCGACGCTATCTCCCATTTATCTTCCCTACAAATGAGTTAATACTGACCTGGAACAATAGGGTGGCTTCCAGAAGCATTCTATGTCTGGAAATATCAATCTGCGCCATGCCACACAAGTTGGAAAGCACAGTCATTGCTATCAGACAATTTCTGCGACTACATCAACCCTATACATCTTGTCATTTAACTCAGAAGACGGCACCCCCCCCCTGATTATTATATATGGTGCGCACTTGAGCGAGATAACAACAAAACTCCTTGTAAGGCCGAAGATGAACTGAAGTCAAAGACTATGGCTGCATTCATCAACTTAAACAATCCAGAAGACTTGTAGGGGTTTCCAAAGTCGTTTGGATGCCGTGGTTGAAACCAATGGCGGTTTATTGAATAAATTAACTCATTAGTATCTCAAGATATTTTTCCTGTGATTTTGTTAAATATATCTGTTAAAATTAGATATCAGTGCTATATTCATTTTTGCATAATTTAAATGACAGTGTAGCCATCCATCCATACATACATACATATATATATATATATATATATATATATATATATATATAGATAGATAGATAGATAGATAGATAGATAGACACATAGATAGATAGATTTCGAAATCTATTTCACCAGGCATCAATTACTGACAATAACGCCATTTTTTATGTACATGCATAATTAGATCGATGCTATCATATGAAGGAAAATCATGGATAAATATAACTATAGAAAATGGTGATACAATCTTTTATTAAGATTTTACTAAGATACGAATGTACAATATGAAATTATATTTGGAATATAAGTTATCAATTTCCTCTCAATGACCATATATCATGAAAAGAAACATACACTCTGCTTTTACATAAAACTAATTGTTTTATCTCAAATATGCAATCAAATTACAAGACATGCCAGACATGCAGGCGGAAATACATATATCAGATATAATATGCATCACACTTGCACAAAAAAGCCGATGTATGTATATGTAAGTATGCATAAGTTAAAAAAAATCTGGCCTGATAGCATGTGATAATTCTGCAATCACTCATAAATCAAAATCATTATTACATTCTGATAAAGCATATTGCATTAAACACTTAATGGCTCGTAGATATCCATTGCTTATCGTGCCAACACGTACAATTTTATATAAGTTTACTGTTAAATATATTCATTAAGAACAATATATTGACTATAGCTTGAAAGAATGACACTTTTGCATACAAAGACGGTCTCACAGACACGCATATGTGTACACAAGCGCGTACACACAGACAAAAACAATGGTAATCACACAGAGTGCTCAAATACATTTTACAGAAAAGCTTTGTATTAACGTAGGTGGTTGTTGTTTATAGAATTAGCTTATCTTTCAAAAGTGTTCAAGTGAAATATATTTTCACGAGCTAAATTATGTCATTCGCAGACAGTACTTTCTCTCTCTCTCTCTCTCTCTCTATATATATATATATATATATATATATATATATATATATATATAGATAGATAGATAGATAGAGAGAGAGAGAGAGAGAGAGAGAGAGAAAGCCATTTGAAACTCCTCAACTTTTTGTCTGCCAACAAATCAGTTTGGCTTCTCACTTCTCTTTTGAGAAAAGTCAGGTTCCGTGCTGCCATCGCCAAATCAAAAACTGATCTATCGAAGGAGATACAGACAACAGCTTATGACAAGAAAGACATAAAGACGTTTTTGGTTTTGCTTCGTTATGCATAATTCCCGTGGTATTTCACTGCTAAAAGCAGTTGGAAAAGTGTTTGCAAAACCGATTGGAGAAGTATGTCAGTCCTGATATCATTCCTGAGTCCCAGACTGGATTTAGAGGGAGAAAAGGAACTGTAGACATGGTATTCTCTGGTAAACAGCATGTAGAAAAATGTATTCAACAGCGTGTGCCATTTTGTCAGGTTTTTGTTGACCCAACTAAAGACTGAGGCTCTCTGGAAAGTACTATGAAGATTTGGCTGCGCTCCTGCTTTTGTTGAAAAGTTCAAGCATCTACATCGCTGTATGAAAGTTTGTGTCTATTTCAATGCTCAGCTCTGGGGGAAACTTCCCATCAATAATGGAGTAAAACAGGGTGATATACCAGCAAAATCATTGTTCTCAATTTATCTAATGACTGTACTTATTTACTCCTTCCATGACTGTGATAATTTCAGATTCCGAACAAATGAAATGTTTTCAACTTAGAAGATTCCAAAGATTCCGATGACCTTCGATGATGCGGAGGTTGTCGTCGGAGATCGAGGGCTGCTGCTTAACAGCACTGCAGACGATGTTAGATGTTTCCATGTCTGATAGCTTGAAGTGTGCCCACTCTGGGAATGTTCATGTTGGCAATGGAGCATCTATACTCTCCAAATGATGGTGTCATGAAGGCGGGATGTATCATTCCTCACTTTGTATCATTTGACAGGAACTTACCAATAAGAAAGCGGTGTTTTGTATTCCCGCGCTGAGCGCCATAATAAAAGCTGTTGATCAAGGTGTAATTCAAAGCTCTTCGAGTCTCCCTCTTGTTGCTGTAACAAGTCTAGCTATGGACTTGTTTCTTCCGGAACCATGAGACAACGATGCACAGGTTGGTGACAAAGCAGAGTTGTAGGTGGCACAGGCCATTGTTGTTGTTGGTGGTTCATTGATTTTGTTCCCACGGCGCACGAGAAGTAGGGGTCGTGAATTTCTAGAATGTTGTTGTCATCGGTGATGATGATGGAACGTAGTGGATTTGAATTCGTTCGAGGACGAAGTGAAGATAGTCGTAGAAGGCCTACATTACCTGGTTTTCAGCAACGTTAGTCGTAGTATATGTGACGTTGGATGTCATCTTCTCGTGATAAAGACGTAATTCACAATTTATGATATGTGTTTTTATGTTCGGTGAAATGAAATGGACTAATGGCATCACATTCATTTTCGTCTTGGAATTTTACCTCAAATTGATGAAAATAGTAACACCTCTGCCTGAGGATGTTAAATGATTTTACCGAAAGTACTTTCAAGCAATATGATCCGATCCTTTAATCCATTGTACAGAAGGATAGTGTCGTTCAGCGAGTGGTCAGTTAATTACTTTTTAATCTGTTAGCAAAATGAGTTCATTTATTACATCAACTTTATTAATTTATTCTTTGAATGACTATTTTACAATATTAATTAGGCTCCATTATTTATTACTTTGGTAATAATTTTCGATCTGCAGTAAAAAAAAATTCTGAAATCTTCTAAGACATTGCTCTAATTATTGGACCAATAGTCCATGTCACATCAACGGAAAATCATTTATAATAATGGAAATTGTAAATTACTACATTACTACAATATCAAAAAAATATTAATATTAGCGTCGCATTAATGCGCATTCAAAAAAATGCTTAACTTTTAATAATATCAAACAATTTTTAATAAAACATCTTTCGACGAGTATCACATTCATTTTCTTGGAATTTTACCCGAAATTACAAAAAAGATTTTTGAGGTAAAAATACATCTATGCCTAAGGATGGTAAACGTTTTTACCGAAAGTACATGCAAACAATATGGACCGAAAATCTAATCCATTGTGTAATTAAAAAAATAAGGATCGTTTTGCTCAACGAGTGGTCAATGCCTCCTTCATGTTAGCTAAGTGAGTTCGTCATTAATTGCATTAACTTTATTGATTTATTCTTTGAATGACTATTTTACAATACCAATTAAGAAGCATTATGTAATAACATACATTCTAAGTCGTTTATTTTTTTAAATTAATCTATTTAGGCTAAAAATAATAAAAATACATAAATCAGTTTGTTCGAAAAACGCAAAAGCGTGAAACCCAGCATTACAAACTCATATCCATATAACTGAATATGTTAGCTCTATCACACGGATATGGCGCACTTTCCACGCATATATATATATATATATATATATATATATATATATATATATATATATATATAGATAGATAGATAGATAGATAGATATCTCTCAGTTTGAATGCGTGTTTACATGCTTTATAGCAGCCTTTAATATAGACAACTAGCAGTATAACCCGTCTTTGACAGGGTCTTTCATTACTAGGAATTTTTGCTGTTCACTTGAAATAGTTTAAGTTTAAAGTCAGCCTACCCGAAAATCAATATTAGTCACAACATTTGGGTGCAACTGAGATGCAGTAACAACTTGCATCGGTGGGGTGACCCTGAAATTGGAACTGTATAACAATAAATAATATTATTGTAATAATTTAAAGTATTTATTTTTTATTAAAGTTTCTATGAAAGGTATATATTTCCAAGAACAGATAGTAAATAGTAAAACGTTGCTGAGAGTTATAACGGACGGGAAGTAGTGGAGAACCATTGTCACCAACAATTTGGATTGAAAACCGGCACTGAAGAATTATCTATCAAACAAAAAAAAATCATCGAAATAGGATGAAAATGGTTCAAATGCATAAACAACATCCGATACACACATACACATACACACGCACACACATACATACACAAAAATTTTGAGAATTATAGACATAGCATTAAAATATTTCATGTTTATTAGAATCTATGTTATTGCTCTCCTCCTCATCGTCCCTCTCCTTATCGCATACCCAGTGTAATTCTGATATTTACATTTATAGATATATCTGGTTAAAGTTGCTTTCGTGAATGTTGATAAATGTCAGAAAATGTTATAAGTATAGAAAATGCAAATCCCACTTGGCTAGAATCAATAGAAACTTCACTTGTTTTTACGCTTTGCTGATCACACCGAAAATATGAAACTTATTTTTTTATGAAGGAAGTAAAAATAGGATGCATGAGAAAATATATTCGTTACACATCAGAGAATGACTTGCTTGAAGCTCTACTATCAAAATGCTCTCAAGTTATATACATAGTTATTTGAACCACGTTTTTTTTTGCTTTTTGCGAATCCATTTATTGAGGGAACATTAATGTCGCAGATATTTTTTTTTTTGCAATCCGTTGTTTTCCTGAGATTTGTTCTGCTACGCTCAATATGGAATTAACAGTTGTCTAATGGATGAAAGAAATATCAATCGTAAATGATGCAGCAATCTTTCCATGCATTTTTTACAGGCATGAGAAACAAATTCACTCAGACAATCGGCTAAAAATATGCTTTTGTGAAAAATAAAAGAAGCAAAACTGTGTATATGTTTTTAACCAGGAATTATTTTTTTTCAAAGTGAAATGCAATGCATTAGATAAAATTGAAATCTCAGAAAGTGTGGCTTTTTTTCTTTTCATTCAAGACAAAGAATATATTGTTTCGAATTAATTCACTGTATTTTAAATAATTTATCACATTATGGATTCTTCAATCGTCTTCCGAAGTTACATCAAACAGTATTAATAAATTCTGCGTTTTCTATTAGTAGGATATATTGATATATACTTTTATTAATTTCAGAGAAAAGTGATTTCTCTCAGAAATATTGTCTTATCCCAAGCAACGCTACGACGGAACAGCGAATAGTTATTTGATACAACACAAAATCCGATATAATGAATTGAAGAGTTGTGCCATGGTGTTATCACTTGTTTACCATTCGATAAGACTAGTTAAAGATATAAAAAAATATCATGTTATTATTCTGCTACGTCGTTCGATCGTCCATTCGTTACTTATTAGCTTGTATGTTACGTTCTCCCAACATCTCATAAATAATAATCTACCACCTTTGATATATATATGCCTAAATATCTCATATATATATATATATATATATATATATATATATATATATATATATAGATAGATAGATAGATAGATAGATAGATAGATAGATAGAGATAGATAGAAAAAGAGAGATAGAAAATAAACAGCCACATTTGATATATGACAAATTATCTAATATATCTATCTATCTATATATATATATATGTCTCTCTCTACACACACACATATATATATGCATAATAAAAAGCAAGATTATGCCAAATTATCTCATATCTATATCTATATATATATATATATATATATATATAGTAGAGAGATATATATAGAGAGAGGTAAATAGATAAATAGATAGATAGATAATAAACAGCCACATTTGATATATATTCCAAATTATCTCATATACATATATATATATATATATATATATATATATATATATATATATATATATATATATATATATAATTTATAATCTATGTCCTACTGAAAAATGAAGCAAAAAGCCAAATAATAACATATGTATATTAAGCAAATGTACCGTTACTATAAGATTAGAGAAAAAATCGAAAAAAAATCTTGACAGAAAACCTTCAAAACAATATTGTTTTGAAGAGAAGCATCTGAAAAAAAATAGATAATCGTACTTGAAGGCTTCAAACCTTCAACACATACGGTCATATCATGTTTCAAAATCTTTTTCGTATGTTCACCATAAGGATCTTCGAGACTTATCAGTACCTCGATGTACTGTAAGCTCGGATGTGCGTGTTGTGTAATTGAAAATGGTTAGGAATTGTAGATCGGAGAACCTGGACCCAATTGTAGGTGAGCTATATTCATTTACACGCAAATACACTTGGGCAATATATGAATCTACTTATTCCTTACCCAGCTCTGTGTTAATTAGTAGAACATGTGCTAATAAATCATTATTATCTCCAAAACATTCTTACAATCTTTTCCGACTTTAAATAGCCTGCAAAAGGTTGTTAACCCGTAAAATATTCTAACCAAAAAATTTCCATGTTGAACCTGAACACATAGTAAGGCCTAATTACTAAAATAAACATGCCATTTTATTTTTGTCAAACGTGTGGCCTTTCCGATAGAAACTGGTTTCTTTCTATTTCTGTTACATAATACATTTCTGTTACATAATCTGAAGAAATTGAAGAAAGCTTTAATCTGAAGAAACAGAGTTGGTCATCGTTTAAACGAATTCCTTCTCGATATTTGCTCCCAATCGCGTGTTACATATCAATATTCCAAACGTGACTACTATTGTCAGAAATGCAATGAGCATCATCGCTGTTCACGCGTGTAAAGCGTGACGTATACTTATAGATCAACTTTCATACGATTCACGGTCTCACTAAACTAAATATACGGCCTTGAAATTGACGATCAGTTCATAAAAATTCGAAACGAGAAATTATTAAGTCACAACTGTCAGTCTTTTCACGTTCAAAATATACATTAGGTAAATTTAATGAGAAACGCTATTATTAAGGCGATAAATAAGTAATTTTGTTTATTCTAGATTTCAATCGCTGTCTTTATCTAAATTGGTTAGACAAAGACATTTCCAGTAATTTCTTGTAAGCTGTACATTGAATTCTGATGAAAATGGCGATTTATGGCTTCTCGCCGCTATAAAACTGTCCATTTATTCTTAAGCTATCGATAACATTTTATTTCGTCTTCCGTCCTTTCTTCATGTAAGTTACGCTTTCAGTCAATTTTCCAATGAATAATTGATTAAGAAACTGAAAAGTATTATACAGGGTGTGATGGTTATATTCTAACCTAAATTACGTAAACATGAAAATAACACTGACATCTCATTTTAACAGATATATTTACCTAAATTACACAAAAATATCTTGAAATACTAAAAAGTAAATTTTATTCAATAAAATCGTTATAGGCTTCAACAACGGCTTCCAGACGATTTTGGAATATCCTTCATCTCTTCTGGACGGTCTCTATGTTTAAGTTAATGGATGCAACCATAATCCTTGCCTTTAGGTCATCTGTGGTGGCACAAGTTTTGTTGATCTCTCGCACAGCTGCATCCCACATATAATAATCAAGGGGTTGTAATCTGGCGAGTTAGGTGGCCAGATGTAAGGTATGATGTGGTCGCAGAAATCACTGGATTTTTCTGCTTGTGAGGAATAGTTCAGAATCATGTTGCCAGACATAGTATTCTTCCAGCAGCCACTCTCTTGACCCAAGTCAGCACTACCGCTTCAAGAGACTTGATGTAGGCCCATGTATTGAGTCTGAGGCTCCGTGGGAAGATGAATAGAGGCATAAAGTCGCCAGTACTACTTAACACACCAAACACCTTCGCAATCACCATTAGACTCATCCAACCGAATCATCTGAAATGTCCCCAGATTGACACCCAAAAATCTGAATTGTTTGTATTGGAGCTCCCGATGCAAATAGCAAGCAGTAGAGCATGCCATTTCTAAATTTCTTGCAGAGTGAATTGCATCATTGTACGCTTTTGGTCATAGAAGTTGCCAAAATGAAATGTGTAGTGGATCGGAGACCAATTGAAATTGCTATCCATGGATTCAGATATAGTAAATGTACTCTGTCGGAATTGAAATTGATGAACTCAAATGGTAGTGCTCACTTGCATATCCACGGCTCATATGACAAAAAGAAATATTAATTACTCCCGGCTCCATGTAACAACTTTGGGGATATCGTCCAAAAATATCAGAGTTATAAAACTTATTTTTTGACCAATCAGACAAGGCCCTTGAGTTTATAAACTGCCTTACGATAAACCGCTTTACAATAAATACACGCTAACTGCACCCACAAAAACCTGGTTGGCATTAGCGACGGACCATACCGCAAACTTAACAAGACGACCATCACAGACAACAAAGGATGTCCATCAAACCTGTTGCATTTGAGTAGCGACGAAACCAGCCGCAATATTTGAGATTAACTCTTCACTACTAAAATACGATATTTGGTGGAATATTTCTCCCACAAAGCTATCACACTGGACGACATATATATGTTGATTTTCCTAAATGTTTTATTCGACTACGTTTTCTATCTCGACTTCGACATTGTGTTACGCCTCGACCGAAATCTCGATCTCCCACGACTGATATACCAGATCCAAGAAGGAGTAAACTTTTGAACCTTGTAGATCGTGGGAAATAAAATCTCCACACTTATCTGAACAAAATTCCAAATATCAACGCCCATAATTTGGAACAAAGAAGCTTCTAACCGTGAGGTTTGGTGTATTGCCTAACTACCAACCAGAGAGTAATCAATTTGGAAGCAAGCCGTTTAGCTTGCCTGGTGAAAGTTTCAGTATAGCTCACTCCAGAAGTGATATTTTCATGCCGCCATGTTAGTCACTTAACCGTCTTGCCGGCCACTAATGTCTATGCATATAGTTAAGAAAATATCGACAATATAGAATTGCCTTACAAACTCATCTTCGATGGCAAAACAAATGCCCAAATGCATATAAAACAAAAGGATGTAGAAAATGTTTGAAGTGGAAATATTGTTTAAATAATAGAAATTAAAATACATTGAATTTTTCGTGTAGATGCCGTATATATCATTGCGAATTTTGCTTAAAGTTTTCAATTTGCATTGATCATTAGTTTATATTTAATAGTAAAACCACGTGTTGGATAAATACGAATTATTTGAAACCACTGATATATCTTACAAATTTAACATACTTTAAGAATCATCCATCCTGGCCAATTTGTAAAGAATTATTTCGAGTGCCAACATACACTTTGCACTGATGAAGATTGAGCTTTGCTAACTTTCTCTTCTCCCACAAACGTTTGCAGTCAATTTTGTTGTAGATATTGATTTTCAAAAACCCATCATTTCTTTTGTTTAAAAAAAAAAACACAATATGCAATCATGTTTTTGTTCATTTCAGTTTGGTAGAAATCATGCAAATTCGCATAACCGACTTAGTACAAACGAATTTCGATGCTTAAATTATGTAGTTTGGCAATCAGTTGAGTCTAAACAAATTTCATCTAGAGTAACTTTTGACTCGGTCGCTATCTAACGTAGGTGGTCTGCCCGAATGTGAAAACTCAGTTAAAATACATGCAACAGAAAAAAAATGACACTCCAAAATTATATTTTTAATGGGGCTTCAGTACATGTCTACATATTTTTATGTAAGGCGATAAGGAAGCTAACACACAATAGTTTACTAAGAGGGAAAGAAAATTAGAAGACTTTAGAAGAACGACCCGGAAAACAAATTCTAATCAGGGAACAAGAGTTAAACTTCTACGACTGTTCTAAAGACGGGTTATGATTGTAAATCGTCTGATTGGTGCACCTATCTACTTTTATTAAATTGATTCAAGGTTAATATTGGACGTGCGGATATGCAAACCGAGTTCAAATTTTAGCCTGATTTCTTTTGTTAAATTTCGCACAAATGTCTTTGGGAAAGACATGGGTTTCGTTCATATCCCAAGATGCATGGTTTAAATTACAGGGTAGAAAAGGCTTTTTCGCCTAGCGTGGCAAGAAATGTCAGAAAAGGAAACCCTGGATTTCAGAGTTTGAAAATGGAATAGAAAACAGCTATATGATCTTTTCCAAGAATACTTGGTAATTTACTGAACTAAAAAAAATGAATCAGTAGAAAAACGTGATCTCTCCCGTCATGAAGCTCAATGGCGTTAAAGAATCTTTTATTTTTTTTGTTAAGATTAATATGACGATTTTATCTGAAATTTCTAATGTATAATTTTAGATTATGTGATGGATAGATAAGCCTTGTTTGCGATATACATTTGACAATTGCAGAGGAAAAAAATTATGCTTAACTATAAAATTAAGCATTTTATCATTACAAAACCGATATATATATATGTGCCTTTCTATGGATGCGTGTCTATATTATAACATGCGTGTCATATATAACGTGTAACAAGAAAATTGATCAAATGTCCCTTCTCTACAATCTGACATGCAGCTATCTCTGCTTCTGTCTATTTATCAATGTGAGTATCTCTGCGTCCTTGAGCGTGTGTGTGTTCTTAACTCGGTGTGTGTGCATGCGAGTTCGGATATATATGAACATTTTCTTTAAAAACATATTCCTCTAAATTCATTGATCAGATCATCTATTAAAAATCAGCGCAATTCACAAATTACCTACAATTTATCCGTGGCGCGTTTAGCTCGACGCCGATACTTCCAGAATTATCAGGGATTCCCAGGACACGTATTTAACAAAGACAAGATTTTAAAAGAGGCGATTTAGTTTGCAAGGAAATGGTGGTAAATTAACAGTTATTTGACGTCTATTATCATTTCAATTGGAATCTGCTTTTCAGCGTAATAACTATCATTATCACTGTTATTCATTGCTTCAATTTTAGCATAAACCTTATTATCTAGGGTGTTTCATGATCTTATTTCTATGCATCTCAGATCATGCTATCCTTCTCGATATGATCAGTAATTTATTGATACATATCCATCCATATTTTTATTATCATTGCATTTAACAATTACAAAGCTTAGTTTTTATTAACAAAAAGATAATTCTGTTTGGACAATAGGTTAAATGATGTAGATCTCATGTGTGAATTTCCAAGCGAAGCTTACATGTGGCACAAGACCGAAAGTAGGGGGAACCCAGTGAGGATCGAACTCACTACTCAGTTGTAATTGTTCTAGCGAGACAAGTTCGCTAACCAGTGTAGATCTCATTATATTGAACACGTAGCGGCGTTGGTTTACCAGTTGTTAAATAGGGTTACTTTATTTATTTAGTGCTGTATGTTTATGTGACAGGTTTTTCGCCAAGGACTAAGAAATGTAATTAGGAGAAAAAAGGAACGACTTTTTAGTACGACAATCATTGAACAAATTTAAACAGAGAGATACATAGATGGAGACAGAGAGAAGGTGACAGGCAGACAGAAATCGACGTAGAGTTTACGCTCTTTTCTTCATATAAAGAAAAGAGCGTAAACTCTACGCATCATTAAAAAGCAACAAGATAACAATCGGAAGAGCCTGCCTGGCCTACAAGTGATGTGATATCGCACCCATCAATTTTTGAAATATTACATGAGGAATATCACATTACATTCATTATATTACCTTTTTTAATTAAAGAAGTAGTTCAAATCAGAACGAATAAATCTCGATAATTAAAAATTATGAGGCAATTGCAATAAATTTATTCTTGTTCACGATCACGGACACAAAACCCTTAAACCAACAGGGTCGTAAATACATTGCATTTACTGCAAACAAATCTGCAGATGTGTCTTTGGCAAAATAGCTTGACAGAGTTCAACCCATTCCCCGACTGGTTTGCATTCAATTTATCCTTTTGGGGCGAGGAGAAAAGAGGGATCCCTACGTTTGTGAAGGTTATTTACGCGTAAGGGAAAAGAACGAATTCAACTGAAATTCGAACTCAGATCTTCGATTTCTAATTCTGAGTCGCTATCCATTAAACTACAGTTCAGAGATTGTGTCGTTTTCTACTGTTTACCAACATTCTGCACGTGATTTAAACTCAAGAAATATTTTTATATTAATAAAAATTAATAAAATATATTATAAGATAGATGTTAAAATTATTGTACTTATTTTGAATTATTACCTTATCATTATGATTTAATTATTATCTTATTATTTATTTTCCTTATTATATTTTGTCAGCGACACTAGATTGGTACTTACAAGACTAACCTGGCCGTGCGTCTCAAAAAGGACCACCAATCGGTTGTGAACTGGGGCAGGAATTGGCTGGTCAACTTTAATGCTTCAAAAACAAAACTGCTCTCTATTAATGACCACAGAGATCTCCCCTGCCCTCCATTAGAATGTCTGACGCTCGACTTCTCGAGAGCAACTCTCTGTGGCTGCTCGGTCTCACGTTAACGGCTGACCTGAGATGGAACAAATACATTGAGTCAATTGCTTCGTTCACCGCAAGGAAAGTTGGCTCCCTGTGCCGCGCCAGGAAATTTTTCTCCCCGGAATCGATCCTCGAGATCTACAAATCAACAATTCGCCCTTGCATGAGTATTGCTGACATATATAGTCTGGAGCCCCTTCTGTTTGCCTCGGGGTTCTTGATAGGCTCCAGAGGCGGATATGCAAAATAATTGGCCCTGCTCTGGCATCTCGTCTACAGTCACTTTCTCACAGACGCGCCGTCGCCTCTCTCTGTCTGTTTTACAAATACTTTCATGGCATTTGCTCCGAGGATTTGCATTCGCTGGTTCCCAGACTTCATGAGTTCAAGCGCTCTACGAGGCTGGCATCCCGCTCTCACCCTTTCACTGTCGAAACTCATGAATGTAGCCGTTTCTTCTACTCCAATAGCTTCATGTCTCGCACCTCTCACCTGTGGAACTCCCTTCCCTATTCCAGTTTTCCTGAGAGCTATAATCTCCAGCTATTCAAATACAATGTCAATCGACATCTCCAGTGGCCTTGATCTATCCACTACCCTTCTCCTCATCCTTTCTTCTATCACTCCTATCTGGTCTTGCTCCAAATTTTCTGTAACCCCTTGCGCTCTAGTGGCTTCTCGCCTTGCTTTGGGTGAAACGCTTAAAATAATACCTTATCATTATTATTTATCTTATTATTTATATTATATACTTATTTGTTATTATTTAATTATTACCTTATTAAATTATTTTATTACCTTATCATTAGCAATACTAATTATTAACTTTTATTATAAGATAGATTCATACGTTTTCTAAGGTTATTTGCGCGTAAGTGAAAGGAAAGAACTCGTCTAGAATTCAAAATCAGTTTTTCAATTTCTAATTCCGAGTCACTATCCATTAAACTACCGTTCATTCAGAGGTTAATTTTCTACTGCTTGACAACACTCTACACGTTATTTAAGGATCGAATGCATAAGCACACACACATGCACTCTCTCACACACACATAGGTTTCATTATAAGTACAACAGGTAGCAAACCTGAAGCTACGCCTTAGTTATGGCCACGACGACCAGATTGTATTACCTTAAATAATGGACTGTGTTATTCTTGGAATTTTTCTTCCCCAAATATCTTTGACTGCAATGTTTAAGATAAGCAGAAGTAAAACATATTTCAAAAAACTTAGCAAAGTCAGTCGACCTTTCTTTCATTCGACCTTTCTAGCATTCGGGTTATTCGTATTAATTACTGTAGGCTAGAATCTTTTCCCTTGCAAGTTTCTACTAAAACCTAAGCTTTATGTGAAACTAACTTCTATCACTAGCACTGAGTGTTCTGTTACTGGCTATATTTCTGTTTCTCGAAAGGACTCAAGGAGCATATGCATGGACACTAAATAATTATCGTGTCTCTCGGCCTTTTGGCTGGGATGGCTTATCATCTCTCAGTTGCGTCTCTGCGTTGAGCATAGTGCACTAAGGGGCTTCTCTGTCAAAGGACAGAGGGGCAACCGTGAAAATTATACTGAAGAGTTGCCCAGCCCTTGGGAACAGCTGCCCGAGGCCGCGCCCTCCCATTGCACAAGAGGGAGGAATTGGTTGCGTGACTGTGGAGAATTTTTTCCATTGCCCAGTTGTACCCGATCGGGTCCCCACTTTAAAAAGACCTTGTGTCACATCTCGTCCTCGTGAGGGAACGAGTAAACATCACATGGGAACCAAAGAAAACATCCTTTTATCAATGTTTGTTTAAATTAATCAAATGAAAGCTTAAAATTTTCACTTGTTTATTGATAAACTACATTTTCTAAGTTAAGTATAAATGTTTCACAAATATAGTTTCATTAAATTAACAGTTTTGTTTAAACCTTTTATATCTGGTCTGAAGAATTTAACCAGGGGTGTATATGGTTTCGACATTTTGCTGTTTTTCGCTGTTAGTTATATCTGCTTCATTTATTAATCTTCTTTTAAGGACTGTAGCATGTGAGATGTTCTTGTATTTAGCGACTTCAACTTATATCATATTCTTTTATGTAGCGTGCACATTCAAGATGTATGTGATCTTGACCCTCCACAACTTCCCGTCCCTTGCAGCACCTAATAAATTTTGTATTTCTGCTATCTCTCCAAAACCCGGTTCTACCATCCATTTACTCAAGCCCATTAAGCATGTTTCATGCTGACTTTACCTCAAACTTTCCTGTGTGTATCATGGTTTCCAAGCCTTCCTTCCTCATTGTTCGCCCCGGGAATTTCAACTCTTTCTTCCTCGATATAAACATAAATTTCCTCGCTCTCTAGTGTTGTTAGATCTTACATTTCAGTCTGTTTGCTGTAATTCCGTATTCACAAGGCATCAATTTGTTACCAACGTACTGATTGGGATCATTATGTGATTTTCATTCCGAAGGGAAATATTTAATCTTCTCACTGGAAATTGTTATAAAAAGTCGATAACGATCTTAGGAGACGCTCATAGAATATCTAAATAAATACAACACCGGAGTATTTAATAAATAAAGAAGAAATGACAGCAATGCTTCAATACCAGCCAGCAATAAGGCAATAAGAAAAAAAAAACATAAAAAAAACTCGGAGATGCAATCAAACGTGATAAGCAGTTGTCAGGGCACTATTAGCAGCAGGTGGAATAGATTTAATGGTTAAAATGCTAGAAATGCAAAAATAGCCTATTTGATTAAAGCGCTATTTTCATTATTCAGACTATTGTCCTCATATTTGTCGCCTTGATTATCATAATGTTTCAGCCGTTGGACGCTCCGGCTTTCTTCAGGTGGTTGGAATGTCGATCTACACCCTTTATTTCGCTCACTGGTGTAGACTGTTCTAGTTCCACGTACCATATCTAATGGATGCCAGTTATCTCCTGTTAATTCCCCTATCCAAATTCTCCTCTGCCTTAACTAGATATTGAACTCACACAATCTGGTTCCAATCACTGGATCTAACTAACTTAGACATGCCATCGTTGATTGAGTTTGTTTAGCGGTACATCAACCTCTATAAAATATAAATATTTTGTACGTAATTTTATACTTCCATCTACAGATATTTTGTACAAATCCTCTCAAAGTAAAGGTATATATTTTTAGATATATATTTTGTAGATCATAAATGTATTGTTGATAATTTTACTATAAAATATATTTATGCATTTTATTAATTTTGCACTGATTGTCAGTTTTCTATAAACATGTATTGTTGGTCATTTTATTATAAAAATGTAGTGTTAATTTTGATTATGGGATTCACTAATTGCCCATAACTGGGACCCCAACTGCTACTTACCAGCAGTTACGGAGAAATTCCACGCTCCTAAAATCCTCCAAAATCAAAATCAGAGGCCTTGCTGCCGGTTCTAGTTTATCGTTATACTCAGGAAGAAATTGACATGGGAAGCGGGCTTGTTCATTTAAAAATTCTTTGAAGTTTTTCAGTATTTACAAGAACCTGTTCAAGGCTGGATTTAAAAACGACCAAATAGTTGTGATGATTACCATAAAGATGAATAAATATATTAATAAATTTAAATAAATCGGGCTATGGTTTATATGATCAAATGTTCCGTCGTCTGTCGTCTAAGATGAATGATATATTTGAAGGAAAGAAGTGAAAAAAATTAGTATATTTCGCCGATGACGTGTCCAACCACATGTCGAGACTTCCCATGACCGACTAAGTACATATTTCGAGTGATTAGAATGTATGTATTTTGCACAAAGAATTCATTTCTCTGGGCTCATAATTGTCCATTTAGTTAAGACATTTGAATTAAAACAATAAGATTCCTTACTTGATATCATTATTCCTCCTTCCATTCTATATATGAATACAGCGATGATAGTACATCATAGATATAAATTGCGTTGCATTTATAAAACGAACACTGTCTTAGATTTTTTTCCCAATTCATTTGTAAAACAACAGCTACAGTGAAATAATCTTCATGTGATATCTTTTTAAAAGAATGGTAAATTGATACATGTTTTTCCACATGAAAAAACCCCGAAAACTTGCTATGTTCAGAATCAACGTAGATTGTTACTTTATTAATGTAAAGTAAAATGAAAAGTTGATTTGGTTTTTATTGAAAACGATGAATAACTATACAGGGTTTGGATGCGGAGTAGAAAGAAAATATCATTCTAAAACGGATTATAATGCCTTGAAAATTATAGCTAGCATTTGCGGAATATTTTTTTCTCATAGCGTGTGTCTGTATGTGTAAAATATTAATGCTTTCAAATATATAGACCGGATGATATAGCATATCCAGGAATTAAATGAAAAATGTTTAGTTGAGTGATTATTGCATGATAATGCTAAACCTTATGCCAAAAAACATTTTGTGCATTCAGTGTTTACCATTTTTGTTCTTCTGATCTTAAATTTTATTGCTGTTTCCATGCTGACTCCGGTATCTTTTAGATATGTTTTTCAGGATGCAAAAGCCTATACCAACGCTATACTAAAATTGAATTAGTTATAACCCTTACTGCACAATGTAGATTTCAATTTGTCAAGTGTGTATAATACGTTTTAGAGCAAGTAATTATAAAGTTAAAATTGAAATGACTTTTGGAAATGGAGACTTGATTCGGAAATCAGGTTAATTTGAAATAAACGTATACGGCTAAGAAAGTTTTGTTTAGAACGAGGCAGTAATATTTTCGTAAAATATTTCAATTCTTCGATATATAAAATTCTATAACTTCCGTTACTTCGTTCGTCCGTCCATAACACTCTCAAAATAGCCATAAATTTACCGATCGAAGGGACTGTAGACATACAGTAGAGAGAGTTTCAAATGGCTAGAGGAAGCGATAAATTCTACAGTACTATATACTGTAAAGATTTCAACACCCGACAGTAAGTTGCAAAAATGATTATAGTTATATAAACAGACAATAACATGTGGAAGAACTACCCTGTATATTTTAGCGTATAAGACTACTTTTAAAGAAATCACCCTTAAATATTGAGTGTCGTCTTATACAACAATTCTATAAAAGAAAACTTTAATTCTGAGTGGTATTTGTCGGTACGCTTCCCGAAGTTTATATCCCCACAAAACAAGAAACAGCTAAAGATCAGCACAAGATAAGAGAAAAGAACGACAAAAGACAAACACTGAAAACATGTAAAGATATCCTAGAATAGATCTAGTGTTAACCGAGTAAAAGGCATTAGCAAAACAAAATAGAGAGAGAAAAACATAAAAAAAAACATTTATGTCTTGTTATGAGACTGACAAAACAAATACAGTTACGAGAAAGGAAAGTTAGACATATGAAATGAATGCGGAAGAAGGCTGTCGACTCTTCTAAATCTTTATGCGTCTACTACATATATTTCCTAGATCTCCTTAACCAAGTAAAATGTAGACAAGTATCAACACAAGTCCTCTTTCCTCCAATCATCATTTCCTTGTGTATTTTCTCTTTGTGTCCAAGAATCTGCTAAATTGGGTAGATTAGTAACCATTACTTACGCCTTTGTCGTTTGCCCGAATTAGATGCGAATAGGCAAGGGTAAGTGGCGGTTAAAGTGACGGGTGGCTGGCGGATGGACACCAGACGCCAGAATCCATTGACACAGAATCTACACTATCGCTACTTGCCACCGACCCGTCAAATCGAAAAGGTGCAGAAATGATCGATTAAGTACGCCTGATCAACGATCGTTAAGCTGCATTTTGGGCCATTTGTTTCTTCAGCGGTGACCTACGAGAATTTGATTGTAGCCCGTGACAGGTCTACTATCAATCATTGATTGAGACAGACAAACTCAGGAAATAAAAATGTATATCTACACGCGTGACGGCTCATACACACAAATACACGCATACTCATACAGACACACACACACAGAGGCAAGTATACATACACATCACACTTATATTTAAATATCTATTGATGAATATAAGAGTGGGTAAGCTCAGCTATCTATCTATCTGTCTATCTATCTATCTGTCTATCTATCGGTAGGTAGGTAGGTAATTAGGTTTAAGATCGAATATATCATACACATTTGAATATAATAGGATGTACATACAGGAAAACATATATATATATATATATATATATATATATATATATATATATATATATATATATATATAGTCAAAATGAATTTAGGTATGTCTTATGTGCGCACAATACACCGAAAACATAAAGACGCACATCAAAATGTGCACATACAGATGTTAGTTTATGCATGAAACAGACTAACGGTACTGGGTTCTGAATATATATATATATATATATATATATATATATATATATATATATATATATATATATATATATTAGATGCAATAATATTTGATGCCCCGAAAATCCAGTAAGTTAGTCCATTAAGACAACATGAAAACATTATCAGAATATGTTTTATTTCTAAAATATAAAATGTGCCGTTTGGAAATTTGTGGTTATAGTTATAGTGAAAACAAATTACATAAGCATATTAAATGTAAGACCACACATTAATTTCTAAATTAAGCATTCCATAATGAATACAAACAAAACAAGATGCAGTTTAATTATTTATTAAAAGATGTTATTTATTTCCCCAGAACTGACAAGTTAACACGAGCAAATTATGAAAATCCTTCTGTATTGGTAAAGTCAAATAGGTAATAAATTAAGCTGAAGCACATTCATTTGAAGATGGCCACTCAAATGAGGCATTAATAGTGAATATGTTGGGCAACACATATTATGAAAGAGGTGAAACCAGTTAAGCTATTGTAATATCAATATATAGCCATAAATATGTCGGTTGGAAAATAGACATCTGATAACATCAGGAAGTACGTACTGACTTTTCACCAATACGTGGAAAGTAATAAGACCGTAGCAAGAACCTTGCAGCGCCATCTATTTACGGTAAGTAATTGCAAATTAATTATAGTAAACACGACCGAAACTCAGCCGTGAAATGAAAACTCTCACCAAGAAACGGTAGAAAAGTAATAAATCAGATAAAGGCCAACTCACACATCACCTGGAAAAAGACGCTGGCGTCTCTGGCAGCATCAAGTGTAAATCTAACATGTGTCTACAATCAGACGAAATTTGAATGGACATGACATTCATTGGAGTCTTGCTAGAATGATGTTTCTGCTCTCAACAAAGGACAAAGATGGCGTTGAAATTTTGCAAGTGAACATTTGAACAAATCAGAAGCATTTACTAAGTTCATTCTCCGGACACACGATTTAAATATAGAATTGTTTGGTCATTATCAAAACTGCCATGTATGGAGAAAAGCCAACACTTCCAGCATTGTTGCATGATGGCCGATATGTTAATATATCCTGCTTAACTTGTGATCATTATTTGGAAATTTTACTTTGCAACTGGTCTTTGGATTTACATTTCACAATAAAAGAAATCGATCGTAGTCGGGTTCATTGAGTCAGTGCGTGTTATTCATCGTGACGGTCGTCTTCCAGTATAGAATCCAGAGGTTAGCAGTGAATATTTCGAAGACTGTAGGAAAGCATTGTTCAGGTTAGCAGTGGATATTTTGGTAAAAGTAGCAGAGCGTAGTTCGTCCTTCTGTTTCTCTTCGCCTGACAAACTGGACTGGACATTCGGGTAGAGTGAACAAAATGGCCGCCTTTATACACGACGGAATGAATAATCTACGTTTTCTGATTGGTTAAGCTTCTATTGGTGGACTATAAATTGAGTCAAGTCATTTGAGCTAACTCACTAGTTACATAGATATACACAAAAAACTGTGCGGGCGATTCTTTACTTAGCTTCATATTGTATGTTTCACCGCGGATACATAAAGTTGGAAATCAAAGTGTTCATTCTCCTAGTCAGGTTGCTACCCAAGGCTCTAGAACCCCAGTCTATCCTACTACTTACCTTAGTTGGTTGGGAAGAAATTGTATTTATAAATTTCCCAAGGGTATTAGAATGTTAATGTATGTAATGAACTCGACTGGAATTAGAACTTTCCAATTCCTCAATCCGCGCTAAAATCCATATTGGGGAATTACACAAAATATCAAAAGACACTGTATTTATATTATGTCATGTGCATGTAATCTGTCACGTTTTATCCCTGTGTTGCACAATTTTTAAATATCTGTTTAGAATAATGGACCTGTGTATCGCTTACTTCAAACCGACTAATATAGCTTCCCTGTGCTTATGATATAAATGCTCTCAGGTTAATTGTTCGGATGAGCTCTGCGCTATGGTGCCAAGATTTTATGAATTTAACCACAGTGCGAGATAAGCGCGAATACCACATCAATTTACCTTTGAATTGGCTAGAGGTAACCGTAAGTTCTATAATAAAAGTCTCGGGATTTTCGCTTGCGGAACTCTTCCGGCTTCATGATTTCCAGCCAGCTTTGATCTCCAAAACATAAAATACAATGTCAATGGCTATTTATTTGCATTCTTGATCGCTCTCTTGGCCGTTCCTTAATAATGTTTCTCTATTATTTCTCTGATATTTTATTCTTTCACATTCAGTTAATTCTTGTCTGTTTATTATCTTACATGGGGTGATATAATTAATACGCACAGAGACAATTCACACAGATACACACTCACACACACACACACATACATACATACATACATACATATATATATATATATATATATATATATATATATATATATATATATGTGTGTGTGTGTGTGTGAAAAGTGAATATAAATATAAATAAATATATATATATGTATAATTATTTATATATTATATGCGCGGTACTTACATGTGTCATAGCCGAAACTGTCTACATATGTTTATATATATGTATGAGTCCCGACGGACGACCAAGTATGTATATGTATATGTGTCTGCATACATCGATGTTTGCGTTAGTACGATGAATGACAAAACGACGAAATTTCCCCCACCACTTCCACAATAGCACCAATACACGCAATCTACATAAACCCATTTTTTTAAAACATTAATCAGTTTGTCTGACGATCGCTAAAGCGTGAAACCCAGGGTCACAAACTCACATCTATCCAAAATAAATATATATATATATATATATATATATATATATATATATATATATATATATATTTATATATATATGACGTCACACATTACAAAAAAAAATAATAAAGTTAAAAAATCATTGGTATAACACGTCAGGCTCTATGACAGTTTTATTATCAACAGAGGATTTACTTAAATATTTGTGTCTATATAAATAGCCTATAACAATAAATATATATATATATATATATATATATATATATCTGTTTGCACATCTATAGGAAGAAAAACTACTTCAGATAGTAGACATAAAAGGGAGTGTAATGGGCTATGTTTGATTCCTTTTTTAGAAGAGCACAAGGAGAAGAACCTCCTTGAAATTAAATGTACCCATAGACTAATAAACTACTCGAAAGATTTCCGTGAATGCAGTAAACTATGTATATATATATGTAGGTTGTATGACCTGAAATAATGCCTATTCTCAAAATATCAAGCATTTTGAATATTATCAGAAAAACCTAATGGGGGTTAAACCCTCTATACTGAAAATTTTGGTAACCCCATAACTTGAGAATTTGAAAATGTATCACCATGTGGTTTTACCATAGGGCTATGTTTTATTCACCTTGACATAATTTTAAGCCAATTCCCAAAGTACATATATAGATTCAGAAAGGGCGTAGTGGTGGATAAGCACCCTAAGAATGTAAACAAGACAACCATTTGGAGATATTCTTTTGAAAATTGAAAGAGTTTTGTATGTATGATACCTATTAACTTAAACTATATATATATAATTTCTTTTTTAAAATCTGGGTTCCAGGTGGGCATGAAACACGGCCTCAAAAATTGTTTCCATGGATTTAAATGAAATTTGAAATATATTATCTTTTTAGATTCATTTAATTTTTGGATCCAAACATTTAAATGCGACCGCAAATTTAATTTCCTATAGCCTACGCAACAGCTACTCTTTCAATATGTTATAATGATCCAGTTAATAAGGATCCTAGTGTATTTTTTCAATAAATCTTGTCTCTTTTGAAATGAGGCATCACTTGAATCTATATTATAACTAGATTTTCATTAATATGCAATTTTACAATTTATTTGAATTATTGATGAAGTCGTTTATCCTGTAATGACCAAACATTAACAACTCTATATCGTTCAGATGTCTGTTCTGTCAGCTGGCTATTGCAAATAATAATTATGCTTTAATAAAATGCTTCCTAAGAAGCGGAGGAAAATAGAAAGTGTAGAAGAAACTGAAAATCAGTTGAGCAAGACAAGGAGAGAAGACGCAGAATGGCATGCAGATTCACGAGCGTCACAAAGTTAAGAAAAAGCAGATCTAAGACAAAGATTAGATGCTCATCGGACTGCAATAGGAAGACAATCTGAATCTCAAGAAGAAACTGGAATCATACATATATTAAAGGCCCAACGGGCTGCAGTAGTATAACTATCTGTAAACCAAGAAAAAGCTGACAAAAGACGTTCATAAGATGCTGAACCGACTCTAGAAATTAGACAATCTGAAACTCAAGAAGAAACAAGACGTAGCCTGGAAACTCAACGGATTGCATCTGCCAGACAATCTGAAACTCCAGATATAAAGGAGGGAAGACTCAGAATGAATACTCGGCGTAATTCAGCAACCAGGCAACTGGATGTATTATACTGAAAAGAAACCTTAAATATTTATTTAGTATTGATGTTTGTTATGATACATAAAATATTGTAATATGCATATGTTTATAGATTTTTTCTCAAATTTTTTTATTTATATATATATATATATATATATATATATATATATATATATATATATATGTATATATATATGTATCATGATTGCTTCATTTATAGACCAAAATACTAAAACCACATAACAGAATTTTATATGCAACCACGATGATATAAGCATGTGTTTGTTCTACAGGAAAACTGGCCGTCCTTACACCTGTGTTACCTGGATAGATATACCTGTATAACCTACATGAATGTTAACAGCCATTATTAATATTATATGTCCGCTACTTTCTAATCATTATCTTTCAAAAACATAATACAAGTATTTCTTTGCATTGCATTTTTCGGACTATTGCTCTTATTTTTATTGCCATATTCACGATGTTTCGGCCGTTGTACGCTCCGGCCTTCTTCATGTGTTTGGAATTTCGAACTGAAAGCTTTATTTAGTCAACGGGGGATAATTGTTCTAGTTTCATCTGCCATGCCTCTTCCGGATGTCTCAGATATTCTTAAAGTGCAAGCCAACTTTCACCGGACAATACCTCAACTTCAACTCCCACCACCCATATAGTGTAAAGAAAGGGATCGCTCGCCGCTTACAACATCGATCAAAAGTGGCGAGACATATGAACAAGAAATGGTTAATATAAGCAGTACTCTATAACGTAACATCTACCCTGGTTACATTCAGAAAATAGATTTAGTCTGCCTACACTATGTGAAGGGCTTATCGGAGAAAATGCCAAAGATCTGTGGTCCATATAACATCAGGATGACCTTCAGAATTTCTTCGAAACTTCGCAGATACCTATTCAGACTAAGACCTCCCACAGATGCGGACATATGTAAGGATTGGTGTACGTCAACTCGTGTATCTGTGGTAAGAAATATAAAGGAGAAACATGCCGACTTTAAGGTAAAAGTGCAAGAACGTGATAAAGCCGTAACATGAGGGGAAATAGAAACATCAAGCGTAGCAGACCACACATGCAGGAAAACTGGAGATCACCGCACCGTGTGGGATGAGGTTAAAATAATAGACAGAGAAAACCACCGCAAAATACTGAAACCTAATGTATCAACACATATGCTAGGCCACAAAAATACCCAAAGACGGCCAAACATAGAAATGAATACCATAGACGAACCAGCAATATGTATTTTTAAAGAAAAGCAATACTAACAAAAAAAAAATTGCAATCACCTGAATCAGCGTAATAAAGCCGAAACTACGTAAGTATGGCAATAAAGAGGACAACAGTCCAAAAAATGTAAATAAGTACAATAACTCATCTCAAATATAAAGAATATTTCTATTTTCTCCTACTCTTCTAACCCATGAAACAAAAAAGAATAATTCCAGAATTCACATGGTTTTGATTTTTTTCCATATCTTAATAAAAGATTTCCAATATTTAAAACAATTACAAAAAGGTATTAAGCGAGAACTCACTTCAACTGAGCAACATTCCCCCAACTTGTACACACGCTTAACATCATCTGTCACATATAATTCACCATCTCAGCAAGGGAACATCACCTGCAATAAACTTCGATGTCAAGACTGTAACCATATCACCACCGAAAGCATTCTTCAAAGGTCCCAGCACTCATACAATATTCAGACCAGCAGCTTTTGAGCTGTAAAATCTTATATATTTACTTTTCTTCCACAGAAGGAAATGCAAAATATAATTATCGTGGAGAAAAAGACACGGATTTTCCGTATTCGGTACAATAAAAAAAAAAAAACAATCAAAGACAACAACAATAATGTCACTGTTGCTTTACTCTTCAATCAACCGTTCCGTAACATATACGCTTTTAGCGTCTTAATTTAAGAATCATTAAAAATGCCGATTGAAGTTAAAATTCATTTTCAAAACAGAATCAAATATTACAGTATTAAGCAGGAAATTCGGTTTACTCAGAGTATATAATTTCTACAAGAAAAACTTTAACCAACAGCAACAATATTCCCTGGGTTAGTGATTTCAACATTCTTTTCCTGTTGAAAAAGAACACAGGCGTGCTCGAAATGTCCGACATTAAAATCTTTCTCTTCGTAGTGTAATTTAATCAAAATGCCTACTAATATATAATAATTGTCAAGTTTATTAACAACATTGGTATCATTTTGCTGTTATTTTATTCTTCAAAATTCATTAAACGGTCTATTAAATTCAGATATTATAAGAAGGATAGCGAGAACAAATTTCAATTTAAATATGTATGTAAACAGAGGTCAACACCGAGTAATGACAATATTTTTCCTGCTTGAATTCAATGTTGGAAACAGAATATGGTATACCGGTATTGACCGCAGTGTATTTAGGCTCTACCCCAGAAATTGAGAATATTTTAAATATGAGAAAATATAAAAATATACTTTTTTTCATATATATATATATATATATATATATATATATATATATATATATATATATATATATGTTCAGCATATTTTATGTAATTCTATATCATATGTCTCCAGAAAGATGATATAGAAAATGCAAAAAAATATGTTTTGTAAATTTTTCTATGAAAGCGTCATTTTTATATCTATAACAATTACAGAACAATCTAATCTAACATGAATTCAAATACGATAATACACATGTATCATATTTGATCTGAAACCTTTGATAAGTTGGGTTATATTAACATAGATTTGAATGATTTGCAATGAGAATATAAGAAATTGTATTGAGAAATAACGTTGTTTTCTTTTTCCAATTCCTTTTACAAGTAACTAAGAATGATTTTGGTAAATACAGTACTTGAAAAAAAAAGGATTTGAAAAAATGAATTTACATGCAGAAGCCATTCCACGATATACCGCGTTCAAAAAGATTTAGCTCGGAATATTTTCGTTTGTTCCTTCTTTCCTCCGTTTTTCGTCTTGGTGTCTAGATGCAAGAAGCCATAAGAAAATCTTTAGCGAGACGAAAGAAAAAAAAAATACAACATTAAAATTAAGATTAAATGAAGAAAGACGATTTGCCAAGAAGACGCTGAATACTAAGATATTCATCATTA
>CAHIKZ030002201.1:2275000-2542500 GCA_903632075.3 Acanthosepion pharaonis
CGAAATCAGCGTCTTGTTTTTTTTAATATAAGATACTGTTGTGTTCATCATATTTCTAAGAAGAATTTCTTGTGTAGATCTGAAAATTATTTCATTAGGCACGAACGCTTATGATATGTACAGTTTTAATTTTGAAATTTATTTTTAAAACACGCGTGCAAACGTCAAGGGAGGTAATCAAGGTACTGGAATATAAATATTTGTTACAAGATAGAAAACTATTTAAAATTATTAACTAAAACACTGATATGTTAAAGTAAATTTTGTAAATATTATAAAAGATGTGTTCAGTACTCATAATTAATTTTATAAAAGATTGGTTCCACATTTTTAGCAGAGGTAGCGTCAAGAATATTTCGCTTATAATTATTATTTTCATGAAAAAAGATGGATGCCAGGCATGATGATTGTTCGTGTGTCCACACGATATAATTTAAAAAAATCTACATTAGAAAATGTTAGAGTTTTTCTTAGCGTCGAAATGCATGATCGGATGTATTTCGAAAAAAAAAAAATATATTTTTATGATTTTTTCCAATTCTCAATATTATATATATATATATATATATATAAGTTGCGATAATGCGATTAAAACTCAAGTGTCTACTGCGGCTAAAAGAAAGTGGAAAACTTTATAAAGAACCGAAAACTCAATTCTAAACCTTGAAAAATACACACACATACACACAATAATAAAAAACACACACACACACACATACATATATATATATATATATATATATATATATATATATATATATATATATACCTGTGTGCGTGTGTAACGTTAATTTCGTCCTATATTCTCAAAGAGAGAGAGAGAGAGAGAGAGAGAGTCAACAGAAAAGCTCCCGATTAATAATTCATATATCAAATTTGAAAAAAAAAATAAACAGAAATCACTGTAACATCAAAGTAAAATAAAACTTTAACAAGAAATCAGAAAATTAGATTTATGTAACATTCAAAGTGTATTATGAAACAAATATGTTTCAAGATGTGGTTGTTTTGAAAGTAAACAAAGTGGGGGCGGCATATGACATGTCAATCAGATAGTCTAGAGTTATGAAACAAACCAAACCAATCTAATGCTAAATAGGAAAAATGGAGAAATGCTTGAAGAAATTTATTTAGCATTAAATATAATGTTTTATTGTATAGACCGGGGAAATTGTTAGATTCGTTATGAAAATAGTCACCACAATCGACAAGACAAAGTGGAGTAGATGTAAATGATGATTTCGCACAAAATTGTATTTAATAAAAATAGATGCCATATCCAACGTCATTTTGTCAGGATAAATGCACATAATTAATATCGCTGCATTGACAAGATATTTTGCGTAGTCGCCAGTCATATGTGAAATAATCAAGTCATTGTTCCAACAGAAATGTAATCAATATTTGAAACGCATTATGAACATTTCATAAGCTTTACATATTGTGGCAAAATATATTTAATACCGGTTTTTTGTTTCACTTGATAATGCTATCCAGTAAAATGATATAGATAGACAGATCGATACGGCGGAGAAACGCAAAAACATATATAAGTATACATTAATTATATAAATGTGATGGTATGCATCCATGAGTTTCACTCCCTAGAATAAAACAATATTTATATCTATACTTGCCTGTAAATTTCAAGAAAAATAAAAAAATAGATATAATAACATCATGTTATACATATATATATATATAAAAACATATATAAGTATACATTAATTATATAAATGTGATCAGTGTTTCATGGTATGCATCCATCAGTTTCACTCCCTAGAATAAAACAATATTTATATCTATACTTGCCTGTAAATTTCAAGAAAAATAAAAAAAAGATATAATAACATCATGTTTATACACACACACACACACACACACACACACACACACACACACACATATATATATATATATATATATATATATATATATATATATATATATATATATATGTAAGATGTAATATTTTTCCAACGAGAGAAAAAGTGTATTTTAAAACAGCGAGAAACCGCAAAATGTTTTGGTTATAATGTGATTTGTTTTTAGTATATAAATATTCTATTTTATTCTTCATATTAGTATTATATATATATATATATATATATATATATATATATATATATATATATATATATATATATATGAATGAAGAAATATAGTTTAAAGGCGTGCAATATTTATAGGATAACGAGCTCAATAACAGAGATAGAGCGTATGTAAATATAAATATAAAAGTGTTTAGTGAATTCATAAGTCAGATGCGACAGGTTGTTTCATGCTAGAAACAATCGTCAAGCCGCGGGTGTTGGACATTTTCTCAACTGTTTATATATATAAGCATTTAAGTACTTTGTTGCTATACTCATATTTGACTTTATTTTGACTTATATTTTGACTTTATTTATTTTGAGTTTTATCTCTTTAATATGAAGGGCTTCCTAGCTCTTCGTTTTTTCTTGTTATTATCTTTATGCAACCTCGATTTATTTCAAACTATTTTCCGTCTAATCACTTAATGTGTGAATGGCTTTGATATTTTTCATACTCAAATTCCTAAGTCTACCCCAAAATTAATCCACAAACTTGAAAGGATCACACCGAATGACAATCGACATGATATACCTAAATTGTTTAATCAAGCCTGTTTGAATATATATATATATATATATATATATATATATATATATATATATATATATATATTAGATCAGGGGCTACAGGAATGTAGGACCCATGGCTAGATACAAAGACAAGCTGAAAAGCAACTTGTCAACTGTCAATATACCACATAACACCCTTCAGCGCTTAGCTTTGGAGCGGGTAGAATGGAGATCAACGTGTTTTCAATTTTCAATCTGCTTGTCTGAATCATCTTCAAGAAGCGAGAGCAAAATCTAAAATGTCAGCCAATCTAACAGTGATCTCATCTAACAATTCTCACACCTGCTCCATATGTGGCCTCCTTTGTAAATCGCTACCGTGTCTTAAATGCCACTTAAGATTATCGCATAAACTTTCATAACTGAATCAATAAGCTGGCAGATCCTCATACGTGGAAACCGACGGGAGAGTCCATGGGCGTCCTACATTCCTGTATCCCTGATCTAACTGGCTGTACATTAGGATCTTGGATATCCTGTCATCAGACATTCTCAAGACACGGCCAGTCCACCGACACTGAGACTGCATGAGAGAAGTCTATATTCCTCCAATTTTACACTTGTTAAACAGGTCAAAGTTAGATGTCTTATCTTGAAGGTTAACTGCACAGATTGCACGAAATAGCTTTTATGGAAAACATTGAGCTGGCGTATATGGTACCTGTATGGGGTCCTCTACTCTGAGCCGTACAAAAGAATGGCATGTACAACAGCTCTGTAAACCCGAATTTGCGTATCCAGTCGAATACCCCGCTTATTTTATATGTAGAAGACGGGGATTTGCGAGTTGGTGAATTAGCACCTCTGCTATTTATTCCTGCTAGAAAAAGGTCCAACTACAAGAACATAGCGGATTTAAGTTGAGTCCAACCGGAGATATATAGAAAAAAACAATCAAGACCGATATATATATATATATATATATATATATATATATATATATATATATATATATATATATCAACAAATATATGTATTAAACAAGAATTTTACAAGTGAAAAAACATTAACATTTTTGCTTGTGTGTGAACGTAAATATTTTTTTTTATTTTGCTGAATGTTCGTACGTACGTGCATGTGTGTATAAGGTTCACGGCGTCTCCCACAAATGGGAAGACGCTTATCTTTTGCGAGAGCTTACATTGTACATGTGGTCGCTGAAATGAAAAAGAGAACAAGGCAAGAAGACGCACAGTATTTATAGTGTAGGGAGATGTCCCCCCTACTGACAATTATTAAATTAAGGAGAAGCTAACTACGCCATGTATGTTTAGTATTTGCCACTAGGAAAAGGCAATGGTTTAATCGATTTTGATATCAGTAATATAAGGATGTTGTAAAATAAGTTTATAATTGTTGAACCCAGTATATCCTGGTCATACTAGAAGTGATGTAAGAAAAATCATTAGACCGGAGTACACACTAGAGTATAAATACGTAAGATTAACATAAAATGTATCCTCTTAAGTGATAGAAATATCAGAATCACTCACATTTTTACAAGAAGAAACATCGTTCTAAAGAATTTCACCCAAAAATGCACTCTCGTTGACCACACAAGTGAAGAAACGAAAATTTTATTGATGAAATATTTAATCTGGTTTTCTTAGCTTTTACAACGATAATCGTATATACTGAATAAATAAAATATGAAACAAATTTCATTTAAATACAATTTATTGTATCTAAATGCTTCAAGATTATTTCTATAAAGCCATATATCCACATGGCACCATTTTCTACACATTAAGTAAAATAACTTTTTGTATTCGTGTCTGTGTGTGTTAAATTCACTTGAATGTGTTTGGTTTATGACAATGTCTTCCTATTTCTGTGTGTCTAATTGTACTGGTGTGGAACCTAAAAGGAATCTATTATCCTTAAATCCGTACATCTCTACAATGTACGCACAAAAGCTAATGTCATCTATAGTATGTCGATATTTTTATATTTGCTATATTATTCTTTTGTTTTTCTTTTAGGCGTTTTGTCTTTCTTAGAACATCGTTTCATCTTTTTGGACTCTTATAATATTCATTCAAGAAAAATCATTTGCACACACATTAACATACACACACTCATACTGTAATATAAATATATCCCACATTCATGCATATATATATATATATATATATATATATATATATATATATATATATATATATATATATATATATATATACTTGTTTTTACTTCTCTGTAATTCATTATTCTAGAAATTGCTTTAGCTGTGTATCTTTATAGCGAGCTTTTGAAAAATATATGGTTCCATCTTTGTATCGTTTTCATTTTTAATGTACATCAAAGGCCGTGTGGGATTCACTCCCCACACAATCACCTTTCGATGAAAAGCAAAGCTATCTAAATAAGTTCCCTTTCATATTAGTACGACTAAAAAAAAATTCTACTCTTGCTATTATTATTATTATTATTATTATTATTATTATTATTAATAATGTACATTTGAAAATTGTGATGTAAGTTCAAACAAGCAGTCAAATACAAGTTGCTTCTATAGAAGTAAAAATATACTTATAAGAAGTGACATAGAATCCATCATCTTCATCCCAGAGAGACTGCTGAATATATGATAACTGAGTATGTCTGATTAACGCTAACAGAGAACATTATTTACATTATTCGGACTATTGTCCTCATCTTTGTCGCCATATTTATTACAGTGTTTCGTCACATTGAATAAAGGCGTTGGTTAGATCCAGTGACAGGACCCAAAGAGTGTGAGTTCAATACCCGGTTAAGGCAGTGGAGAACTTTCAAAGGGAAAATTAACAGGAAGTGCGATAATGGCATCCATCAAAACATGGGTGGAACTAGAACGGTCTAAACCCCAGAAAGCGAAATAAAGGGTTCAGTTCGACATTCCAACAACATGAAGAAGGCCGGTCGCATTACAACGGCCGAAACGTAGCTGATAAATATTGCGACAAAGACGAAGACAATAGTCCGAATAATGTAAATAATGTGCAATACGTAATCTCAGAAATATAGACAGACGCTAACAGAGTATTTGCAGTGTTCAATATGTCGGTCACTCAAACGTTCTAGGAAAGAGAAACGGTGAGAACTAAGGTCACCACAAGTTGTAGAAAGTGAAGTGCTTTCTTTTCTTTATCTTTTTTTCATTTCCGCATCAGATTTCTGTTGAATTACAAACAAATCAACCAGATATTATGGTGAAAAATCCTGTCAAAAATATGTCTTTCTAGAGATTTTGCAGCTTAGAAAATAGACATGATTACAAAATAGTTGAAAATCTAAGTAAACACACGGATTTTAAGATAGAAATGAGTAATGAGTAGAATACGGAATACAAGACTATTGCCTGTTGATATTGAACATTTGAAATGCTATAAAAATGAGTCAACAACTCTGTGGATCCAATTTCTGGTAGCTGTAAAATATATTAAGCGCATGTATATTTCTCATATCATGCGTAAATTGAAGTCCATACAATGAAGACAGATTTTTTTTTCTTTCAGTACATGGCACCTCATCTGTTTGTATCATTTGATATAACAAATAAAAAAAAAAGACAAAAATATCACCTGTTTTTTCCTGATGTCTCGAAGACAAACAAATGCAACAACAACAATAATTGTAGTAGTAGTAGTAGTAGTAGTAGTAGAAGTAGTAGTAGTAAGAAGAAGAAGAAAAAGAAGAAGAAGAAGTAGAAGAAGAAGAAGAAGAAAACAACAGCCACAAGATGTACGTCGACGTCTACAACATATATTTTGCAGTCAAATCAAAGTAGCATCAACATCGAAATAGAAACAAGTTGGAACATAAAAACAAAGACAAAAATAAAAATATTGTGTCGTGTTTTACAGGTAAATAGATGCGACCACGACAGAAACGCAGAATTGTTCAGCAAAATTTAAATAGAGAATAAATTAAATTTAGCGATTGTAAAAACCTAATATTTATTTAATTGTCAATCGCGAGGCCAGGAAAGAACCTATAAACCATTGCTTTTGTTTGGATGCAATTTTGAGTCGTGTAGAAAAACAAACACAACATATAAACGTGCTCGAAGAAAAAATCTTCGAACAGATGACAAAGTAATTTGGAGAAAATCCTAACTCGACGACTTGCCGAAGAATACTATCGACTACAATCAGGAATACGCACACCTGATGAATAGATAAGATACTGGATAAAACAAGACAAACTAGTGATTTACAACTCATCGATAAAAATAATCGGAAAGTCAATACGAAATGGATGAAGTTGGCCTGTCGAGATATGAACTAACTACAAATATTGCAATAGTGATTCGCCACAATTTCAGCATACATATAAAACAAAGATTCATTCAAACTGTTCACTTAATTCATTTACTAGACAATTAGAAATATTCTCGGTTAAAATTTGTAGATTTTGAATATTAAATTATTAAACAACTAATGTCCATTAACTGTTATAGCACTGTCTAATTGCCATAGGTGTTTTTTAGGGGATTCTGGTATTGTGTAAAATTAACAGTTTGTTTATATTGTTATCCCTTGAGTTAGAGTGGCCATCTGTTTTCGTTGTTGTCACTGTTGGAAGTGTTCAAGTTCTTTTTTCTTTTATTTGGCAATTATATATAATTATATAAAGTTTGATCATTAATGGTCACCATTATGACATTAATGTTTAATTTGTTTGTAGCCATTTTTAGATTTGATCTGAGAAAATGTTTGGAAGAAAAGAGTTGGACTCATTTGTTTTTTGTAACTGGAGGTGTCGATTGACATTACATTTGAATAGTTGGAGTTATAGCTTTCAGCAGAAACAGTAATTGGATTGGGTGTTCCACTGGCGAGAGGTGTGATTAGTTTTGCTATTGGAGTAGAAGAGACGGCTTTTGAAAGTTTCTACAGTGTAAGGGTGGGAGCGGGATGCCACCCTCGTAGGGCGCTTGAATTCATGGAGGTCATTGATGAAAATAAGGAAAAGAGTGGGGCCAAGGATGGAGCCTTGGGGAACACCTGCGTTCGTGGGATAGGAACTGGAGGAGAATCCGTTGAGATCGACCATCAATTCTCGGTTTGACAGGAATGATTGTATTAGATCAAACAGTTGACCAGTAACACCATACCCCTGGAGCTTACGAAGAAGGCCGGCGTGCCAAACCCTATCGAATGCTTTGGAGATGTCGAGGGCCACGGCACGAGCCTCACCGTTATTTCGAAGGGCTTGGTAGACGGTTTCAGTGATGACCGTAAGCACATCAGCTGTAGATCGGGCGTAGCGGAAACCATATTGCTTGTCTGAGAGCAGATTATGGGATGTAAGGTGATTAACCACTTCGGCATTGATTAGGGCTTCGAAGACTTTGCCGAAGAGGGGTAGGAGACTAATAGGACGGTAATTAGAGGGGTCAGAGGGGTCTCCAGAGTTCTTAAACACAGGAACAATGGATGAGGACTTCCAGCAGTCAGGAAAACAGGATTCCTTGAGGCAGTAATTATACAGTTTAGAGAGGGCGGGTGCTAGCTCAGGTGCGCATTTCTTCAGGACAATGGCTGGTATGCCATCTCCACCACTAGCCTTGTGGGGGTCTAAGTTGGAGATAATGCCCAGTACCAATGACGGGGTTATGTGTAAGCCGCTCTGTAACGCCTCAGTTCTATGAGGGAAGTCAGGTATGGGAACACCGGTGGAATCGAGCGTTGAATTAAATGAGAATTTCCGAGCAAAGCATTCAGCCTTGTCGGTAGGGGAGGTCAAGACCTCGAACTGGTTGAATAAAGGAGGTATGGAGGGTTTTCGATTATTCAGGACACTCTTGCAGACCCGCCAATAATCTTTGGAGCCAAATTTGCGAGATGCAATACGTTCCTTCATTCGAGCAGCAAATATTGACTTAGCTTCGTTGAGGACACGCTTACACTCGGTACGGGCAGAGGCAAAGAGACGTCTATTGCAGTCAGACATGTCGCTACGGAATCGGTGAAAGAAGTGATTCCTATGGGCGATGGGAGATGAGCAAGCAACGGAGAACCAAGGGGAGGAGTGCGACTTGACCTTAAATTTCCTTGAGGGGATGAAAGCGTCGATTCCAGCTTTAACCCAGGATGAGACCTCAGAAGCACATTCTTGGACAGGGAGTGTAAAGACAACATCCCAGGGGACATCGCGGAGGAAGTCACGGAACGAGTCCCAATCCGCTCGTTGATAGTAGAACGAGGTTCTTGTGATGGGAGGTTCTTTGCAGGGCGTGGAGTTGAAGGAAACGTTGACAGATACAACAGCGTGATCAGAGTTGCCAAGCGGGCGGTGCTGTGTGGCGCTACAAGATTCGGGGATGGAGGTAAAACACAGGTCGAGAAGAGAGGCCTTGCTTGCCAGGTCGAGGGCAAAACGCGTGGGAAGTCGACTATCTGCGTGAGGGATTGAGAAATTGAGAAGTTAAATGTTTGAATGCCAGCCCGGTCAGTAGTAGCATTCTCGAGCCACTTGGTGTGATGGGCATTAAAGTCACCAAACACGAATATATGAGCAAACGGGTGGAGAGAGAGGGCCTTATCTATTCTGTCAGATATATAAACGTACAGACACACACACACTTGAGAGGACACACAATCTGCTTTCTATAATAAGTAAGATTAATTATATTAAAGACCTCTCTTTTTAAACAGACCCATGAAAAATTTATTATCATATCTAATCGATTCATTCATCTGACTGACGCCTATATATCATAATTATATTAAAGACCTCTCTATTTAAACAGACCCATGAAAAATTAATTACCATATCTGATCGATTCATTCATCTGACTGACGCCTGTATATCATATTAATTATATTAAAGATCTCTCTTTTTAAACAGACCCATGAAAAATTAATTATCATATCTGATCGATTCATTCATCTGACTGACGCCTGTATATCATATTAATTATATTAAAGACCTCTCTTTTTAAACAGACCCATGAAAAATTAATTACCATATCTGATCGATTCATTCATCTGACTGATGCCTATATACCATATTAATTATACTAAAGACCGTCTCTGATTAAACTGAGCCATATATACTCCTTGTTACACTCTCTACGGGGTTAGAGTTTTATCCTATGTTTCCTGTTTAGGATTGGGTTTCCGGTACCTTCTAAAGTCTACTTCAACTCTATAAGGTCAGTGAGTGAACTCTGAAATTTTATTCACTATCTAAATCCTGACCTCTTCAAGTCTAGACTTATCTATCTTTCCTGTTATAGTGTCATGTCTTACGCTAATATAACTCCACACTCTACCTCGAGTGGCTCTTGGGCCTTGTATGGGGCGAACGTTATTAAGGAAAAATTTCCATCGAGGAAATATAAAAAAAGAATCCGTATAATGAATCCCTATTTTTTTTAAGCGTTTCACCCCAAGCAAGGCGGGAAGCCACTAGGACGCAAGGGGTTACAGAAGATTTGGAGCAAGATAAGATAGGAGTGATAGAAGAAAGGATGAGGAGAAGGATAGTGGATAGATCAAGGCAACTGGAGATGTCGATTGACATTACATTTGAATAATTGGAGATTATACCTCTCAGGGAAACTGGAATAGGGAAGGGAGTTCCACAGGCGAGAGGTGCGATATATGAAGCTATTGGAGTAGAAGAGACGGCTACATTTAGTAGTTTCGACAGTGAAAGGGTGAGAGAGGGATGCCAGCCTCGTAGGGCGCTTGAACTCATGAAGTCTGGGAACCAGCGAATGCAGCTCCTCAGAACAATTACCATGTAAGTATTTGTAAAAAAGACAGAGAGAGGCGACGGCGCGTCTGTGAGAGAGTGACTGTAGACGAGATGCCAGAGCAGAGCCAACTACATTGCATATCCGCCTCTGGAGCCTATCAAGAACCCCGAGGCAAACAGAAGGGGCACCAGACCATATATGGCAGCAATAGTTCATGCAAGGGCGAATTGTTGATTTGTAGATCGGGAGGATCGATTCCGGGGAGAAAAATTTCCTGGCGCGGCACGGGAGGCCAACTAATGAATTCTAATATTATTGTACCTAGCTAACGTGGGCGCTGCTGTAATGATTAAATTATCAGAACTGATATACTCTTTTATATGCTTGGCCACTAAATAGCGCAACAATTATATTTGCTAGCCTCCTTGATTGATAGAATCTTCTATTCGGCTTACTCCTATATACTCTAATAATTATATTTAATTCCGTCTCTGATGTAAATGGACCACAAGTGACTTAATTACCATATCTGATAGAATCGTCCATTGGGTTGACAGCTACAGACTTCACCAATGATATTTTACGTTTTTTCCTTAACTTAAATTACCTATAAATAATTTTATTACTCTATTAAATAAATACTAAAATAAATAATAAATTTTATAACTCTATTAAATAAATATATATATATATATATATATATATATATATATATATATATATATATATATATAAATTACTTGATTTAAAATATGGTTTTTCTATATACACAGTTCTAACCATGTTTCAAAAATGGAAGGTCCAAATTTAATTTTGTAATTAAACTAAAGACATTAGTTCCATTTCACCCTCAAGCGAATTTTGGAGTAAAATCACTGGGTTTTTGAAACATGGTTAGAACTGTGAAGAAAAAAATATATTTTTAATTCATATAATTTATAATATTAATGCTATATAAATTTACATAGCACTATTTTGTACAAATAAAAATATCTATAAGAACACCGAATTATATACCTTATTGTTCTTTATTTATATATATATATATATATATATATATAGGTTGATTAAAAAGTAACTCCAGATTTTATGTATGAGTGGCCAGCCAGGAGCCCTGTGATTTTTGGGGGATGGTGTGGGGGTGGGGAGGTAAAGGAGTAAGTCTGCTATACCAAGCCAAGACTTTGGAAGAACCTGAAGGGCGAATTCACGAAGTTATGTATTCCATATAAAAAGAGTTTCTGCTGAAGTCAGTTGATGCGATTTCTGGGCGGCTCAAGAAACTGGTAACAAAATCAGGTGCCCATATCGAATTTTAGATAAAACCTCATACTAAACGCTTCCCCCTTCTTGTAAAAATTTTAGCTAATAAATCTTACTTATTATAAAACGCAGATTGTGTGTGTGTGTGTGTCTGTACGTTTATATATTGGATCGGATTTCCTACATTTTTCAACCGATTTCAACAAAACTTCACAAGACTGCGTAAAATTACCTTGCGATGGTTCTGACAGCGCCAAAAATTGAAAAAACACAACTGTTTTTGCACGAAATCAATTTGAAAACACAATAAAACACGATTCTGTCGTCAGAATGAAAGGGGGACAACTCATATCGAGTTATACTTATAAAACCCAGGTTGTTTGTTTGTTTGTGTGTGTGTGTTCGTTTATATATGGGATCGGATTTCCTACATTTTTCAACCGATTTCAACAAAACTTCACTTTTTTGGCAGGTAGTGTTTCTTATTGTCTTGCACACTTTTTTCTTTATTTTTACATTCAGAATGCTTTAAAAATTCCATTTACAAGACAATTGTTTATAATAAAATTCTATTGAATCGATAGACTCATAATGATTGAAAACAAGGTTTTTGTTTGAGTTTGGGTTTGACCAATTCGTAAAAAAAAAAACAAAAAAAAACTAATTAAGACATGCGTGTCCGTCAACCTTAAACAATAAACTTTTGTCAATTTTATTTTTCAGTCTTTATGATGGTCGATACTTGATCTATCTCTTACTGTTACATCCCCGGTCAACGCCGGGCTCTACTGCTAGTAAGTTATAAATATTTAAAAACCTGGGACTTACTTTTCAATCACCCTGTATATACACCAACGACATGATATATTTTAATTAATAAACTGTATTCATGGTTTGGTGTAAACGGTAATGTTGAAAACAGCCGTTTCCATACAGGAAACCTTCGTCGTTTATTCCTAGAATAGTTTACGCTACCGTCGGTTAAACCCATCTGTTTTCCCCATCTATGGATTAAATAGTATGTCTAATTTCTGAAAAACAAATTATTGCTATTTCCCCCAAAAAGCTTTTAAAGCAGTATTCGGCTTACTGCCACGTTGAAACACCAGTTCTCGAACGATCACCGAACAACGTCGAGCTTGGTCAGTACTTAGATGGGTTACCGCTTGAGAATATTAGGTGCTGTAAACTTGTACGTGCGGGTGGTGTAACGACTCGCAATTGGAAATCGAAGAGCTGAGTTCTAATTCCAGTTGGGTTCGTTATATTCACTTAGGCGCAAATACCCTCGGGAAATGTATGAATCCACCTCTTCTCACCCCAGCTATGGGTTAATTGTTAAGAATTGCTTCAGTAAATTATTATTATTTCCTCCCACAAAAAAAAAAAATTTACAATTTAAAAATATTTTATGGCTTTAAATAACCTGCAAAAGGTTGATAAGCCATAAAAAAAAACAAATTAATCAATTATTAAAGAAATATTCACTTGCAAAAAAAATAAAACAAAATAATTATTCTCAGAAGCCAAAATATGTTTCACCTTTAAATAACCCAAAAAGGGTGGATAAACCGTCAAAAAAGCAAATCGACCAGTCAATCAATACCGTCGTTTGCAATTTATAAAAGTTATTAATTAGCTGGGGCGACCGGTGCAGTTCGACGTGGTTTAAACTTTAAGAAAGCATTTCTGATGATCAATTACAACAAAACAGTGAATAATGAGAATTGGGTGCTCCAAACTTTGGAATTAGGCCACATTTATCTGTGTGTATTTGAAAATGGTGTTTCTTTCTTTTCCTTTAGTTAAAGGGGCGATACTGGATTATTGGAACACGTAATTTTGCTCGTCAGAAAACAAAAAAAGGATAGAACCAAACTACAAAAGTAATATGGATAATATATTTGGCCACTATTAAGTGAGGATTGGGTAGCCATTTTAGTAATTTTGCATGGGGAGTCGGATGCCTAGAGGCGCAGCAAAATAAACCGACTGTTCAGCATCAACAATTAATCCATATTTTCTATTCGACAGAACATTTCAGAGTATAATCCTGTAAAATTTCAAAGAAGGAATTTTGGTTTCTTCATGAGACTTCAGTTGATAAGGAAACCCGGCATTCCACTCTCTATGGCAATCTTTTAAAAAATACGGGAATCTTTCATTCTTTGTCTGACATTAGTAACGCTAATACAAAATGGTTGTTTCATATCAAAAGCAAAAGAAAAATCTCTGTGGTTTTCATGAGATACTTTTCACCGAGATTTAATGAAATATGAAAGTTTTCTTCGATTGTGAGCTACTGGATGAAGTAAGGATCGTTTCTGCAGTAGACTATTTTCAGTATTTTAAAATTTACGTTGAAAGTATGCTTCTTTTGTTAAAAAGAAGATAATGGTATTATTTTCTAGTAGAATAATTCAATAGCAGAACCTGAAAAGCAAGTCAAGAAAAAAATCTTTAACATGAACTTTTTTCACATCCTTTATGGTGGCTGAAGGACATACTCACAGATCATTATTTGTTTCCATGATGAAAAGATTTAATCAGTGCGAGAAAATTACGACACAATGTTGAACACAGTTTTCAAAATTGAAAAATATCATGTCTTTGAAGTAGACACAAACATTTGTCTACTTGTTTGTCTATAGTTTTAGAAATAAACGTTATTTAAAATTTGAAAAGTAATATTTAAATAAATGTTACTTATTTTTGTGTTTTCCCACGAGATATATAAATGAATAAATATAATCAATTTTATGCTTCGGCTAAAAATTCGTTAATATATTTTGCTAAACAAAACTCCAATAACTAAAAGACCAATGAGGAAGTAAGAACGAATTAATGTTTAAAACATTTTTATTTGACTAATTTATTTGATATATTGTATTAATGTATTCTTCACAAAACTATCAGATTTTATGGTTTCAACGTAGAATACATAGAAAGAGGTATCCGTCAAAAACGAGAGATTACTAATACAAAAAATTAAATATCTCGGAAGTGTTTTAACAAAGAACAAAAAATGTGGCAACGGATTCAACATCTGCATTAGATTAAGGAAAGATGCCTTTTAAAAGCTAAGCAAAGAAGAATAAACGGGAAAATTACGTTAATAACAAAGGAAAAGAGAGTTGATCACTTATTTAATATCGATTTTGTCAGATGATAGTGAAAGGTGGAAAATATTCTCACAGATGGAGAAGGTACTTGAAGCAACACAAATGTGGTTGGAGAGAAATATGTAGAGAATGCATTGAATTGTACATGTGAAAAACAAGAAAATTTTAATGATAAGGCAAATAAAAATGACGCTAATGCATATAATCAGAAAGAAAACAACTGAAATTTCTAAGCTACAAAATGAGGAAATAAAGTTTGGAGAATTTGTCACTCACAAGACAATTGAAGGTAAAATGAAAGAAACGAATAACTGAAAACTTTGGTTAAGTGTTGCTACAACAGGGATCGGTATTAGCAAAAAGCAAAACTTATTAAGAACTAAATGAAAGCTGCACGATAAGGTATTTAATGAAGGCATAATAAATAAATAAATAAAAATAATATCCTTTCACAGCGTTTGTATACTAATATTTACCCAGTATCTGTCTATATTTCTGAGATGCAGTATTATGTACATTATTTAAATTATTCAGACTATTGTCTACATCTTTGTGGCCATATTTATTACAACGTTTCGGTCGTTGTACGCTCCGGCCTTCTTAAGGTGGTTGGAATGCCGAACTGAACCCTTTATTTCGCTCCACGGGCCATGTTTAATGGATGTCAGTTATCAGTTATCTCCTGTTAATTCCCCTCTGAAAGTTCTCCACTGCCTTAAATGGGTATTGAACTCACACACTTTGGGTCCTGTCACAGTATCTATCCAACGCCTTTATCCACCGTGACATGTGTCCTTGAGAACACATGGCACGGTGAGATAACTGATATCCATTAAACATGACACGTGGAACTAGAACAGTCTACTCCAGTGAGCGATATAAAGTTCGATATTCCAACCACGTGAAGAAGACCGGAGCGTACAACGACCGGAGCGTACAACGACCGAAACGTTGAAATAAATATGGCGACAAAGATGCTGACAGTAGTCCGAATAATATAAATAATGTAATGTTTACCCAATACCAGATCAAATGGGGACTCAAGATAGTTGGTTGCAGTGATTGGGTAAAAATCTTCCCGCTAGTCGTTCCCACAAAGCATTAGATATTGAAAGAAGCTGTCCCCATGGATCTTAGTGATTACTAATGAAATACGAAATGATTGGGAACGATTCTCTTTATCTACATGGCATGGCGGGTTCTAGTGTTAAATGTCAGCGGTAGTGGAAGTCAAAAAATGAGGATTCTCAGAACATAGAATTATCGGTAGAGCAACGAGAGTCTTTCGAATTTTCATTTGGGAAAGTGGGTATATGGTGGGAAATAATTCATTACTCACAAAGATTACGAACTCTTTCATGGGAGGATTGAGTAACTTCAGCACATATATGGAAGCAATACACATTTTCTTTTCACCTATAAAGATTAAGAATAACAGTGGAAGTCGGATAGGGAAAAGAGCAGTACAATGAATTATTCAATATCTCAATATCTCCGCTTGAGATTTTCCATACATAGATGAGTAAATTTTAATGAGAAAATGTCAATTTAACCTTTATTTCTGCTAAAATAGTTAAACTGTGAGTGTAAATAAATAAAACTGGCCGCTTTATATACTTAGTGCCTCTTAACTAAAAGCTATTCTACACAATTTGGAAAGCGAAATTTTTATATTTAAAAATTAAGAAAATTATATCACACTTGTTTAAAAATATTATATAGATTTAGAAAGTATTTATCATAACCATTTAATTCACTGAAAACCTGATTTTAGGTGAACACGGAAAAAGAAATCAAAATATTAAGTAATATTTTTGCAAGTGATATGAAGTTAATATCTCTCATAGAGACTTTTATTCTTCTACATTATTCCCTGCAATTTCAATGCTATTTCTGTAGTGTAATGAACATATTAAACATACTTACATATATACATACATGCATACATATATATATATATATATATATATATATATATATATATATATATATATATATATATATATATATATATGTGTGTGTCTATGTGTTTGTGTATGTGTTTTAAAAATCTTTTGTGCCAACACCCAGATTGGATAAAGACGGTGCTCATAATTTATTCCTAAAACAAGGAAAAAAAGTATCACAACGAAAAAAAAACAGAAGCCTGATGTAATTTTCGGCCGAAGCATCTTCAGAAATAAATCGTCGAAATTAAGACAAAACAGCTGAAAAGATTTTTTCAACTGAGTTTAAAATATCACCCAAAAATGGGAGAGAAGAAAAAATAGTTTTATCTCCGGATTCCACGAAAAGTGCTAATTTATATGATAATTTTATATGCCTACAAAGGGTCGGACGTTGTATATTAATAAAAAAAACTGACTCTATATTAAATAAAAAACTAAACCGTTGATGGAATCAACGGACAACCTGCCAAAAGAACAAAATAACCCTTAAACAAAAGAAAATATCGAATATGAACAGCAATAAGAAAAAAAAAAAAAAAACGCCTAAAGCCAAACACCTACCCACACAGTAAATTATATATATATATATATATATATATATATATATATATATATATATATATATATAATGTTATTAAAAAAAATATGTATTCATCAGACATAGAAATTACCGTGTTTCGGAAGCAAAAACTAAACTTGAAATTAAAGTTTTTGTTCCATTCTCAAGTGATGTGCAATAAGTTTCGAAGAAAATGATATACTGTTTTAAGCTAAATAGTATTATATAGTTTTAGTTGGGGGTAGAAGGGGATTAGAAAACATTCAAAGTTTGTTGTTTTTTTTGACGAATCAGGATACAAGTATAATTTAAGATGGCAAAGTGTAAATATAGGTTAAATGTTAGTTGTGCGTTTGTAATTTCTGCCTGTCGATACAGGCTTCCTTATATGAGAAGGTGTCATCCTGTCTGTTTTCTTTTTTTATATTTAGTTGAATATATAAGACATACACCAATACATTGGCATTTTTATTCATTTTTAATTTTTTTTATATAATACATTGAGATTTTCTTAAATGAGCTTCAAATATGATTAAGTCATATTTTATATATTTATATTTTTACTTAAAAAGATCTAAAATACTATATTATATTTATTAGTATACTAGATACAGTATTGTTAAAATTAAAATTAAAATTATTGGAATTTAATTACGCATTTTGTTAATTTCTTATCTGTGATCAAATAATAGATATATAATTATGCATTTTTTTTTAATTAATTATATTTTTAAGTAAAAGTAATGCAATTTCTACAAAAAGGTTTTTTTTCTTTGATTTAATAATTCATTAATTTCAAAAACTTAATATCTAACTTTCCATGTAAGCACAAAATGTCATCGGGCATTTTATGATCTTCAAGATTTCGATTTTCCATTTTACTGTGGTTAAATAAGGTTTGGACCAAAACAATAATCGGCATTAGAAAATCTGTAGCATTTATAAATCTCAAGCAAGAGGGACACCAAGCGTCGTTAATAATTATTCCGTTTATTGTAACTTAATTGTCCTGCCAGTATTTCCTATATTGAAAAAATTAATTATCCTTTTTTTCAGTACTACAATGTGCCCCACAAAACAGGGTAATTCAGATTCAATATATGAAGAAAAATTAACTAACATATAAAAAAATAATTATACATTTCCTATAAGAATGATGTAATAAAAATCAACTAACATATAATTGATTATTTGTTGTTCTATATGGCTGCAGTTATCAACTTTTCAATGCGAGGTAATTGTTCTTTTTAAGAAAGATTATCCAACTTGGGCACTGAAAAATACAAAAATATCTTACCAAATTTCTTTAGTTTAATTTGTTTTTTATTACGTTTTAAGGTACAAAACTTCTATATTTGCTTTTGTTTCAAATAGGTGTAACAAATATTACAACAATTAAATAAACTGTATCAAATTTACTTTTTTTTTGTTGGGCACCTTATATTTATTTATTATTGTATAATATTAATTTATAATATTTATATTTACTAAATTTAATGCCATTTCAAACACATTTAATTATTTCCTTATCATTGATTCGCACATATTTAGATTCTATAATTCATGGAACTCGCATCACAAACCTAAAGGTAATTATATTAATAACAAATTTAATAATTAAATGATAATACTTTATTCAGTAGCACTAATTTGCCAAGAATGGGACATGTTTTTCTTCCTATGAATAATGATAATTTCTCATACCAGGAGTTCAAGCAGAAATTCTCGGACAACAGTTCAAATTTTTTGCCAGAAACCCTCTTTCGATGCAATGATACAAAATGTACGAGACAAAAATTGTAAAAAATACTTTATTAGAGTAATGATAACACATGTGCCCACGACTATTTAACATCATTATCTAAAAAGAAATTAAAGGTACAACAAATATTATAATGCAATTCTTAAGGACAGTCATGTATTTTATTTATTAACCCGACAGATTTTTATTACTTAAATATTCAGTGGCGTAACTAGTGGACAGAGAAGGTGGTTCATCCCGGGCAGCACTTTTAGTCCGCGGTGAGTTTCCAAAAAAAACAAAAAAAATAGCATAATTGTAAAAAGATTTGCAAACATACAGTGATATGGAAAAAGACAGGGTTCAAATGAAGCCAAATTGTCTTTGATATGGCTGGTTCAAATCCAACCTGCCAGCAATAAAAAAAAAAAAAATGTCTCCAAAACGCGTTGCCAGTGGATAGGGATAAACCTCCATTTACAAGATTTTTAAAACATTGCTGTTTAATAAATAAAAGAATCTTCTACTCGAATGCGAGTGTCCACTAAAAATAACGTTTAATTAATAAAGCTCTGTAAGATTAGTAATAAAAAAATCTTTTTTTTTTTCTAATAGCTTTGTTTACGATATTAAATTGAGCAGATTTCAGGAGTCAGAAAAAATCTGTGTTGAAAGGTACTATTCAATTTTGCTTGGCTATCGACTCACACTGTAGCCAAGAGTTCAAAGTACGTCAAATGTAATGATGGATTCCTTTAAGGAAATGTAGATTCGAAACCTGTCTATGATTGCATATTTTGCCCTAAAAAGATTTCTCTGATATACGGGCCGCTAAACGAAAATAACACAAGTCCAAAAAAAAAAAAAAGAAAGAAGTGAACGTCTATTCAAATGCGCCTATCCTCTAACAGTGACGTTTAAGTAATAAAAATATTACTATGTAAATCAAGATAATGACTCTCATTGTCGCTAAGACTTTTATTCACACAAAGTAATATTTCCCTCTACTCCTTCTGCCCTAATTTTGGTACTCAGAAGCAGCACCAAAGTGAGAATATATGGACAATAGCTTAACAATCGTGGAATGGAATTAAAGGAAATATACAGATAATGTACAAAAGAAGAAACAAAAGTTGTCAAACAAAATTGTTACAAGACGTTTTGGTGGTCTCTCGCTCAACTGCATCTCACATATAATAATCAATGGGACTGAAAACTTGGGAGTCCTTTTTCCAGATATTGCTTGTTTCAGCAGCCACCTTACTGATCCAGGGCTGCTCTACCTCCCCAAGGCAATTGATGTAGGCCTCCAAATTGAGTCTGGGGCCCTGTGTGAACAGCAATGGAGGCATAACATCACCATCACTATTGACCATTCCAAACACCATGATGTTGACTGGATATATCAAAGAAATCTTTCCGAATCCTCTGCTCTGTCCTCAGATTTTAACAACAAAGTCACTAAAATGATCGTATCGGAGCTTACGGTTCAAATCCAAGCAGTTGTGGCACCATGCATAATTAGAAAACTGAAAAGAGATATTCATAAATATATGATTTGTTTTTTCGGTTTGTTAACCATTTGATAATTATTTAGAGCTGAAAAATATTTCGGGGTTAGGAATAATTCTTTCTTTACATTCAGGCGATCTGGGAGAAAGAAAGAAAAGAAGAGGAAGAGGAAAGAAAAAAAAGAAAAATAAATAATACGAAACCAGGTCGTAAGCGAAAACACACACGCTCGACTGGCACATATCAGATGTCAAAAATATCAGGTCAAGCACCGACCTACTTCCGTGTCCGCGATGGGAGTTTGTTATCAATTTGGTTGAAGAAAATAAAAGTTTAGAGACAATGGAAAAATATGATAGGTAACAGGTGGGAAGTTTATCTAAGGATATACAGACAATCCATTAATACAAGAACCCAGACAATTCCAGAATTGAAAATATAGCCACACAAGGTGATGTAGAAATGCTTTTTGAGATAATTAAGATTTTGTTGTCAAGCTCGAGCGAAGGGAAAAAGTGAAATATTTTATTAGTTCACGTTAACGCCACCCAGGGTGATGTCGCTTTTTGAGATAATACAGATTTTTATTATCGGCCGGAGGAGAATGAAATATTTTGTTGCGTTCAGAGAAACGCCGACAGGTCTAGGAAATTCTTTTCTTAGATCGTATCCAATTAGCGGTAGGCTGTTTGACAAATACCGCGTGCGTCATTTCGGTCACGTACGAAAAAGGGTAGTTTAAGTTTTTTTTTTTTTTTTTAAGCAAGGTGTTTCTTTCCCCCAGAACAAAGCCACGGATTGTCCACGCCCGATTAAAGACGTCACGAAGGGGCGACCAGAGCTTCATTGGCCGAAGGCGGTCACATGATACATGAGGGAGGAGGAGAGACAACCGACCAGAGTTTCATTGGCCGAAAGCGGTCACATGATGTGCGAGAGAGGAGGAAAGATGCCCGACCAGGACCCCATTGGTCGAGAGCGGTCACCTGACATACGAAGGACCAGGGGAAGCGGGTATACGCCCCCGAGGGCACAGTAAGGAAGTAGGGTGAAAGTAAGTTACCGAAATGGAGAATCCCTAATCAGAAATAATACGTCTTTAGAATTATCAAAGAAAACCCTGGCGCCGACAGACCCACCCCATTTTCTGACTGCCTCAATAAAAGCGGGACCCCAACCGACAGAAATCAGTTGCAGCACGGATGGCGAGAGAGTTGCGCCGCGGATGAAGAGGGAGTTGCAGCGCGGACGGCGGGCCCTGTTCATTCGTCCCCTTTGCGGCAAGAAAGGCCGGTCCGTTTGGCCTAAGTGGAGAAGTTGGAATCAAACCGAAGTGAAGAAATTCGTCAACCCAAGCCGAAGTGAATAAGCTCGTCAACCCAAGCCGAAGAGAAGTTAATTCGCGCACTGACAGCGGAGATGAGTGAACAATAATTCAGACTCTGAAGAGAGTTAGATGCAGCCACGGACGACGAGAGAAATCAGCCGTGAACGACAGGTAGAGATCAGCGCCCAGTGTTGAAACCAAACCACACCCCGAAATGCAAATTTCTAGAGAGCAAGCAACTCGAAGCCTTAAAGTTGTATGGTAGAAGCTTGGTGCCACGGTCCACAGAACGGGTCGGGAGGTAGGAATAATCTTGTGAAAACGAATAATTATATATAAAATGTTGTTACCTTTTTCTTCAATATTTTTTGACCTTGTGAGTTTTATTTATCTTGTGTGTTATCACCCCCGTTGGACTCAGATTGCATACGGCCCAATCCCTGTTTGATCCCGTCTGTCTAAGATCTAATCACAACGTGGGTAGACAGACCAGAGATCAGTGTAGTTACCCTGGTAACCAGGCGTTGGAAGCGGGTTGGGAACAACGAGGCTGGTATTCATCTAGCCAAAGGGTTAGAACGTCACACTTGGAGCAGCGAGGAGCGAACAGCTGGCGTCGCGAACGGGATCGAACGACACAGTCGACGCTGCGACCGGGGGACGACGTCACACAGTACAGCATGTCTTTTCCAAATTTCTGGCGGAGTAAATTGCGTCATTGTCGTCTTGTTCTAAATGACGGTGCTAATATCATGTGCAGTCAACAAATCCCCAAAAAACAAGCAACGTGTATGTGCGAAATTAAAAATATAAAAAGGAGTAAGTTTACCTATCACACGCTGTATAATATTTCTCTTATATACACGGGAGCAGATGAAGAAAAAATTAATTAAGCCGTAGAACAGAACATACTGTAAATAATACATGAATTTACCAAATATTCGAATTAAAAATTTTACGCCATACCATTAAATGTGTGTCGGTTTTCTTTTCGAAAAATTTGCTTCCATAACCACCAAGCAGAATATATATATATATATATATATATATATATATATATATATATATATATATATATATAATCATGACATCACTATTAGTGCTGGCATTGTTGTAGTAGTTCAGGTGTTTTACAGTTGTTTTGATTCTATTCATCTTTATCATCGTTCAATGAAGACGCCAATATGGTTTTACATTATGAATGATTTGACTCACAAAACAAGTGTTACACGAAAACCAAGGAAAATATATTAACTTGATAATGCAAAACGTATAGCAGTATATTAACATTAATCTATTGGCTTCTTTTCCGTATATCTCCCTTAACCCTTAGTCGGCCTTTAGCCTCAGGCCGAGTGGAGCCAGACAAATCAATACTTCTTCAGGCTCACATTTAACGCACACACAGACACAAACACGCACAGATATATATATATATATATATATATATATATATATATATATATATATATATATATATATATATATATATTAGGGGGTCCTTTTCTTTGCAAATTGTTCACCAGAGGCAGCGTCCGAAAGTCTAGTGGGATGAAAACGGATATATTCTTGAAAATTGTATTTTCTCTTATATTGTTGTTTCATTATTTTTCCCCAGTTCTGCATATCCTGAGGCGATGCCGCTCAACAGATCAATCTTCGTAGAAGTCCCAGTGCTATTCAGATGGGATTGATTGGTGCCTACGTTTTTCCCGACGAGTCGTACGCGTCATCTTCCGCCGCCAACATTCCATCTATTTTGACTTGAAGCTCCGCGAGCGGCCATTTCAATAGAGAGAGAGTAGAACCTGCGGCGATGCAACACGTTATATTAAGCCACTAAATGCAATGTAAAAAAAAAAAATCTTAGAAGACGCAATGTGTTTTATAATGGGGGATGTGTTTTGAATAGAAAGACACAGGTGTGCGTGTGGGTGCAGGTACTTCACTTGGAATAAGGACCTGAAGAAAATTTCTGGATACTGCATTACAAAAGGCAGACAGTGGTCATTTAAATACTGTTCTGACATAATATATATATATATATATATATATATATATATATATATATATATATATATATATATAGATATAGATATATATATATAGATATATACTCACGCACACATATGTTTCAGTGCATATATGTATGCATGCATATATATATATATATATAATTCTACATTCGACATCATCAATTGATAAGACGCCAGAAGTGTTAAAAGAAAATGGGTATTTTTGTAGTGATTTTATAACATACTCATGTCATAATTTTCAAATAAATTATATATATATATATGTATATATAGCTTGCCACTCGTATTCACGGATACCCGTTTATTAGGGCGGCTAGCCAATCCCTACTGCAGACGCTTGTCCAGGCGCATTCGTGCTTATTCAACACCCACAGAACCCACCTGTGGTTTATACTGCAACTATGCTATGCAGACCTTAGTTACAGTTTCTGGGAAAGAGCGTCTTATCTAGCGTGATCAACAGTTTCATCAAGGACATCACGCTCAAACTCTTCGTGCTAGCACATAAAGGGTTCCACATACATACATACATACATACATACACATATATATATATATATATATATATATATATATATATATATATATATATATATATATATATGTATATATATATATATATATATATATATATATATAGGCACTAAGTGTTATGCTTTAAATTATCTTAGACGTTGTTAAGTAGAAAGAAAAAACTGTGTATCCAAATGCAGTGTTGTAGAGTTGTATCTTAACATTGTTTTTACTTATTATTTATTAATGATTACTTTATTATCTGGTGTCCATTGTTATTATTACGTTTACTTATCGTTATGTGTGCATTCGTAGTTTGTTAGTTTGTTTATTATTTACTTTAAATACACACATCTTCCAACTACCCGCCATCAATAATCAAGTAGATTTCACAATCAATTAAACGCACGTTTTCTGACAATTACTGCAGCGAAGTTTTCTGCGATGAATTCAAGAAAGATTATGAAACAGCCATAAAAAACAGTAGATTTTCGGCAACGCACACGCCACAAAACACAAGAGGGAAAGGTCAATCAAATGGTTAAACCCAGGTCACAAATAATGTAAAAACAGACCTGGGAACATATACATTAAAGATATGTACAAAAGCCTCCGCAACAAATCAAGCATTACTCACAAAATATTCAACAAAAACACGTTAAAATGCAGGTATAGTTATACCGACAACATGACAGAAAGAACATAAAACTCAAAAGGAAAATAACCAGCAAAGCACCAGCGCAAATCAAACTCACGTATAAATGGAGAACAAAGAACAAATGTGTCTTAAACGGCATTTATTTGCAGAAAAATGTAATATATAAAAGCAGCAGATAATGAAGGAAAAATATACACAGGTGTATCGGAAAAATCCTAGAAACATATCAACTACGCACACAAAATACCTTAAATCATATTAAATACGCAGACAGCACAATGTTTTTTAAAACATGTATGGAAATTAAAAGTAAAAACCAAATCACACACCAGTAAGATTTTTGAGGCAGATCGTCGAGCGCTTAGATAGGAACAACTTCTTGTGCGACAAGCAGTATGGATTTCAATCAGCTCGATCCACTGCTGACGTTCTAACTAGTATTACATACAGGAATAGTGTGGCCTTTGACGACACACACACACACCAAAAAGAACATAACATTAGATATCTCGAAAGCCTTCGACAAGATGTGACACAATTTTTTGCGGCACAATGTCTCCATTATAAAATTCTTACTTACAGGTAAAACCTGTATCTTAAAAATATTATCTTAAAATATATTTCATCATGCGCATGATCATTTATATTTCATAAAGCAAATTAAAAGGTTTTCTAATTAAATATTATCATATTCTCGGTGCACAAGTAATGTCCCCTTCTACGACAATAATATCAATATTTACTCTCAAAATAACGCAGATTGTATGAAAAATCGACTCGGAAATAGGTGCCTGATATGCAGAAGTGTTTTTTTTTTTTTAATTCAAAACAAAATTGGAACTAAATTTGAAAAGTTATATTTGGAAAAATCTCTGTCCTTAATTTTATCTATCAATTCAAAAAATTAACATCATATTCCTAGATGTTCTTGTAATATCTATTAGTAATTCATTCACTAATATCTATTAGTAATTCATTCATGAATATCTATTAGTAATTCATTCACTAATATCTAATAGTAATTCATTCACTACTTCTTTATACAAATAACGACAAGTAGAAACTTTTCCAAAAGGAATTTTACGAGTGAATGCCAACTTAGAAATAAAATAGGTGTTATAAAGTAAATACCTCAAGACAACGCACGATAATTTCTCCTGTCCTCCGCTTTTCTTTAAAAAAAACTCAACAACAAATTAGTTGACATTTTTTCTAACCAGTAGCAACACTCAGTATTCAGATAAAACAATAAGATTAAAATTTTCTATGACTAAATGCACATTAACTATAATCAGGATAAATTTTCCCTCAGAAACATTAAAAAAAATATACAATGCCAGTTGACCATAAAACGAAAATTAAAGTACTTATCTACTATAAAGAATTTCAAAAATTACCCTTATCGTCAAAATAACAAATCCCCAGCAAGATCCAAATTACATCGAACTTATATTATTTATGAATTCACATGCCGACTAATAAACAACGTAACCCTATCAAAAACAAATTCCCGAATATTTATAAGGGAAATACAACGACTTCAAGAAGAATCATGCTACATTTCTCCGACCATAATTCAATTACGACTCATTTAACCAGACAGGGAACCATACCAAACTCCATCCGCAACTTGTAGAAAATAAATCTGTAATAGCCTCATCCACATGTGAAAAATGCAAAACATTATGGAGGAATTATAAATAAAAATAAAGAAAACTCAATAATATCAGCTATGTACACGACAACAATGTGCTTGCCGTATAGGGAAAAAACTAAACCATTAATCTAGGCACTAATATAAAAATACTACGCATTTACTTAAAGTTATGAATAAAAATCAAGCTTGATAGATTAAAAGAATATCCGAAAGCGCTCGAATATATAGAACACTGAAACAATTTTTACATTTTATGTTCAGATAAGAAAATACATATACGAACACAGGATTAATTGAATAAAAACTTAATTGCAGTATATTGTTAGTTGACTTTCATGAAACTTGTATAAAAATGGTATTGATGCGCAAACACACACACACACAGATACATACACACAGATACACACACACACGGAGCGAAAGAACAAACTTCTATGAATGTGCGAATGTGATGGATGTTGAAATTTTTCCAGTCGGTCACTCCGAGTCGGCAATCACATTGGTTGCGCAGAGACATTTTCAGCGCCTCTTGTGCGATCAGTGCACACACATCTACAGATACCTGAAGGCACGCAGGTGCGCGCAATCACGCACGCGCACACACACACACACACACACACACATATATATATATATATATATATATATATATATATATATATATATATATACACACACACACACACACACATATATATATATATATATATATATATATATATATATATATATATATATATATATTTATATATATATATACTTGATTAGTAATAAATAGTTTCACATAAACGAATATTAAGCGAAATATGGACCGGCGATTCTGAGAGAAAGAAAAAAGTGACATCGCTATATAAATATAATACGATCATATTACATGAAATGATAGATATCAGACTGAGAGACTACGTCTGTTTCGAGTGTTTATTCGTCTCTCATTTTGCAATCATTATTGCACATATTTCAGTGCTCCGACGTGATGTCTGGTTTCCTTCATATTATACGTGAAATTTCTTTGTTTGTGGTTTAATCTAATAAATATATGTTTATTAGGTACATGGAAACGAACGTTTCTGCACAAACCGAATTCATATTGTTTGATCGTTCCTCGGTAATATATCTGTGTATCACAGTTCGCCTTTGGTAAACAAAGGCTCGAAAAGAAATGTTTCAGAAAAAAAAAATTCTAATATATATATACAATTCTAAGTTCATTTTTTCTGGGATATATGACACAAGTGCATAATATTCCTCAATGAATTCATTTACTGTCTTAAGTTTTATTAATTTTGAAATATATATATATATATATATATATATATATATATATATATATATATATATATATATATATATATATATATATATATATATATATATATATATATATATATATATATATATATATATATATATATATAAATTTATTTATTCGAAAATTATAACAAAAATATGTTATAAAATCACGACAAAATAGTCATTTTTTTCAACACTCTGACGCCTTATAAAGTGATGGTGTTGATTGTAGAATAAATGCTTTTAAATTGTTCAAATCAATCAAGCATCCATCGTTAGGGGAAACGCTTTCACATGAGCTGGAATGACCAATCAAAGTACAAGTGTATGAGAATTCAAAGAACTTGACAACGGACTAAATTTATAATCATTATTTAATGCTGGGTTTAGACTGAAATAGAATTCATTCTAATTAATAAATATTAAATTATACGATAAAATTAAAAATTGCCAAAAAATTATATATATATATATATATATATATATATATATATATATATATATATATACATAGAGAGAAAGAGAGAGAGAGTGAAAGAGAGAGAGAGAGATAGTGAGAGATATATACATAAATAGATAACTTGACAAACATATAGAAGTAAAAATGATCTAAATAAAGGGAAACAATCAACTCTATATATGAGCAATTTATACTCATACAGGTCATCAAGTAATTATTTATTCAACCAAACAGACAAATGAGAGATAAAGTATATATTTTTACTACACATATTCCTACAATTAAAGTCCGACTAAGTGATTCATGGTTTTGCCAATCATGACAAAAATTTTTTAATCATAAATACATTAGCAAACAATCTATCTGTCCCCCACGAATATTAAATAATTTGCAAAAAATCAAAGACACATAGGCTCTTTACTATAAGACACTACGGTTCCAAAGAAAGTGTAAAGATTAATGGTTAAAAGCCGATGTGTATGATTTCACTTGATGTAAAGCGGGAAATGATAAGAAATAATTAGGAAGTCGCACGAGTAATGTATTTGGCGAAATTGTATTAGCGTTCTACATCGATGATAAAAAATTAAAAAATGAATTACAGTAATGAATAAAATGTAAATGTTTTAAAACAAAATATTGGGCAAGTTAATCTTCTGTTTCAGATGCTGGGCCAGCCTTTTCTATACTAGGTTAGATGTTTCTATGCTAGCAGTTGCTAGGTTAACTGTTCACTATTCAAATAATTCGGACTATTGTCCTCATCTTTGTCGCCATGTTTATCACAGCGTTTCGTGTAAATAATATCTTATCTCAGAAATATAGACAAATGCTGTAGATGAGCTGTTGTTGTCCTCCTCACACAGTTGACCTATCTCTCGTCTGAACTTCATGGTTTAGTACAGTTTATTTCTTTTTCTCTGTTATTTTATTCCTTGTGGATTACATTCTCCCATTTTCCTTGAAGAAACACACAAATGCAAAACTAGTGGTGAGTTTGAGGAAATAACTGTGAGTTTCAGAGGCCTGGATACGATCGGAAATATTGCCATTAATCTCAATGGGAAAAATTGATTTGAGATGTAAGACGTTTCAGTTACGACGTCAATTTTGGAAAGAATTAAACTCGTATCTCAAGATTCGGAGGTTTTTGTATATTATTTGAATTGTTTGCGACGATGGATTTCTCGCCAATTAAATCATTAACCTTTGCATTTGTTTTTGTGTGAATAATTCATGAATATATATATATATATATATATATATATATATATATATATATATATATATATATATATATATATAATTATTACTATTAAATATCATTTATTTGTGAATATACGTGCATTTATAAAGTTTGATATTCTTTTTATTAATTTTTATTTATTTGTTTGGCGTAAAGTATGTGCCTTTTTAAAAAGTACATTAACTTTTTAAAAAGGCACATGCTTTACGCCAAACAAATGAATAAAAATTAATAAAAAGAATATCAAACTTTATAAATGCACGTATAACTATTCATTATCTGTGTTGTTAATAGCGCATATATTTGCATTTTCGTGGTAATGTTTTATCAGGTAATTCATTTTATGTTCATTTTCAAGCATTTTTAAATGTTTTTTTTTTTTAGTTTTTCATTTGCATGTAACACTGAAAATTAGTTTTCATGGTATTTCGATAACTGTTCCAATCGTTTATTTAGGAATTTCTGCTGATCTGAGAAACTGATTATAAATATTTTCGCCTCCGGATGAACTTTAATGTTTTGGTATTCATTGCTGTAGGCTCGTATTGGTTTCCTTCCAAGATAATATTGTCGTATATTTTGTTGTTAAATTGATTAAAAATTGCTGTTCTATTCACGTAATTACAATTGTTCTTTTTGTTTTGTTTATTTTATGCGTAGTTTCTAAGTTTCTAGGGGGCCTTTCAGTTTCTCGTTTTATATTTCCTCTTCGTGATGTGTTTTTGTTTGATAGTGGTTTTAGCATACTTTTTTGTTTTACAGTCAATGACCGTTAAAGAGAAATTTATGCTTTACTCAGCAGTTACATGTGCGTTTGTTATGTGCGTGTGATTTATCCGTTAATGTTCTGTTATGTTTTCTATTATTAATCCTGTCATGTTCTCGGTGCAACTGTAGCTGATTTTTTATACTGTGTTTCTCTTGAATATCTCGTGGATTGGAAGTAAACTTTTGCGGATGACTTCAGTGAATATTTTTCCTCAAATATTTTTACATTTTTTTGTACGGTAGATTAAAACATATGATGTTTCTTTTACTTCTGCATTTTTGTAGTGTATTATGTGATTGTTCTAGAGCTTTTTCTTAATCTTCATAGGTTAATGAAAATAAGGAAAACAATATTAGCCTAAAACTGAAAAAAATACCTTATAAAGAATCAGCAAAATATTAAAATGTTGCGTGTATATACAACGCAGATATAATATACTTTAAACAAAGTCAACAGTTTAAACTCAACAAATAAAAAAATCCACCCCAAAATTAAAAAATAATAATAATAAATACTGTAATTAATTAAAGAATTAATAGAAGTGAATATGCTGTGTGAATACCCAAATATAAAATTTTAATTAAATTTAAAATAAAATATATTTAAAAATAATAATCAAAGGCAAGTTAATAGAGGATAAATACAAAATACTACTGCGTAATCAATAACAAAAAGTTAAAGTCAACAAGTAAACTATTCAATAGCTACAAAATAATTGTATTCAAGTTCTTAATTATTTCTACACAATAGCTTTAAAAAAATAAAATATAAAGGTTAGCAGAATGAACGTAACAGACATGACCTAGATTCACATAATCTGCCAATGAAAAGTGCATATAAATTATCGAGCTTCGATAAAATACTCATGGCCTTAAATGGGTGCAAGCATGAAACATATTGTCGCTACTCGGTGTTGTCCTCAGTGACCACATTTGTACTTACACACGCACTAAATTTGGTATTATGCAATTGTATACATATAGATTCAGCATATTATCAATATATAACACCTCCCTCTATATATATATATATATATATATATATATATATATATATATATATATATATATATATATATATATATATATTTAATTCTATAACATTTTAATTTAAAGCTTCCTCAGAGAAAATAATAAAATCGTAACATGTTAGACTTATCTCCGCTTTGTATTTTATCATCCTCTCATATTCAGATCCATGTTTGATTTACATATGACCTCCATCTTATATAGGTGTTCCGATGAAATCTAAGTCGCGCAAATGAGCCAGCACTATTTGTAGATTATATATATATATATATATATATATATATATATATATATATATATATATATATATATATATATATATATATGTGCCGACAGACATCTTTGTCTTTGGTAAACCAAAAGGAAATCCTCATTTTCGACGAATGAATTCTTGGTTACAGAGTATCGTCCCACTTGCAGATATAATTGTTCTATTCAGAATGATTGCTTCAGTATTTACATCCTGGATAATCTTCCGATGGCCAGAGAATATTCTCTCGAGTTTGCTGACTACTCATTCATGTGCTTACATCTTTCGCTATTAAACTGAGGGCTCACACTTTTTCCTTTATTGTTTCCTCTTCAAGATTTAGTCTATAGTATATTATTTGAAATAGCTGACAGTATAGAAAAGGCAATTTCTCTGCGTCCATCTGTCAACATCTTTGTCTTCGCTGACTTTAAAACTCAGTACGGAACGTGTCTGAAACTTTCTAAAATACTGATGTTGCCAGTATACAGGCGTTAGATTTTTCTTTTGCCTATCTATCTATCTATCTATCTATCTATCTATCTATCTATCTATATATATATATATATATATATATATATATATATATATATATATATATAATCAAGATACAAGCCTGTTTCCCTGTATTACAGGTCATCGGTGTGGACGAGACATACGATTGCTTCAATATATATATATATATATATATATATATATATATATAAACGCATGCTAACAGAAACACACGAAAATGGAAATAGATCTAAGGACACAAGGGTCATTAAAACATTAAAAGATAAGATACCGATAAGTAATTCATCATTTCTCTCGGACCAATCTTAATTGTTATATGACCCTTCGCGCAGAACTCTTCACTGCCAGTTAAAGAAAGAAATTCGGATTACTAACACAAAAAAGAGAATGTCTCATATCGAGAATATATAACATCGAAGAACATAAAGGAGAAAAAATTAATTATTTTAATTAATATGTGGGGAATCTCCACCCTTTGCCTGATGACGGATGCGAAACCAGAAACGTGTGTAGTAAAATTATGGAAACTAAACAATAATACTTTTAAAAAAAAATCACATTACAACTAAAAACGTTTGCGGTATCTCTCTCGTTCTTAATATACTCTCTTTTCTCTCGTTGTAACTACTATAACATCTTCCTTATATATATATATATATATATATATATATATATATATATATATATATATATATATATATATATATATATATATATATATGCACGCTGGAAAACCCCGCGTTTGTGGGCTTTTATTTATGGATGGCCGTGGCTTCCCGAAAAAATGTCTTTGTAGAAGTGTTATTAATGCATATTAATTATATTAATGCTTGTGCTTGGGGGCCAGGCAAATGGATATTTGTATATATATATATATATATATATATATATATATATATATATATATATATATATATATATATATGAATTTCGCTCAATTTTTCATATATATATATATATATATATATATGAAAAATTGATGAAATCACAGTATATATATATATATATATATACCTGTAATTTCGCTCAATTTTTCATACTCTCCATGTTTCTATATCTCATACAATGTACGAACTTTGTTTCACCCTTCTTTACAAAAAATGAATTAACAATTTTATGAGTGTGTTCGTGCATGCGTTTTTGTCTGTAGTGGGATGAAGTCACCGTGTTTCTCTATGCAACCGTGCACGATTGTTTTGGTGAGAAAGATCACACGTACATGCGTGTGTAACTTTTCCCACCTGCATTCACTCCTAGAACTAAGAACATATTTACACGATATATGTATAGTGAAACTGAGCATAAGATTAATGGATATTTTTAATCACAAACTAGAAGTATATGTGCCAAGAGTAAATAACGTAGCAGGTTTTATTTTTTCTCGAAAGTAAAGGTTATCTAATTGCTCAAATTTGGGTCGTTTTTAGTTATTAAACTACCACATTTAACAAAATTTTATCATGAATTGAAAAGTGTGATTTTTAAAATATATTTAGCACTAGCTTAAAAGCAGCCTAATTTTCTGGCTGCCGTTTGAACTGTTTTTTTTTATATTTTCAAGTGGACTCAATGTTCCTCGCTGATCTTGGCTCTTGATTGCTATCTGGCCATCTATTGGCGGAGATTTCTTTTTGCGAGGTAAACTGCTGCCGTATGCGTTAGGCAAATACAAACTCCAGAAAGCTCAAATTTGATTGCTGTATTTAAGCATTGCATTAGTATTTAACCTTAAATTTTAAGAGCACAACGATAATTCATTTTCGACTATTTAATTTAAAGACAGTTTGATATAGATAGGTGTGTTTTGTTGGATTTTGAAATTAATTCAAGTTATTCTCCAATTTATTTCCAAGTTATAAAAATCGTCGCAAAATATCACTTAAAAAATCGCCGAAAGGAATCGCCGAAAGGAATCGCAGTAATGAAAATTTGGGAAACCAAAATTTCAGGATTACGGGTCCGGATCCTTCTCGGGATGTTTTTAATTTGCTCAAGGAGTCGAACTGACTCCAAAATGGGATGATATGTTGGGCTATTGCATCTAGGAGTAAAGTTTAATAAGTGTGTCACACTGACACACAAGCATTCGTATTTATTTACATACATGAAATGTAGTTATAACGCACGTTGTTTTTGACGGAAAATCTCAAATAAATTATTTTAAATTTAAATGGACATTTTACAAAATTTGTTCAATAAATTTATTCAAATAAACTTTTAGTGGTACAGAAAAGTCAAAATTTATATGGCTTTTTTTTTCATGAAAAAAAAAAAAAAACATCCGATTTCGTGCCAGGAATTGTCAAATTTATTTTTCTGGAAATAAAAAATTATAAAGACGTGTAAATTAAATTAAGGAATGGAATAGAATGGAAAAAGAAAAACAAATGAATTTCAAGAAAGTAGAGTTCAATAAAATTCAGACCCAGTAAGGATTCCCCCTATTTACAAAGGGAAGGCCCACGGGATCTGATATACAAGGACTGTAGAACCTTGGGGTGAAATGTGGAGTGGGACCTAGATAAAATCAAAAAACGGTCCACACAAAAATTAACCACACTTTTATTACTATTTGTTACATGTTCAGCAATAGTAGAGTCAGAACTATTGGTTAGTTGGCTTTTCCTGGCAGTTGGATTCAAAATCCTGGTGGGTAAGTGTTGTTTAATTCTCCAATCCAAACGATAGGACGTCCTCCCTATGTAGTCGAGTCCACAACTACACTTATATTGATAAATCCCTGAATTAACATGATGAGAGGAGGACATCCTTACGAATGGAAAGGAAAACAGGACGTGTAACAAATATTATCCTAATATTCGCTGACAAATAACAGTTATTGATCATACGTGAAATTCGTCTAGATAAAATCTCACCATTTCTACCAATATAGGTAAGACGCAGATAAACTGGACACTTATCAACAAAATGCGTCTTAACCCTATGGAATTTCCTAATGACTTCATGGATAACGGAGTCTGAAACATCGAAAGGATATAGGTTTTTTGAAAGTGTCATCCTAACAAACTCGATTTCACCACAGAGAAGGCCATCAGAACATAAATTAAGTGCCCTATGAATTAAGGCCTTAATCAAATTAACCTTTCGTTGTTTGGGACAAAAAGAGTCCCAACGCGTATAAAGTCCCCAGAAAGTAGCCTTTCTAAATACGGAAGTCTCAAACTTGTCACTGATCCTATGAACAAGAACATCCAAAAAGGAAAGACAAGAATTGGACTCCTTTTCTACGGTAAAATTAAGATCGGGATGGACAGAGTTTACTTTAGCGAGTAACAAGTCGGTTTCAGCCTCATTATTAATGAGACAGAAGGTGTCATCCACATAACAATGATACATAAGAGGACGACCAATATAAGAAAAAAAGGAAGCCTCATGAAACCCGATATAAATATTCGCCAACGCTGGACCCAAAGGCTAACCCATAGCTACACGTCGATCAGCCGATACATAATATTAAAACTAAATACGATAGACGCAGTGGCGAACTTCATAAGATCCACAAACACACTCTCAGGAAAATCTAGAGGAGACAAAGAGGTACAAAACAGCATATGGCAACACATCTCAATAGTCTCAGACAGGGGAACACAGGTAAACAAGGAGCAGATATCAAACGAACACTTCAACCCATCGTAAGTAGAAGAACTGTGTATCATTTCAACAAAGAAGAAGGAATCATTAATGCAATATTTATTCAGCATTTTAGGAAAATTATATTTTATAGGTTTTGATGTGTTGAATTTATAAATGCATGCACACATGGTCGTACGTCAGCTGCTATTTGTTTAGGTCAACATTTCATAATAAATATAGTAATAAACTTATTATTAGTATTAAACGACCAATATAACCTGCGTGTTTCAGCCTACAATACTTAGACTCTTTTGGAAATATTGATATTAAGCTCCTATTCGAATGAGTAATTATATTTTGCAGCCTAAAAGTAACTTATATGTTTTTATTTATAAATAAAGTAAAATTTACAATTCCCAGAACACATATTATGAATTTATTATTTTACATGTTAATATGGATTTTTCTTAGCGTCCACCCGTTTTAGCTTATTTTGTTTACATTTCTGTGTTAATATGGACGGCAATTGACTTCATTGCTTCTCATATATTTATATAGATATTTTTATTCTCATTTTCATATGCTTAATAGTGCACAAATATTTTTTTCTGTCGGATTATTAACTGGACAGGTTGCAGCCCATTCCATCAATTTGGTATCTTTGAAAACATTTTTAAAAGGTTGTCATTTCCATAAAGCGATACATAAATAAAAAAAATAATAATTGTATTGTCACGGTGGGTGTCTATAAAAATAAGTAAAAATTAATTACACTTTCAAAAATAATTGTAATAAAATAAGTGTGCTACTAGTTTGGCATGTGAATCTCACCCTTTCACTGTCGAAAATAAAAGTAGGCATTTCTTCTACTCCAATAGCTTCATGTCTCGCACTTTCCGTGTGTGGAATTCCCTTCCTCTGACTCGTGTCCCTGATAGCTATATTCTTCACTTATTCAAATGCAATGTCAATGGACATCTTCTGATGCATTGATCTAATTCCCCCTCCTTCTCACTCTCCTTTCATTTATCACACCCCTTTACTCTTGCTCCCACTTTTTATATATAATCCCTTGTGTGATAGTGGCACTGCCGCCTTGCTTGGTTTGAAATGCTATTTAAATCGAGTCCACTTTTCTGCTCAACACAAAACCACGTAATATTCTCACAATCGGGCAATCATTTCACACGGAGTCGTCATTAACACGGGCGTCAAAGAAAATTGTATCTCATTTTAGTTTGCAGGCCATACTAGTAATTGTTTTAGCATTCAACAATAATTTGAGGTAAGGAAACTACAGACACCTCTTGTATTTTTTCAACTAAATTAACTGAAGACATCGGTAAATAAATAAAGAATCATACAAGAAAGACTATATACATTTTCCTTATTACTTATCTTATCATTCTGACGCACTGAGATTCATGTATGATCTACATTTGACCTCAAAGTAACAATTTTACTCAGTATTACTGCCTTTCGTGTCTCCAACTCCACATAACGACAAGATAAAAAATATTCCTCATTTTGTTTTTTCCACTTTTTGCTATTAGTCATTTTTATGATTATTTTTGTATATATAAATGTTAAGGTGCTTTATAATTATTTACTCAGAGTTATAATTCCCCTATAATGAGGACAATACGCATTATTACAAACTGTGAAGAAGTAAGAAACTATTCTTTAGTTCAAAGCAAAATTTTCTTATGACTAATAAATCTTAACTCCGAGTCATTGCTTACATTTATCAAATATGATGATACCGATACTTATTGCATATCAATCTATATCAAAATATTAATTTATCTTATCCGCATTGCATTTTATATAGTATGGTCTAAACGAATAATGCTATAAATAATGTAGATGTTAATCATTAGTTTTTATATCTTTCGTAAATATTTGTACGGCAAATTTTAAAACAGCAATCTCTTCTTTACATCATGTCAACCTTTAAGCTTTAGTTTAGAAAGACCTGTAATCTATGTTTAACGTTTTTCTTCGTATTCAGTTTTTTTTTCTGAATACTCAGTAACCTTCCCGTAACTTGTTCTTTTTTCAGATTATATCTTACTTACGACAGCTGGAATTATTTATATAACTTACATAACAAATACATACCAATAACTTTACTAGATTACACACCACCGAAATACCGAACAAGAATTGTAATTTCAGGTGAGAGCCTGATTAATTCCCCGGCGGACTGGGGCAGAGTTCTATTTAATTATAGTTTATATAAGGTTTTGATAATCAATGATTTTTTTACAGTATTCTTCACTATTTACAAGTCTCGGGGGCCAATCAAGATAGAGGACTTCGTTAGGAGGCCATTTGTTTGAATAGGAGTGGAAGATAACAGTTAACCCTAGCCTTGAAAAGGTTAAGATTTTAGTGATAGGGAATACATCCTGTTCGGAGTCGGTTCCGCAGTTGTTCGCTTGAAGAAGCCGCACACCGATAGAATACGGGGCTGATGTGTGTGGTTTGATACTATGTAAGTGACATGGCGTGATTTTGTCGCGAAGGTTTGCATAGGCGGGACCAGCGGATGTAATTCGCCAGAGCAGTTTCTGTGAAAGTAGGGCAGTGTGTTGCCACATCCCACCTTTGGGAGAGAGGTTTAATTGCGGAGAATAATTCTTCACCCACAAATGCTCGGTGATGCTTTTGGAATTTTGGAGGGTGAGGTCTGGGCAGCACCCGCAGAAATATGACAGCAGTACTCCATTTTGGGGCTGGATCTGGCTTTTGTAATGGTAGAGGATAGCAGGAGGAATCAGGTACTTTCTTGAGAGGTACAGAGAGCCGATCATTTTAACTGCATCCGTAGATAGCTGTTTCAATAAAACGGATAATCTGGCGTGATTCTGGAGACTTGGATCGAAGAACATCGTTTTTGTACACGCTTTATTCATGTATTTATTTCTAATCAACATTGGAGTCGTTAAATCATATAAGACATCACAGATGTAGTTGTGACAAATAAGAAAAATGTCACAAACAATCAACAAAAATTAACATGTATATATTTATCTATTAATGTTTCTTAATAAATGTATTGAGATTTTATCATTACACACCCACGCACACGCATATATAACCATATCCCTGTCGATGCCATTATTTCATTTGTCCCGTGTATTTAGACAGCGAATGTTTTTATGGCAAATTTTATAAAAATAAAAACATATATTTTGTGTCGATTAATCTTAATTTTAAATATATACTTTTCATAATTACGGAAAATCCTTCTCAGACAGGTAGGAAATTTACCGGAAATTATCCGAAGTTCTTTTCTGAAGAAAACTTCAAGCATTCTATTATCTTCTACTCACCAGATAAGGTTAGATAGCAGAAGAGACTAGAGGCTCTAGACTATTGTACTCTAACTTGTCTAGTAGAAACAAGACTCTGAATTCAAAAGAGATTTGAGAGGATTGAAAAATTGGGGATAAGATTATTACATTCATCATACAGGGAGATGGACAATAGCTTTTCCAATATCTTGCGATTGTGGCATCATCTGATATGTGGCAAACCGTGCACCAGAACAGGACCTGGTGTTGTGATGGGGAGATTGTGCATTGCAGTATAGAGGTAATTGACCACTTTAAACAATACAATTGTACAATTTATATATATCTAAAAGGCACAAATGCAAATATTTCATGGTTTGTCCTGGACATTGAGTTCTACCTGGATTCTATATATATATATATATATATATATATATATATATATATATATATATATATATATATTTCACAAGAATAACATTTTTTAACATTCCTTGTGTTGGTCAAACAGTCTCTTTTAAGTTGTTATTTGAGATAAGAACTGGATAGATACATTTTATCCTGAATTCTCTGGTCAGTTTGACAGTTTTATTGGACCTGGTGAGGGATGTGTCTCTGTTTAGTGTTTGTGTGTGTGCTATTTGGTTCTTAGGGGTGAGGAGTATGATATGTGTAAGCGTGTGTATTGCTGTAGGTGTGTATTATCATTTGGCTCATTAGGGAGTGAGTGAGTATGGTGTGTGTATGTGTGTATAATCGTGTGGGTGAGTGTATAAGTGTGAGGCCTCCATTCCTCCGTAAGCATTTCTGTCTTGTGTGGGTGAGAAATGTGGGTAGGTTTTGATTTGTTGATTGTTACTATTATATATTTTTAAATTTATGATTTAGCCCGGCTGGGTATTGTGTTTTTAGACGTTGTATCCACTTATTTTCATGGGACTCTAAAATCTTTCTAATGTTATCTGCTCTGAACTTTTCTATTCTCTCAATTATAGTGAATCTGGCATGGGTTTTGAAATCGTGTTTTTCTAGGCGGAAATGTTGTTCTACAGGTAATAACTGTTCATAGGGAGTCGATTTAATTCGCTTACGATAATTATTAATTCTGTAGTTAAAGGGCCATTCAGATTTTCAAAGACATTCATTTCTGTAGTTCACTGCTAACAGCAAGCAGAAATATTTAATTTCTCCTCCCGGTGATGGCCATTTCGGTCGAAACTAGTCGAGGAATCTAAATGGAATAATAATAATAAAAAACGAAAAGAATATTAATCTACAACCCAGTGTGTCTAATGATTTTAATTTTTAATTTTTTATTTTCTTATTGTTCAAATATATATATATCTATATATATATATATATATATTGATCACTAATATTATCTATCTATCTATCTATATACATATATATATATATATATATATATATATATATATATTGATCACTAATATTATCTATCTATCTATCTATCTATTGATCACTAATATTATCTATCTATGTATGTATGTATATATATATATATATATATATATATATATATATATATATATATATATATATATAATGTTACATAACATTTCTCAATAGCCACTCTAATAAGATTAAATATAAGCGTTATTGCCAACCCAACAACCGATAGGATAATAGACACTGCTAACGTTAATGCTCTATTTACCAGCATATATAAACTTTCGAGTGAAAACACTGATTATGTGGGCTGGAGATTGCGCTCAATCATTAAACAGACTGTGGCCAATCGCTGGAGACCTCAATCTTCATATATATATATATATATATATATATATATATATATATATATATATATATATATATATATATATATATATATGCTCTATCCTATTTAGCCACGAATATACCATATATTAAAACTATATTTTTATCATATTTTATATATATTTCTGTGATGAGGATATTTCATTATTTACACTATCTATATTCAAATTAAGGTCCTTATCGTTGTTGTTTATACGACAACATTTCGGCAGTTGTACCCTCCGGCTATCCTAAGATGTATGTCGATCGCAGTAACTTACTGGGAATGCCTAACTCAACACTTTATTCAATCTAGCTGTAGACTTTTCTCGGCCCACTACTCATGTTGAAGAATAGAGTGTAATTCTTATTTTATTTCACATTGTTCAGTTGCTTCCACTGTGTGTCATTACAAATTGACAGGCCCAGTGTTTGAACTCACAACCAACTTCGCTAAATTCTCAAACAACGCTTTAACCATTGTCCTGTATTTACTGTAGTAAACTTAGATCTTTAAAAGTCACCTTTACTGCTGATTAGGAGGAAGGCTTGGCGACATGTTCACCATTTTCCCCAGTGGTTGCAAAGAAAAACATGGAATACTTAAGGGAAATATTTTTAGAAAGGCAACCATTAAAGCTAACACCAGAAAGCTGTGCAAATTATATGACTATTTTACCACAATTACAAGATCGTAAATCTGCTATCCATATAAAGCAACTAATTAATAATACTGGCTTCTTTTGTTCTTGATTTCTCTCAACGGGACATCTGTCGATGTCTATAATAAACTCTAAGTGCAGGCAGTCAACATACACCCTGAACGACGGGTACGTCAGGTTATTTGTTATTATGCTCTACAAAAATTACTGTTCTATTAACTATTTTTGGTGGTGTATACATGTGTATGTGTGTATATTTATGCTTTAATTACTAATCATTTAAATTAATGTCCAATAATATAGGCAGACACACTAACGCTCAAACGCACACACACACACATATATATATATATATATATATATATATATATATATATATATATATATATATATATATATATATATATATATATATATATATATATATAGTTAAGTTACGAAAACTGTACCACCCCTCTTCTTCCTCCATAAACGCTAAATCCATATTCTTTCTCTTTACACCCCCCTTCTTACTTTTTCCTTTTTCTTTTTCTGTATTCTCTCTTTCCATTTCAATATGCTTATTCCATTAAGTTAACCGATTAATTGGGTCAATGTCTGGTCCCTCCTTCCTCAATACTAAGTATGATTAAAAGATATATTAAAATAAACCCTCTCTAAACTCGACCATGTCTCTCACACCACTCCTCGCTACCCTCTCATTTAAATTACATAAACTTAATACTACCTGTCAAAAGTGTACATTTTCTTTTCATTTTTCGTTTCAACTTTTTGGAAGTGGTGTCTGAGGATCCAGCTTCCTTTAAAAGATCTCTGGTGAAATAGATTATTAAAATGGATCCTTAAATTGGTCTGTTTTTCTTTAATATATATATATATATATATATATATATATATATATATATATATATATATATGTAAACTTGTGTATTTGGGCAGCAATCTCAATTTTAGTCAACATTCATTAAAGACGACTGACACGGTATTGCGATAATGTGTGTAAAATCTGTCCAAATATTCTATATATCGGAGATATTTCGGCTATTCTATATCATGGATCTGTTTTTGTTTTCAATTAATATGTAGGTTTCAATATATGTGTGTCAAGAGTGATTTTTTGTTTTTAAATTTCCCAACACGGCCAGTACGTTGTAACTTTAGTCATAGTTGTTATTTATCAGTGGTGGTTTTGACTTTTATATATCGTTTGCTTTTTTTTTTCACTTATTGATGAGGCTATTTTCGTCCTATTTTCTACGATTCCGTTGCCCAAAAGATGTGGTATGTTTCCGCATGGAGAAATGTGTCACGCATATATTACTAACTGATTCAGTTTGCATTAAGAATTATCAACTTCGAATGCTTCTAAATGTTTTTCGAAAGATTAATTACATTTAATAAATAAAAGTAAAATTATGGTCGGAATATGGTGTAGACCTATACTTCCAAAGAAATATACCCTGCCCCCCTCCCTTTTCAAAAAGCAGTCTTCGGCCACATGGATTTTGTCTGGAATATAACATTGGCTTTCCAGAATTACGCAACTATTTCCGCTGACCGTAATATACTGTAGTTTGAATTAATCTCTGTCAGGTTTTATTTTATTTTTATTTTTTTTTACACCAAAGCAGAGACTATGTCATCAAGATGAATATAACAGTAAAACTTGGCATTTCATTCTCTGTGTGATATTTAAAACTAAATCAATAAATGTCGAAAAAAAGTCGAGACAGCCGGAAATAAGACTTATGATAAATGGAACTAAAAAGAGAATTCTCTTTAGACAGACGTATGGTAGGCCTTAAAGAAGGTAATTTGGGGTTTGGAGTAGGTAAAAATGTAATATATTGGTATTTGTATGGTGAATTACAGCTTTTAAGTGGCAATTTTGTTACACATTAATGAACTCAAAATAAACATATATACACACCAGAATATCTATCTATCTATCTATCTATCTATCTATCTATCTATCTATCTATCTATCTATCTATCTGTCTGTCTTCTCTGTCTATCTATCTATGTTTACATATGTCCCTGTTAATACTGCTCAAAGTATAATGCATCCAGCGTTAACGTGTTTTGAATAATTTATGAGAGAGTCCCTCAATGTAGAAGGTTACTGTTAAAGCATTTATGATTAGTGATGGTTTGTAGTAAATGAAGATTATAAGTTTTATTAAGGAAGGTGACGACTGACAGTAGACCTGAAAAGCTTAAAATATTTGTTGAGGAAAAATACACCGGATAATCTGTTCCACAAAATGATACTTATTTGAGATGACCTTTCCCTTTATATTTGGAATACGGAGGATCTGAATATGTTACAACTGCGTGTATGTAATATAGATCTTAATATTTATATATATATATGTGTGTGTGTATACATCCCGCAGTTATTTCCATAGTCATTATAAAATAATTATGCATTCGTAAGTCGGTATTAATAGCACACAAGTACTATATTTTAAGTTTTGTCATGTTGAAATAGTTTTATATATTCTTTAAATCCCGCCAATCTACGCGATAATATCACTGACACACAGCAGGTTACTGGGATTAAAAAAAAAAGAATTTAGAAGGAAAGACATTAATAATAAATACAATTTCATAGTTTAGCCGGTGACTTTAGTAGTGCAAAGTAGTGTAGAAGTGTAAAGTAGTGTAGAAGTGTAAAATGTAGAGAAGTGTAAAATGTAGAGAAGTGTAAAGTGTAGAGAAGTGTAAAGTGTAGAGAAGTGTAAAATGTAGAGAAGTGTAAAGTGTAGAGAAGTGTAAAATGTAGAGAAGTGTAGAAGTGTAGAGAAGTGTAGATATAAATTTTAGAAGGAATAGAACCCCACTCTTAAAAAGGAAACAAACGTAGATCTCTTCTCATGTTCAAAATAACGGCTAAGTGTAAGAAACGGGCGATAGAAGAATGAAAGAAATAATGAAATCTATAACCAATTTCAAAACTATAAATGTTTGTGTCAGGAAGAGCATCAGGCTGTGAAAAGATATGCTTTATAATGAAATATAGACGGAAGGAAGTTTTATATAAAATGAGACAAATCATTTGAGTCACCAGAATTAACATATTGAATGAAATTGTTTTTGTCAATTCAGCCCAAGCAGGATAATGCCAGGAAGCAGCAAGGAGTTACTGGGGTGAAAAATAATGAGAAGTCTTTAGAAGAAAAATTACAAAAATAAATTGTAAATGAAATTTCGGCGTTTAGGGGAAGACGTTTGAAGTATAGAGTTGAACTATTCTTTAGATAAAGCGGAACTCTAATCCTAAACAGAAAACAAGGGATAGATCACTACTTCTATCTAAAAGACCGGTAATCTTGTACTAATGTGAATGTCACGATTATTTTTGGATATCGACGTTAGCGTATTTCAACAGATACAAGCTGGTCAAACGAAGAAGAGAGAAACGATTAATTGTTTACCATAAATTTAACGCATTCAATATCGATTTACATGGTCGTTTACTAAAGTGTCTCTGGTGTCCTTAACACAACACAAATTTCCCAGATTTCACTGCGTAAATATGTTTCATAGAAGACTTCATGTTGTTTTCTACATGGTTCTTTAATCTGAAGAGTTAGCGGGGAAATATTTGATGTGTGCAGCGTCAGGTTGAATTACAGTCTGATCTTTCTCACCTCCCATATATGCCAGAGGCACTGAGAGAACGTCGTGGCCTTAGCGAATTTGAAGCTGATATAATTCTTTTGCTGATTTTATTGCCCAGATACTCGAATGTGTTTTTTTTTCTTTTTCTTAGAGCGATTCTACTGCGACAATGATTACATATGTTTGATTTTGCGGAACAACGTGCATGAACTTTGTTCACCGTTAATCCTGATTCCTCCCGAGTCAGATAAGTGGGCATATGCTTCTGCTTACTATCATCAGCAGCCAGAATTCCAATCTGGCCTTCAAAGACCAGGATGTCCAGCTATTCACCTCCAGAGGCAATAAATTTTTCCGATCTGTTAGTGATCAACAAAGTACAAAGTATATGCCAATGATATAAAGAGAAGGTAAATTTATTTCTTGATTTACTGGTGGGATAAAGAACATATACGAGCGTGCACACACACAAAAACATACAAGTCATTTTTATGTTTATACATTCTTCTTATAGATACAAATATTTAAGTAAATTCTCTGTTTATAATAAACATTTAGCGGCCTGAATGTCCGATAAATTTTCATAGAAAATATTCGTTCTCAGACAGGATTCGAACCTTTATCCTATACGGAATCGTCATTTCGCCTGACGTGCTCTTAACCGACCGAGTCACAGAGAATCGTTCAAGTAGCAGGGTCGATTTTACTGCCTTTGAACTTCAAGAGCACGCAGGCTAAATGACGGTTTCATATATGCTACAGGTTCGAATCCTGTCAAAGGACTAATATTTTCTATGAAAATTTATCGGACATTCAGGCCGGTAAATGTTGTTTAATACTGTTTATTATGAACAGGGCATTTACTTGAGTACAATTTTTCGAGGCGGCATCCCAACGACATTCTCGTCGAATTTTTCATCAAACTCGGTGATGAACATGCCTAAGTGGTTTTTATAGGCTTCTAGAAATAAAAACAAATTGATATATAATAATACGTAATACGAACATGAATATTCAGTGAAAATTGACGGATGCAGCTGGTCATCCTCGACAAGTTGTACCGATTCCTGCCGGGTTTAAATCAAGAAATATTTCCTGTTTTCATTGCGGATGCTTTCCATCCATTACTGCCTTAATCCGTCCAAATAAGATCAGTATGATCTAAAATTGTGACCTTCGACAAGAACTTTATATTATAGAATGGCCTTACAAACCCACCAGATCAACAACAACGTCTTCTTTGGTCAACCGTGTCGCAGTTCGTAATCCCATCATGTTCATTATTAATGACAGAGAATAACAGATGAAAATATATTCCAATAATTTTTGTTTCTCTGTACAATTATTCGTATTCTCTTTGGAAACATGAACATCGGATTCGGAAGATTTATCTAATTTTTCCACCATTTTCACTTTTTATCAGAGAAAAATTTAACATTCACTATCCAAAAATGAACCGTATACAAAGAAACATGAAATGTCCCATTTTAGAATATATATTTTAATTTCAATGGAAATATTAGGCGTTTACACATAAGGAAATATTCGGCTTTGATTGTCAGTTATTATTTCAGTCGGTTGAAGTTTATGAATCTTTTATTTAATAAATTCTTTTAGGAAAAATAGATTTTAAACTCCATTAACTGTTAATGCACTTTATACTATTTACATCGGCTTCCTCATACATTTCTATTGTATTGTAATGTACAGTGATATTGTAACGTTAAGCCCTTTTTAACAATGGATCTAAGAAAGCGGTTATATATAGCCGACAATGTAGATATATCTGAACGAGTTTGACGCCATGCATGACGTGACTACGAAAGATTTGACGAAGAACCAGGACGAGATACAAAACGAATGATGGGACACAAGGCTAGGTATACCCAGACAGCCTGCAGAAGGGTGTAGGTAAGAAATCTGCAGAGGTACCTTGTGGGACTTACCTCTATACCAGAAGGGGAATAAGAGCCCTACTGATGCATTTCGTGTGGCTGACGGAAGGGGAATTACGGACAGTCGGTTAAGAAGAATCGGATAGATGTGCGGGGCATATACTTCCGCACACCCGCCTTTAAAGACAGATTCCTCCGGGACCACAGACGAACTTCGACCTCGACCTTGTTCTGCACTTCAGACCAATTGAATTCCAGCAAAAAATCGGGACTGAACCAGACGCCGAATATAGTAACCGGCCCGTTTGTTCAGAGGAAAGCCCGGGATGAGAAACTTCCTTCCACCCACTCAACCGCAAACCAACGGACTTGTCACGGCTGATTTTGACCCATGTTACCGTCTCGTATCGTCCGATATCTTTGCAGACTTCTTAAATCTCGGCTCTTCTCGCCACAAGAACCGGAACGTCGCCAAAATAGGCGGAGTAACTGGCCGAGGTGGTAAAAACAGGTAAGGATATTCCACGTAGGACTGGATTCGTCTTTAACTAGCGATCCTATTGAAAGCAAGAATGTCAACTCTCCTTTAACTAAGTCTACGTCCTCACTATCACGGGATTTAATCGCCCGATCAAGTTTTTCCTCACATGCCGTTTGCGCCGCTAATCTATCTAGATTGAGTCGACGAATATAATCAGCAGAAAACGATATTTTGTGATTTTAATTTATCACACCAAATATTCCCAATATCAGCCTCCGTCAATTCTCAGTGTAGCATTAGTAGTTCCCCAAATAATGATGTCTTCAATTTTAGGTAGTCATCCATATTAACCTTAGGTTTATCTAAATATACACGAATCCGGACGAGCCTTTGATCCGAGTTAACTATATAATGAAAACTTGGACACGCTATGAATCCTACATCGACCCTCTTAACTAGGACTTGATCAAGGTAACGAGAATGCGCCGCTGTAGACGTGCCGCCCATTCCGAGACTGTTCATTACGTTACTTATCGACAAGTCTCAAATGGTTCCACATCCTAGTTGTCAGTATCCGATCTTGCCCTATACGACCTCTGTCGTGGTCAAGGACGGCATTCTAATCGCCTGATAAAACTACCCGACGAGAAGTAGAGACGTCGCGACCCACCGAAACAAATCAGGCAGCTCAACATGGTCATTGGGCGCATAATACCCAATAAAACGAAGAGCCTCATTCTTTATAGAAACATCCAGCATGCAAAGCCTGCCTGCCGGATCTGCGAAGACAAGAGCACACGCCGTGTCAAAAGACTTACTCACCAGACAGGGAACTCCCCTCGAGCGTCCATCAAAATATGCTGAATAAAGGGCAAACTCACTAAATAGAATGTTTTGACGTTCGCGAATTGAAGACATGCATTCACCCCGAGACGCTGGAGTTTACCAGTGAGACTTGTTCTGCGAGACTCAGACCTTAGGGCCCGGGCATTTATACTAGCTAACCAGAGTGCCATTATAAAACTAATTAGAGTTGCTCTTCTGCATTGAATATGGCAGGGCTGAGGACACCGATGACCTGTCCCATTGAGACTATTCCCATCTCACTCTTGATGGTACCATCAGAAGACAGACCACCAATGTGTCAGGGCATAGCCAGTTTTAAATCTCTATACAGGGTGTGGTGAACAAAAAGCGTGATTCTCCCTGAAAAATATTGTTTCAATTTTTAACATTATCATTATCAAAAAACACCTAACGGGGAAAATATACCCGAAATAGAGTTAGCCTCCGAGATCATAGACCATATTTGTTGCCCACCCACCCAGATCTCACCACAGTAAATACTCATCTAACATTTGATTTTCCACATCTAAATCGTTTATTGTTTTCATCTTTATTAAATATTTAAGATGTTTTTTTTTCCTTACTTTGTTGCTGCTTTATTTCCTGTTCCTTGGTTGGCCGGCACACGTTTTCACCTGTATAGTAAATAGGTTTAGAAATATTTTTATAGCATATTCATTGGAGTTAGTTGAGGAATTTTTTGTCGATTCAGATTTTCGGATTTTTGTGGTTTGCCAATGTGAGTTTGGAAAAGGGAAAAGTAAAGGGTGTTGGTAGGAGTAGGATTTGGGAATGGGTGCCTTCTTGAGGAAGTTCATTTTGGAAAGGGTGGGTGTTTATATTTAAGTCGTCGATTTCTGATTTGATCGTCATGACTGGCCGGAAAATCGGCCTTCGAACTGGTAGACGGAGTGTGACTTTTTTATATCATTATGCATGGGGTCTTCAAGGGATAGAGCTTCCACTGCATTGAGCTTCACTTTTCACTCTACCAACGACCTGACATTCCACATTTTACTTCCCTACGAGAAAGCAAGCGGTTGACAATGACTTTTCAAGGAATGGAGGCCACAAGATGGATACAAACGAGGGTTTCAACATACCCGACTTGATCGATGACATGCCCATTAAAGGCAAGAGAAGAAAGACATATTGGAACAAAGGGGGATTTGGCTCGGCGAGGTACAGAACTCCAGCGGCCTTTATCTCTGTGCCAGAAGAAAAGAGGTGACCGGTTTCGCGATACGTCAAGCATCTTGGTCTACGGCTGGTGACGATGACCAGCATTTTCTGGACATCGGCATCCAGACAGTTGGGTATGGATACGAAAGAGTCACGATCTATCATTATCTCGAAGCTCCATAATCTATTCAAGACGTCGGAGGAAGCAATAAGTATCTTCCAAAATTGAAAAAACATAAGTGGTTATGTGTTCTCCTAGGATCTGAGGAAGGAGCTCATATAGACACATTTTCCAACATCTGTCTTTATATTCCGTTCTTAAAATAAGGTGTTTAGTGATTAAATCGCGACTGAAGGTATCGTTAGTCGACATGAATTAACCCTTATCATTAATGTGTCGTTGGGGTTTTAGCCAATGGACGTTAAGTATTTGATAACAGTGTCTCGTGTTGAACGACATCTTTTTACGCGAGCGCTTGTCAGCCACAAAGACTGACACAAATTTTTTTTGACCCTCTGTAAATTCATGGGATCTAAAAGATAAGATGTTCGTAACTCTTGGCTTTTTCGAGAAAGTCTGTAATGGTTATAATTCAGATGAGTCTGATTTTCCGTATTAGGGCATCTACCCGGTCGCTACATTGTCGCCTTTGTTGTTGTTACTCGTGTGCTTCGAATTTTGGTCATTTTCAGCCAGCGCGCTTTTATTCAGTTTATTTAACTTTGTAGGTTCATTGTTGGTTTCCTCCAAATTTTGATTATTTTTCTGCCACCGTACATTTTCCCATTTCTTTCACATTCAGTTTGCTTGATGTTTGCAGATTTTTTTATATCTTTATCAAAGGGTATTTCATTTGTTTTTCCCAAAATGTTTTTTGACCGACCTAAATCAAATTTTTATATATATATATATATATATATATATATATATATATATATATATATTTCAAAGCCAACAAAAATTAATTTTCTTTTTATTCTTTTTCCTTCGCCTTCACTTTTTTCCTGGTATTTATTTATTTATTTATTCATTCATTTGAATAAAACTAAAAAGAAAACAGAAAGTAATAAATTATACAAAAATTCGAGAAACAGAAGAATATATAATGCAAACGAAAACTGGGAAAAAAAATCCTTCTTCAAAGGGAGGAAATATTTAAACCAAATAAATAACGAAATACCAAAAAGGAAATACACGAAACAAATATAAGTAGATAAATGAGAAATAAGTAGACAGAGAAAAGCCGGTTTAACGAAAACTGTTTGATGTGAAAAAAAAAGCTTACTTAAAAATTTACAGAATTTGAAACAATGACTTCAAATTGAAGGAAAACTATTTTACAATATAAATAAAAAAAGGAGAGACGACAAAAATGTTCGACTGTAAACTAAAGAAATAAACTTATACACACAACAAAATAAAACAGCAAACAAGTTTTTCTCTTTATTTATACATAAAACCGAGCGAAAATATAAAACAAATAAAAGATACTACAAGAAAATAAAAGATGGCACGTAAAAAATCGTCTTACCAAAAAGTATGGCCGACGTAAACACGAAAATAATAACAAAATGATAAAACGATAAATAAATGGGGAAAAAAAGATACACTAAAAACAAAATTTGAAAATAACAATAAAAAAATTAGGACAGAAAAACAATGCACGAAGCAACACAATGAAGATAAAATATCAAGAGAAAAAATAGAAAAAGTGAAAGAAAATTCAGTTTTCCTATAGGGTTTAAAATAAAAAAAAACTAAAATTGAATGAAACGTCCAGTGAAATGAGGTTTTAAAATAGCAAAAATGAATAATAACGGAAAATGACTGGCGGGAAAAAGTGAAAACATAATAATAAAATATAACGAAAAAAAGAAAAATTCAAAAACGTTCTAAAAATAACAGCCAGAAAAAAAGAACTAAGAAAAATTAATGATTAAACATAACTAAACTTAACAGTTTTTGAAACACAAAAATATAACGTTCCTGAATGTAACGCGAAAAATTCCCGTCCGACTCTTAGCGAGTCTTTGGACTGGTCTGAAAAATAAGAGCAATCCAACTACGGTAACATAGCGAAGACCTCATCCGGACAATTACCATGAATATATTAATAAAAAAGAAGCAACCTTACCGCGGTGGAAAAGTGAATGAAACCTAGCCGCTAAATCAGGGCAAATAATTTTGTTGATTCTTCCTTGAAAGAGTAAATAGCAGGAACACTGAGTCATATTCGACAGCAATATTCTAAGCATAGACGAATTAGAGATTATAGATATATAAGATAGATCCCGGAGATAAAAATAGACTTAGAAATGCATTCAATACAGTCTTTCTACTTTGTGTTAGTCCGAGAAGGCGCAAGGTCTCACATGCTAAACTTTTGTCTATATGTATATATGTATAAGCAATTAGCTATCATCATTACTATAAGCGCTAATATAATAGATAATTAGTGTAGACGCATATCGACAAAACACATGTGCCATTGAAATACAACTGTTAGATCAATAATAGAATGCTACAATTTATTTCAAAATCATTTCAAGTGAATGCGACTTCATTACAATCTTTTTATCTATTCAAAACAAAAAAGATATACTAGATACTGGGGGACTATTCTTTCCATATATCTTATTATGATAAACTTTACTTTTAGTGGGTATGTTTGTGTTGTTAACACTGATTTTTATTTTATTTTATTAAACAGGGCCACTAATAACAGCCGGCCTAAATTGAGAAATCCCACTAAAAATATACTTTTGGGCCCGACTTTAATGAGTCGTTAATTCTTTGTTTACCTCAGGGAAACCACTTAAGCCGAATCGTGCCACTAACAGTTCGGGTATGAAGCCTAACTGAGAGGACACATTCAGAATTATCTGACAAGGAAGGCATTTTTTTCTTGATACTTCTCTGAATCTATATCTGTTAGCTTCAGTTTCGTAGCTGAAACATATCCGATATTATTTCTTATTAATTAGAAAGTTATTTTTAGTGGGTAAACGTACTTCTCGGTGTTGTGATTTGCAAATAATCGAACCAATACCAAAGGGAAAAATGTATTAAAAAAAAAAGAAAGAACACAGAACATGTACGTCAGCCGAAAATAATCATCTATCATCCAAGTCCAAAGTCCCCCCAAAAAAAAAAAACCTATACGAATAAGCAAAATAACTAAATAAAGTGCTCAATACGTTAAGTAGAGCACATATATATATATATATATATATATATATATATATATATATATATATATATATATATATATATCTTACATTAATTGCTCAACTCCGAGTTTAATGACGAATCAGTTTTCAAGTGTGGAATTATTATATTTAATTTCATTTATATTTTTTGTTTGACACCGGTTTTTTTTTGCTTTTTTTCAAATTTCTTGTTCTGGCGAGATATATTATTGATTGGGTGGAATATTATTGTAGTTAAAAAAAAAATTATTGAATTGTAGTTTAATTTTGATTTTGAATTTAAGCTCAGATTAACAATTAAGATAAAAAATAAAGTTGGAAGTAAGAAATATAATTTCTAAATTAGAGAATCGCTGATATTGTAAACTAGACAAAACTATATTATTCTTGGTCAACGTGGAACCTGGATTCATGCAGTCAGGTGCTAAACAACGCACGCATTTTTATTAATAGAGTAGGATTTCTTTAATATTTTTTCAGGTTTATTAATTGGGATTTTTTTTCAGTTGCATAACCAAAAAGCCGAAGAACTAACAACTGACGATAGGGCTAACAAATTGCACAACGGGCTTTCCTTACAGTAAAAGACCACAAAGACAGCTTCATAGACAAGCCCCGACACCGGCCAATCAAACCATCTAACAACAACATGTAAAGAGACTGTAATTATACTAGAAATACTTTAGAAATCAACCAGGGGCATAATACTGCTGACGCCATTGATTGGTTTAATAAATTAATAAGAAAATTGAATTCTCTTTCCTACACTTCAAAATTTGCAAATTCTACCTATCCATCAAAGATAAGTTGCAAACGGATGCGATAAATCTGGCCAACGTTTACTTCCCCATGAGCAAATAGTCTCAGAAACCTATTCTGTTCTGTGAAGGGTGCATGTGGACCAACGTAGCAATACTGATTTTAATATTGCCATGGGTGCGTTTGATTCAGCAGATGCTTGCGAGCTAGTCGACATTCTTTGACTTTGGCGGTTTGGATTTATAATTTATATTGTGGACACGGGCCCATATGGGGCCGCCGAGATTGTACTCCTGCGCAGGTAGGTCACAATAAAAGCTGACCGCCTTCAAAAACCAAGTTCTAAGCATTGCCATCGAAACCAATGCTAAAATTATCGATTACCTACATATAACATTTGACCTATCTAATGGGTATCACAAACCATACAATCATAGATATATCAACAAACACACACACCACCATCCTAGAATATAACTTACCATGTCGGTCCTATTTATACTGTCCACCAGCTCTAGAAATAAAGCCATTTTTGACAAATATAAAGGCAAAAACGTAGAAGCAGCAGAACTTGGTAATCATAAAATTAAACTCGAATTCTTGGCAAACAGCAATAAGGACGCCATTAGGCCGGAACTTCGTAGACTCAATATTACATGGTTTAACCTACCCTTCAACAAAAACGTGAACACTAACATTGGATTTTTTAAAATTTAATTCACAAGCACTTTAGTAATTAACTGACACTTAATAATATTTTCAACAAAAATAATATCTAAGTTAACTACAGCTTTGCTAAAACATCCACCTGCATATAGCTGGTCACAACAATTCCATTCTAGGCAGGCTATTCAACAACCTTCGTGGCAACAACATCCTCAAAACTGATGACTGCAACTACAGTAAAAGCAAACCCTGCCAAATAAGCGGTAGTCGTATGTCCAGATCGTTAGTTTATAAATCTGAAAACAAACATGGTGACTAATTCAGGTTTTACGTGGGCTCTACAGAAAACAATTGGAACTCTGGTTTTTCCTCTACCGAATGACATTTGGCGATACCAAATATCGAAACGGTAGAACCCACTTTAAATTCTTTGGAAGCTAAAAAGCGAGAATAAAACCTAATGAATATTTTAATTATTATTAATAAAAATGCTACATATGTATTTAAATATATGGAGATTAACTTTCATTTTGATAGGTGTATATTAAAAACGAAGTAAATACAATGAAAATTATTTACGAAATTCATTGAAGAAAAATTGTTTCATCATTTTTGATGAATTATTAATGAATATCATTTTTAATATTATAATTATAAAATTATTTATGTAATCATTATAAAAAAAGATGCTGTTGAATTAATTTTTATTATTAATAAAACATGAACAGTACGTATTGTACATCTTACTTACCATGCCTCTAACATATGAAAGTAATTCACGGATTTTTGTGTCAATTATATTTCAATTATACACATGAATGTTTTCGGATAACTGTTCTAAATTTATGTATTAATTTTATGAGTCTGTCTATATTTCTGAGATGAGGTATTATGTACATTATTTACATTATTCGGACTATTGTCCTCATCTTTGTCGGCATATTTATCACAACGTTTCGGCCGTTGTACGCTCCGGCCTTCTTAGCTAAGGCAAAGTGAAAAAGGATCCTACTATAAAAAAGTAACGCAAACTGTCAAAGATCTTAATCAAGAACAAGGATCACTTCGCACCTAAGACGTATAGGCAGTTATCGCAGCGTTACTCTAAGCTACCTCACATATACGGTCTCCCTAAGATTCACAAAGACGGTATAACGCTCAGGCCGATTGTTAATTGCCAAGGCTCTGTGTGCCACCCTCTGAGTCGCTTCCTTGTAGATGTAATTGACCCATTGATCGGAAAGTCTCTTTCATATATCCGAAACTCCGCCCACTTCGTGGTAATAAGCAAAGATGCTCCCATCCTATCCCACCAGATGGTGAGCTTGAACGTGGTGAGTTTGTTCACCAAGGTAACCACCAAATTGACCTCTGACTCTTCACAAGAAGAACGGACAAGTATTCCAATAGATAATCTGATGGAGATGTTGACTTTCTGTACACAAACAACACACTTCGGAATGGGATCACACAAATATTGACAGGATGAGGGCTTAGCAATGGGTTCGCCATTATCCCCAGCAATGACGAATATATACATGGAATACTTTGAGGAAATGGCATTAGAATCTATATCTCTAAAGCCAACTATATGGTTAAGGTACGTAGATGACACCTTCATACTCTGGCCACATCAGGGAGATGTCCAGGTTCTACTGGACCATGTGAACTCAATAAGACCATCGATACAGTTCACAATGGAGAAAGAGAGTAACAACACACCCCCATTCCTGGATGTTCTAATATCTCGAACAGAGCATGGGTTTAAAACATCCGTATACCGTAAACCGATATTCACCGGACAGTACCTCAATTTCAACTCCCACCATCCATACAGCGTAAAGAGAGGGATCGTCTGTTGCTTACAACACCGAGCAAATGTCATAATTGGCGATCCAGAGACGTTAGATAAAGAATTGGTCAGTATAAGTAGTACACTACAACGTAACAACTACCCTGGATACATGGTAGAAGCCCCCCAAAAACTGGAATAGGCGAGCACAAGAGGAGGAGGACAACAACACTCATAAAACTGTCTGCCTGCCTTATGTGAAGGGGTTATCACAGAAAATACAAAGGATCTGCGGTCCATATAACATCAGGACAACCTTCAAATGCTTGACGTCACTTCGCAGATATCTCTCCCGAGTAAGAACCCCCCATAGAGGAGAACATGACAAAGGATTGTATGTACGCTATCCCGTGCAGCTGCGGAAAGGAATATAAAGGAGAGACAGGCCGCCCCATCATGGTAAGACCACGAGAAAGCTGTAACACAAGGGGAAGTAGAAAAATCAGGCGTGGCTGACCACATATGTAGAGAGAAGGGAGATCACCGCCCTCTTTGCGATCATGTTGAGATCATAGACAAGGAACACCATTGGAAAATTCGTAAACTTAAAGAATCAGCACATATGCTAGGCCACAAAAATCTCCTGAGCAGACCAAGCATAGAAATAAATACAATATGGGAACCAGTAATAAGGAGTGCCAGAGAAAAGGAATGATAACAACAAAGTTGCAATAGGAGCTCTGGTAAAAACATGTAATGATAACAGCAAAAATGCAATATGAGCATTAAAAAAAATGGGAAAAATGTTGCTGAAGACATTAGGTTTATAATACCCAGAAATTCATACCCAGATGTCCGCAAGGGCTCTTGGCACAGTGGATAAAGCCGTTGGTTAGATCCAGTGACAGGACCCAATAAGTGGGGCAGTGGAGAACTTTCAGAGCGAAATTAGCAGGAGATAACTGATAAGTGACATCCATGAAAAACGGAGCTAGAACAGTCCAGCGAAATAAAGGGTTCAGTTTGAAATTCCCACGACCTGAAGAAGGCCGGAGCGTACAACGGCCGAAACGTTGTGATAAATATGGCGACAATAGTCCGAATAATGTAAATAATGTATTAATTTTCTGTCTATCACTTTTCTCTCTGTTTCCAGAAGGGATACACATACATATACACACAGACACACAAACACACACACACACATTAACATTTAAGATTGAAAATAAAATTGAAATTAAGATTTACAAATTTTAAATTTTTAAGCGGGCGTTTGGAAATCAAGGGGGTAATTAAAATCAATAAAGAAAATAATAATATTAATAAAATTAATAATAATATTAAAATATGCAGCGATAAAATAAATTAAAATAAATAAAAGTAATATATATCAATGAAAATGAAATGAAATAAAAAATAAAATCATATAAATAATTAAAAAAAAGAATAATCCAAGTCTCTTAAACAAAAGAGGTGAGTTAATGAGCACCAGTTTGCCTACAACCAAATTTCTACTCAAGCACGTTAACTCAGATTAATATAGTCCATCCGGCACCGAGGACTACAAATACTAGTATTGATATTACTAATTATTTACTTTATACTTATTAATATGTTTAATATATTATTTTTACTATATTATTTTTTACTATATAGCTAATGTTATTATTAGACTGTAATACATTTAACATTTATGATAATTATTTTCATTATCTTTTATCATTTTTAGTGTATAAGCATTAGTAATATTTGTATCTTTCTTTAACTTTAATCATACTACCAGCAACGATATTATTATCATTATTATGTTTACTTATTTATTTTATTATTTATATGATCATATTTATATGTTTTTATTTCATTTTTTTTATTTAGCTTTATTTTATTTTATTTCATTTTTATTTTCATTGTTTAACTAAAAATATTTAAATACTTAATAATAATAATTAATAATCAAACCCTAAGAATAATATATCTGGCGATAACTAGAAATATTAAACAATCAGTATAAACCCAAAATTCCTGACGAATGCAGGCTGCATGAAAATTCGACTGCCCAATCCATGTAGGGCATTATATATATTTTAATATATTTAATAGCTCTGTTATTTAACATTGAGCACTGTTTCTATTTTAGATTATCGGGTATATATATATATATATATATATATATATATATATATATATATATATATATATATATATAGATGAACCTAGTGAGCAAGACAGGTTACTAAATTAGACGAATTTCCCGTTTATTTGTCATTCCACCTTAATGTTCGTATTTTAATATCCCCTCCCCTTTTTGTTGAATAAATCTTTAACCACCCCCACACACACACTCGGGTTGTGTTTGCGTTTGTGGTTCTTTCTTTGGTCACATGGTATAATTTTGGCTATCACCGATAAATATGCGTTTCCCTTTGCCTCTTTAGCCAGTTTTCCCTGACGATCCGTTTAGGTGAAACCTAGGTAGGTTTGTCTAGCTCACTAGGTGTATCTAGGTCTGCTCTACGGTTGTATTGGGCTCTTTTGTTAAGTTAGTTGTTTACTCGTATCGGGGTTTTTTCTTTGGGCTTCAAACCTGCATCTGTGCGATTTTTTTCGACAGACTTTCATGTTTGTAGATCTATCTTTTTTTTAAAACCTTTTTTCCCTCGAGATTGATTTGATTATTGACAAATCAAAAATTGAGGGAGTTATCTATATTTTCAAACAGTAATTGACGATTAAAGTGAAACCCAGGGTCACAAACTCACATCTATCCAACCAAATATATATTTATTTATATATATATATATATATATATATATATATATATATATATATATATATATATATATATATATATATATATATATATATATGTATGTATGTATACGAAACACTTAATCTTACATTTAACTATATTTAACCTAGAGAAAAAATATGTATGTGTGCGTGTGTGTGTGAGCGCGGGCGTATACTTTAACAGAGTTTTGTATAAAGTTTTCCAATATTTATACTATATTTCCCACACTAATACCTGAATTCTGGTATGAGTTTACTTATAAATTTTCCATTTTCAGAATGTTTATGCTATCCCAATTCCACGTCGATCTATCTATCTATCTATCTATCTATCTATCTATCTGCATGTATGCATGTTTATAGAAGAAACTGATAGTAAGGGAGTTTGAGACAATGGCTGAGATAGACATGATAGACATGCACGCACAAACACATTCACACGCAAATACACACATATATATGCATTTATTTTGTGAGAGTGTTTCGTCTTATTCAGCAGCTTTGCATATATATATTTTTGAAAAATATAAAAATATAATGAGAAGAGATTTTATATAGAGGAACATTTATTTATCTCAATATTAATTTTCTTGAAGTAATTTTATTAGTCCACCAAAACCTGTTGCGATTGATTTTTATAGAAACTTCAAGAGCTTCTCCCCTTTTATGAGGATGACTGGAAGCCTTACTAATTCATCAAATGTTATTCATTTCAGAGAATTCAGCATGACTCATTTCTGCAGAGAGATCCATCATTTCGTAAAGGCTCGTTTTTTTAAAAGTTTTTTCTACTATTTCCTTCTATATTTTTTAACAAGCAAGCATTATTTTAGACACTAATACTAATGCCATTTGGCTGGCAGCCGTTTTAATTCACTTATTTTAATTAAATTTATGATGTGTGTGAGTCATTCGCTATTTGCTTGCCTTCTCTAAACTTGCATGATCCGATACAACATTTCGATAAAGAAATCGACTACGACGAAACAGAAAAGAATGAAGAATTTTCGCCCATTTTCTCTTGCTCAGAAATCCTTTATTCCCGGCAAAAATTCCTATTGAGAGGCGATCAAAGATATAAATCTTGTGAAGCCATAGTAAATAAAGAAGAACAAGACAGATAATGCAACGTTAAAAAACGAAAAATAAAATAGGAAAATATCACATAATATATATATATATATATATATATATATATATATATATATATATATATATACCGAATTTATGAGATAAAACTATTTCTGATAATGACAACAAATAAATGAAAGTCAGATTTTGTTTTAGAAATAAGTGACTGTGGGTTCATAGCGGAAGATTTTGTCAGACTACGAAGAGAGGCTGTCGTTTTTCTCATGTAGTTGCTTATCCACCGTTTTCAGTCTAGACGGTTATTTTTTCAGGTCTTCACCGGAAGGGGAAGCCATCAAAAGGCGCTAAAATATGCAAGCCATTTCCTCTCCCATTCCCGTAAGCATAGCAATATTCGCATTCAGTACGGCAAGTTATCGGGCGCATTTATCTGGCGTTGATAAAAATGCTGTGATGTTTAGGTTGGGTTGGGATTGAATCGATATGTGTTAACCAGATTTCTTTCTGTCTATTTAAAAAAAAAAAAAAGAAAAGAAGTTTTCAGACTGTTGAATGTGTTTCAGCTCTTTCGTTTCGATAGTGAAGGCAGGAATTTACCTTCACCGCATTTTTTCCAACTCTCAATGTAACTACGAGAATCCTTATAGAAAATGATGGAACGCTGGGTGGGAATGTGTCATTCCTTTTCAAAGGCAAAACATTCAACACGTGTGAAATGGAAGTGTGCAGTCGAACGATTTTACTTAAAAATGCAAGAAGGGAAAAATCCTTGAAATCTTTCACTATTATAAATGTTTTCATTTTGTTTATTTTATTTTAACCTCGTATATTTAATAGCCCAACGGCATATAAAATTGCTTTTACTGAATTGTATGGTTCGTATATAGGAATCAACACTCAATATTTTCTTTTTTTTCTTTTTTGTCGTTTTTTTTTTCTGAGCTTTGCGATATCTATTATCTTATTGTAAACGTGTGTAAATATGTTTCTGTTAACCATCAAATATTAGCAAAATAAATTTAACCTAACTTAAATTCATTTGAAAACGCATATACAGTGTAACCCGGATATAAGAGACCCGGATATAAGAGAAACCCGGATATATGAGAGATTTTCTCTGGTCCCAAATTAGAGCCTGTGTTAATGTAAACAAAATAGACCAAACCTGGATATAAGAGAGACCCGGATATAAGATACTTCTTCTCCGGTCCCGACAACTCTCTTATATCCGGGTTACACTGTAATAAAAATATGCATACTACTGCTATTGTAGATTTTGATATGAAAATTTATCAATTTGTTATCCTTCATTGCATCCAAGGTAAATTTTGGATTAATAAAATCCAAAGATGAAGAAGAGACTTGAAACTACAAAAATGTGTTTCTACAGAAATAAACTGAGGATACCACAGACCAAATATATATGGAAACGACAAGGTTTTAGAGAAAAATTGAAACAAAAATGACACTCATAATTAATATCACGAAGAGGCAATTGAAATTTATGGGGCACGTAATGAGGAAAGAGGGCTTGGAAAATCTGAAACTCACATGACAGGTTGGGGGAAAGAGGGACAGAGGAAAAACGATTTTTAAAATTGTTGATGAGCTTACTTAAATGGATAGTAAATCAAGTTTACGGAGAATTAACAAAAAGCAAAATATATTAAGAGCTAACTCTGAAAAGAAGAAGTGGGGTGCCATAATCACCTACGCCCTGAAGGAATATTGCACTTAAAAGAAGAAGAATGAATATAAATATAGTATCTCTTGATTTTATTGCTGATCAGGAGGTTCATGCTTTGGAATTGTATGAAATTTTCTGATTGTGTTTTGGCAACCTAGATAAAAATATTGGCGCATGTGCGAAGCATTGTTGTTCTTAGCCTTGAAGTTTTGGGCATGTGGAACTAATTAGTGTAGTTCATATGAAAATTCTCCATGAAAATAACGATACAGTAATGAAAGGGTTCCTTTGTCTCGTCTGTGAGAAAGGGGTTGGAGACTGGAATATAATTCGTCGCCATCAAGGATGCGGGGATTGTTTTGGTCACTATCGAAAGTTTAAGAATGGGCAGCTCTCGCCAATATATGGCAGTATTAATCCATTTTCTGCCTCATTTGTCTCTTGTAACGGTAACAAGAGGAGCCAGGTACTTACTAAAGAGGCACAGGGAAACGACTATTTTCCTTTGGAAGAATATGATCCATATACGATTCATTTCAGAATGAGCTCAGCACAGGCGACTAATAAGCACAATCAATAACGTGTACGTAGTCAATGGATGCAATCATTTCATAGTCACTGTGCCAACTTAATTAAATGCAGGATATAATTTATGACCGAATTTCTCGTATGAGGAATTGTCATTGTATACATTATTTAAATGCGTTCCACTGTCGGCTTAAACTGAAGTGTACTCTAACTTTCAACAGGTGTATGTTGATCAAGTTAACTTCAAAGTGAAACATCTGTATAATCAACTCTCAGCGATTGTTCTCGTTCCACTGCCTATATCTAGGGATATTTCGTCTAGTTCTTGTTTAATACTACTCAGTTAATGCTCATCTCGTTTCTTCTGAGTTTAAGTACAAACTGGTCGAACCAGCATTTGTATTCACTATTTTACTACATTCTCAACCAAAGATTTGATGGTTTTCTACAACTAAGAACATGCCAATTCGTTTATAAATATTTTTTTCTTAACTTTATTAAAATTTCTGATTTAGGGTCATAGGTATTGGTTTTCCGTGAGAATCCTTATTTTCATCGAAACTAAGTTATATATCTTGGATGATCTTTATCTCAGTTAAATTTCAGCAGTGTTGAAAAGAGCAATACCGTCTTCAGTTAGAGGTCAATGATTTATATACTCATAATTTATATTATCTTGTTTTATACTTGTTTAACTATTTAATTATTTTTCAAATAACATTTTGCAATCGCGACACCTTCATCTGCATTCAATTTCTTTTTGTTTCCATCGTCTTTGTTTATAAATATCGCAAAATTTTAGTGAGAATATGTGTGGCTCCTACCCATACCCTAACTAAAATTTTGTTTTTAATAACCGAAGTTATATTTTCCGATTTCTTTTGAATTTGTGTGTCTGATCATTTGGATTGTGATTATGATTCCAGTGAATAAAATATAACCATATTAGATTCCAGTGTAATAAAAATATAACCATATTAGTATTTGAGCCGTTCATATATATATATATATATATATATATATATATATATATATATATATATATATATATATAACTTCACCATTCGTCCTTTATTTGAATATTGCTTCCGCATATGATATGGCCCGGTGCTCTTGCTATAAATTTAGAGATTCTTGATGAAATCTAAAGAACAAACAGCGATATTATTTGTCCTAACCTGGCATCTGGGCTTTGATCCTTTTCCCGCCGCCATATTATTGCACCCCCGTGCCCTTTTCTATAAATACTTTCATGGTAATTGTTCGGACGAACTCTTTGCTATGGAACCTAGACATTATGAATTTAAGCGCAGTAATAGACCGTCGAGATTCAAACTTGTTCCAAATTAAAAGTTTCTTTTCTCACACATTTCGCTTTTAGATTCCTCTCCAGGACACAGGAGCCCTGACGATTGCATCTAGTATGGAACAGAATGTCGCCTCTAAGTGTTGACTTCTATGCTAACTTTTATATTTATACACGCTCTATCTCTGATATTGAGCAATTTATCCCATAAAAATAGCACGTCTTAACACTATATTTTTTATATATATATATATATATATATATATATATATATATATATATATATAAATTAAACGTTTCTTAGATTACGGCTGGCAAGGTGTTGCGATTCAGCTTTTTGTACGATTGTCCTTGAATTCATAAATATACATACACATTCACATATATAGCATATCCATTTTCAATTATAAATAAAAACAACTTAATGGCTAATATATTAATAAGAAGCGCCCGGATATATAGAACATTTAGACAGTTTTACACACTTTATGCGCAGAAAATAAAATTCATGTACGAATGCAAGAAAAATGTAACAGAAAACAACCATTGCAGTACATTCTCAGTCGTCTTTAATGAAACTTATAAATCAGATGGATTGCTACCATATTATCATAATGACAAATAATTGCAAATCAAGTATAGGACATTTAAAATACTGCAACCATTAGACTGTCAGACATATGTAGCCAATGAGTCGATTTGTTGAGTTTTACGTTCCGTTTAGATGATTGCAATTATGCTGTATATTATAGATGAAATCACAGCATACATAATGGAACTGCGAAACATTTGCTACGATTAACTTATCTTGACAGAGAGCAAAATGTATTACTAAAACATGATGAATGCATGAGCTGTAACCATTAAAATTCATTGATTAAAAATTATATTTACTACCATACGGATAAAAATGATAACTATGAACACACACACACACAGACATATATATATATATATATATATATATATATATATATATATATAGAGAGAGAGAGAGAGAGAGATAGATAGTTAGATAGAGAGATAGATAGACAGATATATATATATATATATATATATATATATATATATATATATATATATAGAGAGAGAGAGAGAGAGAGAGATGCACACACCTATGTAAATTTGTTTGCGTGTAGGGAAACTTTAATCGATAATCATCGTTCATCTTCCGTCATCATCTATTTTTTCAGTTCTATTTCATGTTTTTGGAAAAGAAATGAGGCTATTTTCTTCGGCTTTCACTCATAGATTAAATAGTAGGGTAGACATGGTTTTCTAGATTTGATTACAACCTCTTCTCAGATAAAGAAATCTCATAATAAGTAAAATATTATATATTAGAGTTAAGATCGCCAGGTGTTGATGAATGTGTGTTTATGTATGTAGGTGTGAGAGTGTGATAGAGAGAATTATATGTCAAAGGCAAAGAATGTTGAAGACCAAAAGCCATTTCTACTGATTATTGTGAGTAGCCTAGAGATAATTAATATATATCGATTATAGCAGTTTTTAATTGTAATTCTGAATGTGCCTTATCAATTCGAAATAGGATTAGCTGATATTTCTAAATTTTTAAGTTAACTGGTTGAACATATTTGAGATAGACCATGGTTACGAAAAGATCACCGTGTAGGATAAAACATATGAGGATAATAAGAAACTTGTAAAGTAATAGATACTTTCCTAACCGATATAGTACAAACTTTACAAATCCACGGTATTCACATTTACGCTGAAAACGTTTCAGACAAAATATCTAAGATTTATTGAAATACGCAACTTTAGAATAAATGCAAGATTGCAAAATATCGAGATGACATCCATTATCACCAAAAACGCTTGTAAAAAATTAAATTTCAAAAGAAATTTAGAATTTTGAATAATTGGTTTCGTTTGGTTTGTTTTACGGCATATCAACACCTCAATGGGTTATTTAATGCCGACAAAATTTTATTGTTGGTAATATTTCGTTTTGTAAAAAAATTATTTCTGATAATATTTTTCCTTCAAAAATGTATTGCTGGTAATAATGTTTTTCAAAAATATTGCTGGTAATATGTTTTTTTTTTCAAAAATGTATTGCTAATAATATTTATTTTTTTAAAAAGATTGTTGGTAATTTTTTTCTTCAAAAAAGTATTGCATGTAATAGTTTTTTTTTTCTTCAAAATTTATTACTAATAATAATTTTTTACAAAGTATTTCTGATATTAAAACCCATTTTAAATTTCCATAGACATTTTACCCATGTTTCATGGTTAAATATTTGCCCATAGCTGTTACCCTAACAGGTACTACCACCCCGAGTCAGGGCGGACCTAGAAATATCAACAATTAAGAGGTGGTTTTCGCTCCTCAAAACCTCCTGATCAGAGGCCTTGCTGCTGGATGTAGTTTATCGTCTTACCCAGGATGTGGATGTAGTTTATTTTCATATCCAAGACGGGAATTTTGAATGAATGAATAATACACGACAGTAGTTATACAATTTAAAATTCCAAAAGTTCAAGAAGGTATATCAACTCATAAAAATTATTTCCCTGATAAAGATATGGCAGAAAATGCAATCAGAAAGGGGCACCAAAACAAAAAAACGAAAACCACCTGAAAAAGGAATAAATCGGTTGTTCCAATTTTGACAGCTGGATCTTAAATTTGAATGAAATTCATTAATATCAAAAATGATTTTATAAATCGCAGGATCGACATCATTATCAAACACACTAAAAGTATCATCTTCGACGTCACAGAAATCGTATACTGTATTTTAATAGACGTAAGACTTACTCGTAAAATAAAACAAACATATTGGCAATTATTTGAATGAATGTACTATCCATGGAATTTCCAGCCATTTGCTAATATATCATTACATTACATTATATTAAGGTAGCAGACATTATATAGGATGTTCTATTAAATCAAGCTGTCAGTGAATAAATGTTACGTTTCTTATTAATTTGTTTCACCCGCTATCGATTTAAACGACGCTTTTATGGAAGGTTGAAGTCGACAGAATCGTATTTTAGTTTCGTATTACTGTCGATGACTGTTTGGTGTTTCACAAGAAATACGTAGAAATTGCAGATATAACCAACATGTTTGTGTTGTTAACGGTTAAATGTTTGGGATGTATTTGCGATCTCGTGCTCTGAATGCGAAGTAGACTTTAGCTCTAAGTAGGAAGAATTAACATATAATTAAAAGGCATTTTCAAACGTGTGTGTCCCTATATATATATATATAATATATATATATATATATGGATATTGAAGTCCAACTGCAAGGCCTATGATTAGGAGGTTTTTTGGCGAACGTAGACCCACCTTTAATTGCTGGGGTGCCCAGGTTCATTCTGACCGGCGTGGTAGCACCTGTTATGATCCCAGCTATGGGTAAACTGTTAACACACAAACTGTGGTCAAAACACCATGAAATTGTAAAAATACGTTTTAATAGTAGAAATACTTTGTATAAAATTATTACCAGCAATAAAGTTTCGACAAAAAATAATTCTAAGCAATACATTATTAGCAGTAAAATATATATTTGAAAAAATTACCAGTTATACATTAAAAAATATTATCAACAAATATATATATATATATATATATATATATATATATTAAAAATTAACAGCAATAAAAAAAACAAAAAAAAACTTGTTGGCATTAAATAAGCCATTGCGCTTGATATGCCTTAAACAAACCAAAAAAAATAAAACAATGCAAACCAACATGTTTTCTACATATTTAATTTATAAATTAGATAGAAAGATTCATGATACGAACCCATCACCATGACGTCTGTCTCTGTTAAGACGTTACCATAATGATTGTAAAATGTTAATTGTATTTTACAAGATAGTAGAGTGTTATGCAGAACAGTTGATACAATTTTAGGACCGTGTACGAGGTGTAATTTTGTACGCCACTAGAGTTAATATTGTACATCCTTGAGGAATCATTTGGTTCAGAGTTTTGGGGTCAAGGATATACAAGGGATTCTGATTTGTGAAATTATGGCATGTTGAGAGACGTGGTTTTTATGAATGTACGTTGTCGTATAGGGAGAATGTTTACGAGGGTGGACTGAAAATTTCATAGTCTGACAGTAAATGATCTATAGCTGTAAAATATTGCATGCATCAATTTCATCTTTTGGTTTTAATAATACCATTGTATCATCCCTGTTGAATGGAGACTTCAGATTGAACTAGTAGCCGCTTCTCTTGAAAATGGACTAAATTTGACATTGTAGTATAAAAAAAAATAAAGTATCTGCAGAAAATGGGTCTAGTCCGCAAAGACATTCGTGCTGACATGCTTGCTACATTAGGAGATGATGGCCCAGTCTTATCAAGACTGTAAAATTTGATGGCTGAATTTTGGAGAGAAAGGGAGAGTTTTGAAGATGACCCAAGCTCTGGTGGTTCTGCAACATATATAATTGTGATAAACATTGATCGTGTTCAGCACATAGCAAATTATGCCAGATGACTGATTATAAATCAAATTAGCGTATCTGCTGAGAGAACTAGGATATTCTACAAAATTAAGTAGACAAGTCGAAGAATAATGTTACTGCTCAGTGGTCGCCATATCTTTTGAGCCTGATCAAAAGTGCACAAGTCTGAGCACATCACAGCAGATTGTGACATTCATGCGGATCCCCCTTATTTCCTTGAATGTTTCCTAGGCCATGTTGAGTGCTGTGTATATAACTTTGAACTTGAGACAAACATACATCTTCGTCAGCTCCATAGAAAGCCAAGACAGTTTCATCTGCTGATGTGACGATGACCACAGTTCGTTAGAATGCAAAAGCATTGAGTTCATTGAAAAGGCCCTAGCATCAATGGGAATTATTACTATATAAACTTGTTTAGTCAGTTATGAAATGCTATCAAGGGCAAACGCCCAGGAAAACTGACGCAAGGTTTCTTGTTTCATTTTCAAAATGCTTCAGTCCACAAGTTCTTCATTTCAGTGGATGTTGTGTGTAACTGGTTTTAACAGGTTGACCACAGTAATGATTCTCCTGCATTGGCTATTGTATGTATTGTATTGTAGTATAACTGACATCCATCAGATATGGCACGTGGAACTAGAACAGTCTACCCCAGTGAACGAAATAAATGGTTTAGTTCAACATTCCAACCACTTGAAGAATGCCGGAGCGTACAACGGCCGAAACGTTGTAATAAATATGGCGACAAAGATGTGAAAAATAGTCCGAATAATGTAAATAATACATATATATATATATACACCTTATCAAAATAGAAGAAGAGTTTCTCTCTTTTCTGTGAATTTAGCCACGAAATAAATCTCAAATATTTTTAACTACGAACAAGCGACTGTATCAACCCTCTTCATGGATCTACGTTTTCCATATGAGCGAGACATACACGCACCCAGATCATCAGCAAAATTGTGTATATATGTGTGCAAGATAGAGGAAGAGAAATAAAGTATAATTACATAAATGTCTGTGTGATTATAAATACAAGCTAATACTTGTCGATTTCCTATTATGTACTTGACCCTAAAGGCCCAATTAATAAACGGGGTTTTGGGGATAGGCCTTCACAGTGCTCTTCTTAACATCTCCAAGACAAATGCCAGCGGTTTGTCCTGTCGATTAATCAGTATATTTCACCACCCTCGCACTTACAAGTCGAGACAATCAATTTATTTTTAAGGTCGTCGCCTAAACTTTTCTAGAAACATCGAAAAACCTATTTAAATAAATGACCAAAATAGAGGCGAGTTGAAACCGTCCGTGTGAGGTGAAGGCCGTCATTTGTTTGATATTTAGTGAAGCATGAATCTCTGTTCCGCAAAGTGCTTTGTAGCGGAAGATATTATATAAGGAGAATGGTTATTGGACGTTAGTTTTCAAGTATCGATTTCATCTGATTTTTTTTTTTACCAGGCTTTACCTCTTTGTCGATTAGATACTTCCATTTGTACTAAACAAAACAAATGAACTAAAAAGGCAGAGTGTTTCGATAAAGAAAGATATTTTTCGACAGCCATTATTCTCACTAGAGTTTCCCCAATTAAATTCCATATAAACTTCTTAATAATTCTTGATAATCCCATATCATTTTGCGTTCAGAATTGGCTGAGTTACATAATGTATATTAATCTAGATGATCATTTTCAAGGCAATGTAAAATGAAATATATGGAATCATTTTCGAACGAGGCAAGATTACCTCAAATATTCTTATTCCATTTATTTTTCTTGTGTTCCCCTTAAGTATGAAAGTAATGTTTGACGTTTTTCTATCTATCTTCGTCTCCACTCACCTATCCATTCATACACACATATTAGGTAGCTTACTTGCAGTTGCTCCTGCTTCTTTGTCTTTCAATATGTCTTCTGAATGCCAAGGGAAACAAAACGCTGCATGAAGGAGAGCTAGTTTGTAATATTTGCTATTTCTGAGTGATTTCTTTACATTTCTTAAAAAATACAACCTTTAAAAAAAAAGCGCCGCTCACAGGTATTGATTTTAGGAAATATTCAAATAGATTTCAGTGATATTGCCGACATTTGTGCCTAGTGTACATAGGTAAAGATGGAGAAACAAAAAAAGAATGGCGGAGAGTTAAATAAACAATTTAATTTACTCAAAAAGAGACACGCACCCAGAAAAGCAATCATACATACGTATGCGCGCATACACACACACACACTTGAGTCTTTCAATGTTAAAAGCACTATTTTATAAGACATTATGGTCAAAAGTGAATCCTTGGAGATCATTCAGCAAATCACTGAATATATCTCGATTAGGACGCTTATATCCTCTGAAAGAAATATAATCAATGATCACAAAGACAACACACTTTTCCCATAAGCCTTATCTAAATGACAACTAGCCAACGATCACGTTTATGTATACCCATAAAATGCACGTCATACATTTTCAGAAATTTCTAAAAGGCACCTAAAATTTCTAAATTTCTCTAATATTACGAGAACGCTCCAGGAAGTTCCAGCAGTTTAAAGAAAGTTATAGATGGCTCAAGAAATTAATAGTACTACTATACTATACTAATATACTATACTAATATACTATACTAATATACTATTTTAGAAATATTATATGGAAGGTGACATTTAAAAAAAATGAATCAAACTTTTATTCTTTATTTTTGAAACGACGGTTATCAAATTATGATACCGGAAATCAATTATTTCACAACAGAACCGTATATATATATATACGTACGTACGCACACACACACACACACACACACACACACACACACACACACACACACACACACACACACACACACACAGACACACACACACACACACACACACACATTACACATTGTGTGTATTGTATGGTAAGTAGTTGAAAGCGCTCAGTATCAGTGATATATATATATATATATATATATATATATATATATATATATATATATATATATATATATATATATATATATTGTACAGGTAATAGATCCGTTGGCATATAATCCAGCTGGATGCAATAATATGAAATTTGAAATATTAAAACTGATCCACAAAGATACCTTAATTTATGTATTTTAACAGAGGATATACATAAACATTAAAATCTATATGGTATTTATATTAATTGTATAAATACGAATTATTTTTACTCTCATTAATACATATTTGTTGATACTCTCATTTGGCATTCCCTAGCAAGTACCAAATTACTTTTATATATAATGTTTTGGCCATTAAAATATTAACTTTAGGACCTTTTTGTTTCAATTACAAACCTCGCTCTTATAACCCCAAATTAAAATCATAAGGTCAATATCAGGGTTTATCCCAGCGGGCTTTTTCACTTCTTATAGATAGTTCCCGCCTTCCCCTCACCACGAACTCAGGATTTTATCTGGTTGAAGCGTCATTTTGTGTAGGTTCGATATCTTTGACTGCTATGTCGATTAAATTCTAAATCCCTGATCCGAGACGAATTCAGTCCTGGGCTGAAGAAGACTGGCGCTAAGTTGCCCTGGTTGAAATAGGCAATATCCACATGAGGTAATTATGGATTTTTTGCTGTGCGATATTTACCTGTATCGATGATAAAATATTGCAGACAAAAATGATTAACATTAATATATAGTTGGTTATCAGTTATAGTGTAGTGTGTGAGTGTGGAAACAGGTTAGTTTGATTTGGCCTTGTTAGTTAGATAGTCCACCATAAGAGGGGTATAAAGCAAGAAAAACAAATTGTAAAGTGAAACAACAAATTTATATACATATAAATCAATTAAGGTCTTTACAAATAAAATTAATGTATTTTAGGTAGATACAAGGTCGTCAAAATGTTTGTAGTAGTCCTTGCAAGATTGAGTTTATATGTACCTAGGCAGAAACGTATTTGTGAATTTTTTTATGTATGAGCGTTATCAAAAGGTAGGAATGTATTTGAAGTAATCGCTCAATCTTAAAATGATCCGTTATTTTATCAAGTATGAAAGATGTGATGGGGAAGGGTAGAGATAATAATAACTCCCGCTAGTTGTTGTCAAGGGACTTGTTAATACGCTTGTCTCCTCATCTCTGTTGACAAGCGAACATGCCCGTCTTTTATTTTGTTTTTGGGGCTTGAAAAAGTCATTTGGGAATTCACTCCCGGATATGATTCAGGCTTTTTCATTGGATGATGAACACATTTTTGCGTCGGCTCGCAAAAGGTCCGTGAAAGAATGTGTTTCTGAGAATTGAAGATTATTTGAATTTTGTTTTTAAATCTTTCCTAGTTTTCTATTGGCCGCAAAACATTTCGCAACAAGGTGTGAAATTTTCGGAGATTTGTTTTGGAGTCGCTGTTGCGTGTGTTAAGAAAAGTTTGTAAATTCGAGTCTTTTTTTAATTCCTAACAAAATTAATGAGTCAGTGCTTAGTATTTGAATTTTAAATCTAGATCTTGTTTTGTTCACTATATATATAGGTCCTCGTTCAAATAACGGAGTGTAATTCTGTCCATGATTTTGGTTTGTTTGTTTCAGTAGTAAAACTATGTGTTGTTTTTTTTTCCATTTAATGGTTCTACCGGGTTTGTGTTAGTTATTTGTTTTTCATCATCAGCTCCATCGATATAACATTGTGAATTGTTCAGTTCTGAATTTCTTTCGACAAGATCTCTTGACGTTTTATTTTTAGAGATATATGCTTCCTTTAGTCTGTTAATGGAGACATTATTATGCATTATTTTCAGATATTTTGATCGTAAAATATTTGTCATGTCGCCTTATTACTTGGAATGGGCCAGTGTCTGGCGCTTTTAAAGGTTTTCATACTCTGTCCGTTCTCAGCCAAATATATTCACAGATATGTAAATCTTTACGAATATATGACTTAGGTGTCTATTGTAAATGTCCGCTGGAAAGATTTTCCTTGTCAAATTTTCGCTTTTCGTTATGTGTAAAGCAAAGTTTGTAAATTCGAATCTTTTTAATTTCTAACAAAATCAATGAGTCGGTGCTTAGCATTTGAATTTTATATCAAGATCTTGTTTTGTTCACTACATATATATATTAATTTTCTCCAAAGAAACCAAATTAGGTAAATGCACGATACATTTCATTCGTTATAACATGTAATGTATTTGAGAATGAAACGCAAATCAAAAAAGAAAGAAACTGGACAGAAAAATCTGGAATAACCTAGTCACTCCACACTACATCAACACTAGGTTCAATTTTCTCTTATTTAAGTATATAAATTTATACCTGTTATAATAGGACGCCTCGAAAACCGGATACACGTTCTTACAAAGCAACTCTCTCATATATTTTAAATATGGCTTTTATAAGGAAGACACTGAATGTGGAAAATAACAATTTTACTGATTAGAATGAGGAGGCTAAAACGGTAATCAGAAAAGGAGGAATAATCTTTGAGTATAAATCCTACAAAAAATATCCTAGCAAAAGAACATGTAGTAGATCTGCTAAAAGAAAAGAAGGCTACGGAATGCCACTCCAGTTCTTTGATTCGAGATACAAGATGTTATCCCGATTCCAAGAACAGCGTTGGACACGAAAAATTGGCAGAGTGAACAGAAAGATTCTAAGTATCGATTTGGGATTATGCAATTAAACGTCCAATGTTAAAAACAAAAGTGTAAATTGGTAAAAAAAGATTACTGTATCTACAAATGAAGAATGTAAAATTTACATGTTTCCATATAAGTTTGCAAAATTATGAAATATTATTTAAATCTCTGCTATCATGTTACTCTAATATATTATTGCGTGACATACGTTTTGGATTAAATTTGCAAAAAATATGTGGCTGCTTGTTTTTAAATAATTTTATCTCAACAAGGCACTAAAGCCACTAAGACGCAAGGAGTTACCGTATGAAGGAAACAGAACATAAAATTACCGAGGAGAAAGGAAAATAAAAGAATATGATGCATTTGTTTGTAAAGTAAAGAACAATAAGTCAAAACAAAATATTATGTTACATTTCTTAAGTTAGCATAGATTTTCTCAGTTGAAATAATTATACTACGTATATATATGGGAATATCTATCAGAGCATTATATCATATTTCTGTTATTACCGATTTCATTACGAAGAATTTGTATTGCATAATAAAATCTCACATAGATAATATGAAACAGTACATAGTTTGAGAAAATATTTGTAAAGATAAAAAAAACGAATATTAAATGGAATTTTAATTTTGCGCTTCAGCGAAGTCTGTCAATCGAAATTGAATTCTTTTGTTTTGTGATAAGCAAATGTATTGACGACTATAACTATGGAAACCTGTTGGGACAATAATTCCTGTCGGAAATATGAATGATGTTTTCAATTCCAACCAAAGAAGCAAACTAATTACAACGTAGAAGTTTCGCTCTAACGCGTTTAGTCGAGATATTTTCTGTAAAATGATGACATAAATAAAAAAAAATGGTTGAATAAAATAAGAGAGCAGGAAAGATAAAATGGCAAAAATTGCGAAAGAATTAATTCCCTTTTCAATCAGATCGAATTATTTCTAAATTACATTTCTGTCAGAATATATCCTGGTAATTTTTCTAGGTTATATTTCTATTTGATATTTAATGTGAAATTCCTCTTGGTAGAAACGGAGACATTTACTATTGTTTTAAAAGACAAGCTAATACTGAAAAATCGATATAGAGAAAGAAATTTCTCAAGAATAAGTCACAAGAAGATGAATCCCAAAATTTCGTCTTCTGTTACACCAAAGTAGTAATCTCAGTTTATATATATATATATATATATATATATATATATATATATATATATATATATATATATATATATATATATATGTGTGTGTTATTCGCAGACAGTACTGCTTCGTTGTAACGCAGCTCCTCTTTGCGACTAGACATCCGAATGCCTGAAACAATCCGATTTGGTGTCAGTCAAAATTCTCTACCACTGGGCTATCTTCAGCTGACAGAATGAAACAGCTAAATCTAGAGTATTGTTTTTACGAATGTAAACAAAAGCTAATTAGCCATAGTGCTCTATTCATTTTATGATAGAGCTTTGTATTAACGCAGTTGGCTGTTTCTTATAGAATTAGCTTGCCATTCAACAGTGCTCAACTGAAATATATTTTCAAGAGCTAAATTATATATATATATATATATATATATATATATATATATATATATATATATATATATCATAAAAAGGTGTATCCACTTGTTCATATGTATTCATGTAATAGATTATCATCTTTTAATCCATATATTTGACCTCCAAAACAAAATGAATTAAAATATGTATTAAACGAATCTTTCAATTTTATATATGGCTTGAAAATCAGAATTTAGAATAATACATTTTTCTGTCGCTGTGTACTTTTAGTACACGAGGGAAATATTTAATTTTGAGAAATTTAAAGTTGAACCTTCATATATGTAATAAGTTTCAATAAGTCAAGAATATGACCGACATGACTGATTATGTAAAGAGTATAAGTATTGTTGCACAAGGGAATTGGTTATTAATTTTTAAATCTTACTCCAAACATAAAAAGAAAGCCACCACTATCGAAGGTGATATGGTGATTGAGCTAATATGAGACAAATGAATCATTATTAACTAGAGAGAAAGATAAAATAATAGGATTTAAGAAGACATTCGATAATGACTGGCATGTGAATTTCAAATTTTGAAGATCAAAATAAACTGGAAACCAAGAGGCAGAAAGAGATTTCCATAAGACGATCATAGAAGCTATGCTTATATCTAGTCTCTTCAACTTCTAAAAGATTAGAGTATGCTATCACTTACCGGGTTGGAAAGCTCATCAGAAAAATTACCATGCACATATTTATAGAAATCACAAAGGGAATCTATGTTACAACAGTATGAAAAATGACTGAAGCCGAGAGAGCAGGTCAGGCTAATAAGTTTACAGATTAATCTTTGTATTTTATCTTGATTACAAGAACAGTTCACAAGGCTGTAGCCACCTAGATTTTGCTGGAACTGAAAATAAACAGGATGCTTAATGTGTTTCTTTTTAATACAATAATTATTAGCTGTGCTTTACAATTTAAATATTTTGATTGATGATTATTTTCTTTTTAAAAAAATGATTACATTTCTTTCCTTTTTGTTTGTTCGAAACACTTGTTTCTAAAATATCTATACATGTTTTATAAGGGGAACAAGTCTATAGATGATATTCTAGAAAATAACTAAAACATAGAGCATAAAATTGTGCATTTAATACAAAATTAAAAAATAGTTTCAGTAGATATAAAGATATATTCATTTTATAAGAGGATCTTTTAAACGTAACATCTGATTTAGTCCAAACCACAGTTTTAAAATTTGAATTCGCCGCCCCATTAGGAATCTTTGTTTGTGGCGTCATGTGTGCTTATAACCTGCCAAATTGCTGGATATTGAAAATAGTTTTCGATGAATAAGAATTAAGCGAGGAAAAATCAACTGCACTAAAAATGAAAAAAAGTAATGAAACCCTACGTTTTGAACACACTTCATCACATATAGGAATTGTTCGAAAAGGATAGCACTAAAACTAAATAGATGGACGTATTTATATTTTAATATCATTTAGTGAGTTATTCTTGGTGAGGAAAAGTTTGTTATGTTCCAAATACGTCGAGCTCTTTAGTTTTTTTCAAACCTGCTTCAGTGGGTAAATGTCCGGTCTATCTTCGTTTACCGTGGTTGGGTAGGATTAGTGAATCCTTCGCCAAGCGTATTTCATGTAGTACACGTGAGTGTTATTTTGCAGTGAACGTTCGTGTTGTCTTTCAAACTAAGTCCGTACTTTCATCTATTTGTAAAGATGTTCTACACTCACAACCATATTAATTCTGTTATTTATCATTTCAAATGTAGTTGTGGATGCGATTACATAGGTAGAACGACGCAGCGGTTGGAGGTTAGAATTAAACAACACGTACCTGCTATAATACTGAATAAAAAAATTTCTTTGGGCGATACCATTCGTAACACGTATGCTTCTTCGATTGCAGATCACTTTATAAAGAATCCCACTTGTGCGATGGATTTCAGTGTGAACTGGTTTTCTGTTTTGGCCGGTTCGCACTCATTATTCCATCTTAAGGTGTTGGAGACGCTTTACATCAGGTCCAGGCAACCTTCTCTTTGTAAACAAAGAGATTGTTTGCTTGGATTTGCTGTGCTGCACTTCTAGCATCTTGGTTGGTATAATTTTTATAATATTTTTCTTTCTCCCTGTCCACTCATTCATGTCATCCCTGACAGACTTTTTCTTTTCTTTTTTTTTTTCCTCATAATTTTAGTTCCCCGTTAACAGTTCTGATGAGAGGGGACGAAACCGGTCGACTGGTGTGTGTTTTGTTTGACATCTATCATGGCCTACAATATAAAATTTCTTGTTTTTAATGGCTTAACATATATATATATGTACGCCAACAAACCCACATATACACACATATTTAAGGTATGCTATAAATGTGGGTTAAGGTGCTAAATATCAGCGATTGATTGTATGTAATTATTAAAGTGCACATTGAAACCAACACCTAGAGACGATAGTCTGTTTCATGTTGAAGCCAGTCGTCAGGACATGGCCTGTTGGTTGAGTTTAGCATTTAGAATGACGTTGCCTCTCTATAAATTAAAATTCAATATACATATGGAGATGTGAGGGAAATGAAATGTAAACATCCGATTATTCCATGGGGTACTGTCAACAAAAATTACGATATCGGTTCAATCTATATGATCGCATTATCAAACGACTACGGTTAATTACCTTATTTTATTTATTAAGCTTTAATATTGTTATCTAGTGCCGGCCTGTTAGTATTAACATCTTATATAGATCATCCATATTTTCAATGTCATCTAGAGGCCCCTTTAAGAAGCTCCCTGAAGCTAAATTTAAAACACAAATTCTTCTGTTAACTTTACGTCTGATTGACCAGCTTCTCCCTTCAATGCCCTTTCAAAAAATTGAACATGTTATAGTTTCTACAATCACATTTGTTGCTTACACATTTTTCGCAATTGTCAATGATGAACTGTCTTTGTTCCGGTTTATCATAGCATGAAAATATAACTCACCCACCGCCATCGTCTGAGCTTAGTTTTATATTTAGCACAGATCTGACATTTAATTAGTTAATCAAAACATACACAAAAGTTAATTTTAAATTCTGATCTTATGTTTCCCCCACTTTAACTTTCGGTAAATATGTAACGCTTTATTTTATTTTTAAATTTTCTTAAAAGCCATTTAATCACCTGTTACTTACCATCGCCTGAAGAAGTACAATCCAGCTATTGAAACATAAATGCTTTTATGTAGCAATTTCAAAATTTTTTATTGAAATCTTTTATAATAAATGAATATATATATTATATATATATATATATATATATATATATATATATATATGTGTGTGTGTGTGTGTGTGTGTGTGTGTGTGTGTTTGTGCCTCTGTGTGTGTTTGCGTATTTGTGTGCGTTTGTGTGAATAAATATATGACCTATCTGAATCTTTATAAAAAATACATGCTTGCCAAAATAAACTGTTACAAGTAAATGCAATATCCAATGGTACATGGTATTTTTTAGTGATTTTCACAGAAGGGAGGAAAATTATTACAGATGAACGAAAGTAATCATCCAAAAGGGAGAAAAAACAACTAAAAAGAAGTAGTTTTATTAGAAAGAACAATATGGCAAGTAATGTGTCATTTTGGATTGGATACTGAAAACAATATTCTTGATTTTAAAATCTCATACTTTTGCATTACATTCTGACGCCATACAAGATACATAATTTGCATTATCTTGAATTTTTTTCCCGAAACCGAATATTACGGTTCTTTAATACATGAAGAATATGATTATAATTTGTAGATGTAAGCAAAATAATTGGAATATGAATTAAAATGGTATATATTTATTTTTGTCTACCTCGCATTTAAATTAACATTGTTGTTATCCTCTCTGAAGGAAGTATTTTGACATTTTAATTATTGGTTTCGAACTATAATTAATAAGAGATTTGGGAAACGTATAATCAAGAAAGAAGTTTCATTTTAAGTTCTAAATTTAATATCGTACTTTATGATTGGTATTATTCATTTATTTATCGGTGGATATTAAAAAACTTGCAGAAAAGTAGATATATCTACTTTCATCTAATTTTGACAATTTCATCTAATTTCGATGGCTGACAATTGTTTTTACTTAATTTTTCGTGTTTTCATATAATACTTTTCTTGGCATAAAGTATGTTCAAATTGTCTAAATGTTCTGCATGACTATAACGATTTTTAAATATCTATGTAGCTAGAGTTAGAGGAATTTTTCTTTGTCTTCCAAACACGGCCAGCAGATTGAGTTTGTGTTTTTAGTTGATGTTATTTAGTGTTGCTTTTTGTTTGGAAAAGGAAAAAAAACACCAAAAACTCTTAAGAAAAGGAGGGAATTGCACACACAGATATATAAGTACTATTCAGCGTGTTGTTAGCCCGACACAACGTTATCTTATTTGAATCCCCATGATGAACCAAATCAGTACACAGGGCAAGTGGTCGGCGAAACGAGCTTCTATCTATTTCCTAAAGCAGAAGGCAATTTCCTAAGCCGGATCATATATTCGGACAGCTAGTGAGAAATTATACGATTACTGTCAAAAAATCAGAAAATCTGCCTTGTTATAAAGTATCTAATTTTTCTTCTATGTGCCTTGTCCCTTCAAGATATGCGCGATCACGTCTCTCGAAAACTGAATATCCATTGTGGCATTTACGAGTGATTCTCCCTTTTTTAAGCCTCCAAAACCCGATCAACCATCCACTAACAAAAGCCTGTCAGGTAGTTGACTCGCTGTATTCCCCAGTGTCTATGACCAGAAAAGGTTACATATTTCAAGACCCCCTTACACATGACTGTTCCAGAAATCTTTCACTTTTGATTTTAAGTATTATTATTGCCATTTTCTTTAAAACTTTTTCGATGATTATTCATCTCGCCCAGGAATCCTTAATATCCTTTTGTAGAACGACATTACTGTTACGTCCAAATTTCTGTTCCCCTATGGAGAGACTGTACTGGATTAAGAGTCATTTAAGAAGATGTATAGCATCACACAGCGAAAAATCCCTATTACATTACACACACACACACACACACACACACACACACACACACACACACACATATATATATATATATATATATATATATATATATATATATATATATATACATGTCTGTGTGAGCTTGCGCTTGTGTGTGTTCCTTAATATTGATGTAGGTAAGCATTAATATTTATTATAAAATAATTAGATTAACTCTGTACAAATGTTTTGTGATCAGTAAATACAGTAAAGAATTTCGTCTGCAACAAAAAAAGAAAAAAATATTTTCATAAATCAAATGTCTTTTGAAATAATTTAATGACATCATTTTTACTAAGTTTGATATATGTTGTGATTAGTCTTTCAGTATATCAAGAGATGTATATTTGTACTCATACTGTTTTTTTCGCTCTTTAAATAATTAAAACTTATTTTCTTGGATTATATTTCCTTAAATGAACGATAAACATTTAACGTCTGAAGAGGCACACAATGGAGAAAATAACGAAGCTATAAAAGTTTTTTTCGTATCTTAATCGAACAAATAAGTATTAAGTAGATTCCTTTTGATTTTCTAAAATGTTTCAGATCACATACATGTAAATAAATTAGTCGCATATATGAGTGTTTGATAAACTCTTCACGGATGAAAACAAGACGTGAAAAGACAAAAATGTCGTTTTATTGACCAATGTGGAGAAAAATACAGTCGAATAGAACTTATGATAATATAGACTAATCCCGTGTAAACGACGATGTTTTAAAGAAAACAGAAAGTTGCAACACATATTTCTGGGTTAAACTAGACATAGACGCTTTCGTCCCTTCTCGGGAATACCAGGTGAAACCGCAATCCACTCAAAGGTTCATACCAGTATACTCAGCCGCCATATCACATAGGAACCACCTTTTCCGGCTATACCAGCATGACAGCGCTCGCAATAACAACTTCCTACTTGCTACTGTTCGTAACAAATAAGGTAAGTCATCGAAGTATCCATGTCCTTGTTTGCTGAAAGAATGAGGCAACGCATAGCCCCCAACAAATTTGGCATTGGTGATTACTGGCGTCTCTCTAATAGGGTGCTAAATAAATGCAAGATCTCTATTACCCACCCATCTCTTCAATACATTTCAGGAGTTATCATCCTCCGCTAATATGGCTGAATGCTTTGCCCGTAAATTCTTATCAAATTCTATTCTTGACTCATTTAACTTTCCACTTAGACCTGATTGTAACTCTCTAGTTTGTTTAGTAAATCTGTGTACAAAACTGTTTTTGTGAGGTCAGCAACTCCACGTAAAAAATACTTACTCTGAAAATCACAGGAGCATAATTCAGCGCGTGAGGCTGTTACAATATACTGTACTTTTAATCTACGGGATTGACGTATATTTATGAATGATAGTTTGTTCTGAATCATAAAGACAGTAGTTAAGTACATATGATTTTCTAACCGATGTCAAATGCGAATTTGCTTAAAAATGTACTTGCTATCCTTTCTATAGTTTTAGATAAGCCAACACAATCACAGATTAGTTTTGTGTTGCAAAGTGGGTTATTTTTAAATCGTTATATTAAAATTGTCGAAATGTTTTGCAAATTAATTTTAAAACACAAGTAAGGATTTCTGTTAATTTTCTACATCACGCTAAAATAAAATAAAAAATAATATTCTCATTTCTACTCTGGCTACTCATTCGTTTTCTGTATTTATATTGTGATATATTTTAAGAAACTCATCTTACTCAGATCTGGTCAGTGATGAACAAACAAGGATTTCATTTTGGCCTTCTATTAAAAAATTCCAACTTAAATTTGTTCTAAAATATATGAGTCTGTTTAATTTTCCTTAAACAAGTACTCAGTATGAAATATACGTTGGACACACGCCATATTTGACATAATGTGTAAACAAAATTAAGATAGTTGTATTAAGAATAAAATAAGATTGATTTGTTGGTCATAATAAATTCTAATCGGAAAGAATCTTGGTGAAATTATCTGTGCAAAATTCCATATTTTGAATTATGCAAACATATTTCAAATTGATTTAATTATTGTCTTGCCTTTTTTGAATTTATTGAAAAATGGCACTGGCATAATAATTTCTGACATTGGATAAAAATTCCTTAAATAAACGATTCTATGAAACTGTTAGTTCTTGTATTACAGAGGAGTGTTCACATTTAGATGATTTCCATTCATGCATGGATCCACATGTATCTGTTAAACTATACATTGTAAATCTCGTAAAATGTTCTTTTATACGTTCACTTAAAACTGTATTTAATTTTGTGAGTTTAGATTAATAAACAATAAAAGATAAAGCCAAATCACAGAAATTACATGGTGAATGATGCAGAGCAAAAGCTTATGTAATAAGAAAAGAAAGACATCACCTTTCCTCTCTCGCCTCTAACCATCCATTACAATAAAATAAAGGTTGTTTTTTTTCAAATAAAACTGGCCATTTCAAGTCATATTTTGTGACCGTTGTGTTTTGGATTTGCCTGGAACTTTTTCTTACTGAATCTATTTAATAAGTTTGGTTTTATTTAGTTTTATTGCGATTTTTTCTTTTAAGTTTTCACTCTTTATATTTTTACCCTGTTGGCAGAAGCCGAAATTACATTTTTCGTCTAATGCAACATTTTCCTGCAGTGGCAATTGTTTTATTTTTTTTTCTTGATTTGTGTTTAACCTTCTTTCTGTGTTTCTACTTTTAAATTTTCTTTCTTTATTTGTATCAGGTCGTGTTACACGTGTTTCTGTTTAAATTTTTAGCATAGTAATTTTTTTCCACTACCGTTTATTTAATTTTACGGTTATAAATGTTGTTTGAAATTTTGCTCTGTTGATTTATTCTCTGTAATTATATAGTTATATTAGACTTACTCGTCTTTTTTAAGTTACTGTTTTTGTTTTTTTATCCTGTTTGTTTTTTTTTTGTTTTGTTTTTAACGTCGAACTTTTTTCAAAATTAAAACCAACCTTTTTTTTGAGTGATGTTTAAATTTATTTTTGACTTGATTATTATTTAATATGTTCTTTTCTGGGAAGAAAGTTATTTAATTTTAATTTCTTCAACTTATTTTATTTTATTTTATTTTACAAAAATACAGATATGGCCGACAAGCGGCAAAAGATGTGAAGGATCTATGTCGATCTACTTCAAGGACTGAACGCCCGTTAAATGTGCAAATAATTACGCCTCCCTGCCAACCCATATATGAGTGAAAGTAAAAAGATCAAAGATGAAATTAATGAAAAAAACAATAGTAGGGAGGCCAATAAGGACCAAAATGCTAACAAAGGAAATGTAGGCGTACTATATTAAACAGAAAAAAAACTAAACAAAGAAAAAACGACAATACTGAGTCCGGGGAATCACCCTCTTATTAGAAGACCCCGATCTCTAAATGTATAATCAATTTTGCGGAGATTTGGAGAGGGTCAACAGTTAATCACACCATGTAAAAGATGGTGGAGTCGTGGAAGATCCCAAGAACTAAAGAAAGTTGAAAAGACTATTGTGTCAGTATTCGTGGAGAAAAAGCGTACGCACAAAATTTTTTACTATACGAAAGACACAATGGTTAAATAACTGTTGTCGCTTGGATTTCGAGTACAGAATCCAGAGGTTAGCTGTGAATATTTCGATAAAAGTTACAGAGCGTAGTTATTCCTTCTGTTCCTCTTCGCCTGACAAGCTGGCATTGGACATTCGGATAGAGTAAAAAAAAATGGCCGCCTTTATACACGACGTATTGAATATTCTACGTTTTCTGATTGGTGAACTATAAAGTGAGTCAAGTCATTTGGGATAACTCACTAGTACATAATGTATTCAAAAATTGTAACAAACCTCCTCATTTTGGGTACATTATTGAATCTTCTTTCAAAATATTAGTAAAGTCAATATTAATATGGAACAAATATTTTAGTATTCAGAAAAAATCATTTTTTTTCTTTAGTATTCATAATGTAATAAAATTGTTTCTTTTATTTGTATTTTTTCTTTTTTATTTCTTTTTTTTATTTGTATTTTTTAATAAAGTTAATATCCACAAAAATTAGACATATCATTTTGTCCACAGTTAAGTACTTCGGGTTAATCAACATTAACAACAATATTATAAATTTGGGTTGTGATCACAACAAAAATAGTGGAAAAAAATTGTTATTTTACCCATAGCTGGGCCCCATGAAATCAGTCACTATCACTCCGGGTCAGAGTGATCATGAGGGTCATTTGAGGAGGATTGGGCTAAAAGTAGGACTATTTACATTTATACCCCGAAACTAAGTACTCACATTCATACCAAAAACTGAACTGACGTTTCTTAAGACAATAACTAATGGATGCAGGTTTACGTCTTACCCAGGACGAATGAGGACCTAATAGGGACTTAATGGATGCAGTTTACGTCTTGCCCAGGACTAATAAGGACCTTATATGTCAGTACCAAATATGGCAGAAATGAAAGCGCGTAATTTCAATTTCGTAATTGGTTTTGTAAATAAATCAGCCATATTGTTTTCCGATTGAACGTATTCAATTTGTACTGTTTTCATTTGTACTTGATCCCTAACAAATTGATATCTAATATCGATATGCTTTGATCTTTGATGTATTATTGGATTTCTAGCCAAAGTAATACTGGCCTGATTGTCGCAGTAAATAATTATTGGCTCACTTATTACCAGTGTTGTAATTGTTTTTATTAGTAATTTAAGTAAAATAGCCTCTTGTGTAGCTTTTGAGAATGCAACATATTATGCTTCACAAGTAGAAAGTGAAATCATTCTCTGTTTCTTAGATTTCCAGCTGATTATTGGGTTACCGTCTGCTAGCTTAAAGCGATAGTCTGTTATACTTTTACGATCTGATGAGTTTGCCCAATCAGCATAACACAATCCTTCCAATTATAATGGTTTATCTGATTGTTGAAATACTAGGCACCGACTCTTAGTTACCTTTAGATAACGTAATACTTGCTTAGCTCTTGTTAAATGCACAGTCCCTGGTTTATTTAAGTTTTGGGACAACTTAGTAACCGTATAGCAGATATCTGGCCTGGTTGATGTCATCACATAAATAAGACTTCCGACCAATGTTCTGTATTCTTTCTCACACGCCGCTATACCATCTTCATTATTCATAATTGTGTTTAAATCCATTTCACATGGAGTAGTTCTTGTTTTACAATTTTGCATGCTGAATTTAGAGCCTTTCGATGTATCTAGATTGATTCATTGTAATAGTTTGCCTTTAAAGTCGAACTGTATACCAAGAAACCATGATAGTCGACCCAAGTCGGTCATTTTAAATCTTATTTCTAGGGACTTTTTTATTTTTAATAGAGCGGCCTCACACTTTGATGCAATTAACATATCATCGACCCAAATAACCAGAATTACTAATATTTCACTATTAAATGTTCTCGTGTACAGACATGGGTCAACTTGGGAGGATTGAAATTGTTGTTCAATTAAATAAGAATGGATTAATTTATTCCATGTTCTTCCGTTCTGTTTGAGTCCATACAGTGACTTTTTAAGTTTCCATACATAATTATCACCTTCCTCAAAACCTTCTGGCAGTTCTATGTATATTTCATAGTCGATGGCAGCATTCAAATAAACTGCTTTCACATCCATATGGTGTATATCTATACCATAATGTGCGGCTATTTGCATCAAAATTCTAATTGTTGTCATGTTTGTTATTGGACTGAATGTTTCTACAGAATCTTCCCCGTATATCTGTGAAAATCCTTTAGCTACAAAACGAGCCTTATACACTGGCGATCCATCCTCAGTTCGCTTTACAGTATAAACCCAACGGCTGCCGATAATATTTTTATCATCCGGGGCCTTTTTTAATTCAAGTGTCGTTTGATACTAAAGATTTAATTTCTTTTTTCATGGCAGCTATCCAGCGTTTGGAATTGACAGAATGTATGGCTTCTTGATAGTTCTTTAGGATATATTGTACCGAATAGCAACAGTCAATGTCACAGGTATTACATTCACCCATTCCAAAATAGTCTGGCTTTCTTCTATTTGTGGTGGGATAACGCGGAATTTGCCCTCCACCCCACCTCATCAGTTGTATTTTCTTTTAACTCATGTTCTGCGTCTGATTTTTCCTCGTCTACATCATCCGGTATAACTCCTTCCTCTGATTGTGGATTTTGAACGGGTTTTCTACTTATAGGCCCATAATTAGGCCATACTAGTTCGTGTTGGACCAGCTCCTCGCAGTTAATATTGTTTTCTTCGGGTTCCTCCCCTGGCTCAAAGGAATCTGTAAATCTGACGCATCTTATCTTCCTTATCATTTTAGTTTGTGGGAAATAAATCATATAGGCTGGACTTGTCATACCCAATAAATATGCCCCTTTCACTTTTTAGATCTAGATTTGCCCTGTGGTTGACATATGTATAGCAAATTGTACCAAAAATATGCATATCACTCACATTGGGTTTGAAGTTCGTATAAGCTTCGTAAGGAGTCTTTTTAATGTTAGTATTATAGCAACGGTTTCTTATATATACGGCTGTATTTAATGCATAAACCCACATATTTTTGGGTAACTTAGATTCTATTAGCAAACATCAAGCCATTTCAAAAAGCGTCCTCCAACTGCGTTCGGCAACTCCGTTCTGGTGTGGAGAATAAGAACAAGTTTTCTCATGTTTAATGCTTTTATTTATTAGGAGGTTTTCGTAAGCATCAGAAGTAAATTCTCCACCATTATCTGTCCTAATTATTTTTACATTTCCATATGGGGAGATATCGGATGAGTAGATTTTTGTAGCTTGCAGGGTATCAGATTTGTTTTTCAGAATATTCGTCAAAAAAGTTTAATACATATGAATAGGTGTCTATACCCATTGGGGAAATTGGACCCGCTAAATCGCAATAAACTCTGAACAAGATATCTGTTGATTTTGGGATCTGACCACGATTTCTATATTTCGTCATTTTCCTTTTAATACATGTGTCACAATGTTGTAAGCCCTTTGGAAGTGTAATTTTCATTCCAGTGACGTGTTCTTGTAATCTTTTAACATCCGAATTATTAAATTGGCCTAATATTTTATGTCAAGTCCTTAAGTCGTGCGTGGCTGTCTTCGCGGACTTAATACTTTTCAAATAATACAAACGTCCATTTTGCTGTATATTAAATTCAGTTACGTCTAGATATATTAACTTTGAATTGTCTCGGTGAAAATTAACTTTAACACCAGTTCTAACAGCAGACTGAACCGAGAAAATATTTTGTTTAAATTTAGGAATATATAAAGCCCTTTTTAATAAACATTCACAAATGTTTCCTTTAGTAGTTCGTAAATAAATACAGGCATCGTCTTATTTTAAAACTAAATTATTAGCTCTGGTCCCGTCAGCTAACTCGATAAAATGTGAGTCGGGCTCAAAATTGGGGTCAAAATTTAAATTTCATCTGTAATTCATGATTTGTTGCGCCATATCGACTGGTAGGTAAGAACTATAACTATTGGACATTTCGGAAACGAAAATGCATAAAAAAGAAGCATTTTACAAAAATCATCCTGTAAATTGACATTTGACTTTAATACAACGGAAACAAAGATTTTTTGAATATTTTAGTCCAGTTCTTGTAAAAAATTGATTGTTTTTAATAATAATTCTATTGGTTTGAACTGAATTTTTAAAACGTTCTGAGTTGCATTACGTGATTGCCTTGATTTTTTGTACACATATATTCAGTTTCTTCATAACTAACGCAATTTTAAACTCAGTGAAAGTTAATTGTTTATCGTTTTGAGTACGTGAATGGTTTGAATGTAAACCCTTTAAGACCATCCAGAGCCCATCCGAGATAGTCGCACCTGCAATTTTTAAGGCATTTGTGACATTCTCAGCTCGTTTAATATAAGTTACAGATTCATTTTCTCGTCTCTTTAACGCGGTTAGTTCAGTATATTTTGTCCAGCTAGTTGTGTTCAAAAGTTGTCCATTGATATCAAAAGACAAAGTCATCCAAGAATTGTATTTTGAACGAACATGTTTGATTATTTTTCTAAAACATCATCCCCTTTGTTTAAACTATTTCTAAAATTTTTTAATTCATATATCGATTGGTTTTTGTGTTTGTATATGTTTTTGATGAGTTTGTATATATTTTGTGTTTGTATAGCGTTTTTTTTCAGTTTGTATGGACATTTTTGTGTTTGTATATTTTACGTCTTATTTGTTTTTTTAAGACCTCCCCTCTTTTCTTTATTCATTAATTTTGTTTCTGTTTGTCTGTTTTGCTTATTATTTGCACCGGATATCGGTCTGATTTTCTTTATTTGATTATTTTTCGTTTTGAATACTTTTGTTGGAAAAATTTTTTTCAGTTTGATTGTATATTTTACATTTATTTTTTCCTTTTCTTTATTCATTAAAGAAGAAAAAAAAAAACGAATCGGTTCCTCCGTCATAATAGTTTACTGTTATGTGATTGTGGAGTCAACCTCAAAAAATACACCGGACACGGAACCACCGGTGACACCAAACAATACAAAAACGGCCTGGAACGAAAATAGGCCGAAAAAGATGCGAACTATTATGCAGAATTGAGAATTAAAAACGAGGAATTCATCAAAAAAATGAAATCCTCACTACAGAAGAAGCATTAAACGCAATAGATGTGAGAACTATATCCCCTGCTGACAGCCGATATTAAGAATCGGAACTTAATCGGTGTCAGTAGGGAAACGATGGAAGAAACCATTAAGAATCTCAACATTGTTCCGAAAATCCTGGCAAGAAGGTCAAAGGGCAATGTGGGATTTACTAATGTCCTCAGAAGAAGAAGCCCAAAACTGGCCGGCTGTGTGCTGACATCAAAATTATTAGATTACAAACAGAATATATGGGCACCAGGAGAACAAACGTCACGGTGCATGGGGTGCCCGTACACGTCTCTGAAGACCAGATAGGGGCATTTTTCGCCCAATATGGAAGTGTGGAGAAAGTGTCAGCAGTTACGAGTAAGACGGGAATCGCGACAGGGGACGTAATTGTAGAAATAACCCTGAACCAAAAAAATTTCAAAGAGGTTCCTAATGTCATCCTGTGTCGCGACAGACGCATGCTGGTAGTGGTGGAGGGGCGCAAGCCTTACTGCTGGGTATGTGGGGTGCTGGGACACATGGCTAAGGCGTGTCCCGGCAAGAAGGTGACCCCGCAACCCTCGCAAGTGACATTAACAACGCCCACTGAACCCAGCAAGACCCCAGGAGAATGGAAGGAAGTAGTTAACAAGGGACGTAAACAAAAAACGGGTCCCGCGTCTCCGCAAAAGGAGGTCCCACAGAAACAGCAAAAGCAGCAGCAACAACCGTCCAAGAAGAATTCAGCGCAGCAGCAACAGATCCAACAGACTCCAAAAAGTCCTGTGAAAGACGACAGCATGGAAGTGGAGGAAAGACCTCCAGCCCGGGCCTCTTCCTTAAAAAGGAGCCGGGAGGAAGAGGACGAAGAGGAGGAACCGCCCAAGCAGAAACACTCGGAACCAAGCAGTGAGAAAAAAATTAACTCTGCCCCTGCCTCTCCAGCAAAAGAAGTAAAAGACACCACTGCTGAGAGGAGTCGCCCCCCTTCCCTTTCTCGTGTTCCACTCCCACCCAGCACGCCCACACCTCCTCAAACTCCGACTCCCTCAGCTCCTAATGTATCAACTCCCCAAACTTCCCAAACTTCCCAACCTTCCCCTTCTTCATCTGCTCCCACCCCACCACCCCCGGATAAGGGGGAAAAAGAAAAAAAGTCTCTTTAGCAAAGTGGAGGATATTTGCAAGGTTGACAAGGGGGAATTGGACAAAAACGTCTCCTCCCGCAAAAAATCCCTATTGGGCCCTTTACTTAAGTTGACCTCGGTCGACGGCAAGTCTGTAGAAGACCCAAGAAACTTCCCGAAAGCTCCTGGGGTTATAGCCCTCATTAGGGACACGGGAAAGCAAATTAAAGTGTGGACTCACCTCTTCGAAGCCCGAGAGGCATTTCCTGGTATAAGAGTAGTTGAACTCGGGTCTGATGACTTGATTAAGCTACATTGTTTTTGTTCGGCGAGGGTCCCCATTCGTCTCCATCCCTCGTTATATAGAGCTTTAAAACTTACATACCCAACGGACGTTGGCGGAATTGTCCCGGATGGTCGGATGACGACAGAGTTGGGCACGGGAAGCCTGGGACAATCCGTCGGGGTCCTTTCACCCTCAGATTTCCGCCCCGTATGTGAATAGGTTTTTGCGCTTATTCTTCTTTTCTTTTTTGCAGGCCTAAAAAAAAAATGGAAAACCAAGTTAGCGACTCTGAATGTGAGGGGCTTAAGGGATCGGGGTAAGGCTGCCCGCCTGCTCCGGGACCTTCTGTCCCTGGATGTGGATGTCGCCGCGATCGAAGAGACCCACTTTGTTTGCAGTGCCGATGCGTGTGTGCTGGAGGATGACTTTGTTGTCTATTCAGCATATGGGGACCGGTTTGCCAGAGGAGTTTCTTTGCTTGTCAGACGGACTCTTGATGCGAAGGTGGACCTTGTGCATACCGATGCCGAGGGCCGGTTGATCGTGGCCGATATTGCCGTGAAAAGTGGTTCGTTCCGAGTCGTTGCGGTTTATGCGCCCAATGACCAGGAGGAGCGGGTCTCGTTTTTTCGGCGGTTGGGGCCGTTCCTGGTTGATTCAACGCGCCTAGTTTTAATGGGGGACTGGAATGCCATTCTGGACCCCGACTTAGACAGGGGGCGGGGTGCTAGTGGGAGAAGGGACGATCGTAGCCTGGTTGATCTGATCGACGATTATGGTCTCGTCGATAGATACCGGGTCGATCATCCGGGGGAATATGTGGACGTGGGCTCTTAGTTGGCCTTCTGAAAAGGTAGTTAGCTACCTTGACAGAATGTTAGTGAGAAGAGCCGACATAGATCTGTTAGATTGCCCTACGTTCCACTGGGTAGGCTACACGGACCACAAACTCGTTTGTGCCCGTGTAGCGTTAGATCATAGGCCTAGAATGGCTGGCTACTGGAAGTTCAATCTGTCTTTACTGGACAGGCAGGACTTCCGGGGCAGCTAACTAGATTAGTGCAGCGGGAATTAGTGGGGGCGGTTATCGGGAATAAGTGGTGGGAACGCCTTAAGTCAGGATTAGGTCTTTCACCACTGATTTCAGCAAACGGCTCGCTTTAGATAGAGCTGATAAGGTGAAGACACTTAAAGCTAGTTACACCCCGGCGGTGGCTGGGGGATCCCCTAGAGATAGCCTTAGCTAGGGCGGGCCTGGATCGTTTGAATAGCGAGCGGTACATGGGTCAGGTAATTAGACATAAGTTAAGTAAGATGTCTTCCGAAGCTGTGAACTTGGGCGCAGATCTGCGCAGGGAAGAGGTCCGTCGAGGTGGCGATCGTTTCATTCGTGAAGTCAAGTCCCCGGAGGGGCATACTCTTCGGGCCACTGATGGCATGTGTGAGGCGTTTCGGCGCCATTTCGAACGCCGGTTTACCAAGGAGCCTGGTCTCCGTGAGGAGGAGTTTCGCAGCTATTTGGTTGACTTTCCTCGGCTTTCGCCGACTGAAGCGGCTAGCTGCGAGGGAGAGATTACGGAGGGCGAAGTCTACGTGGTTTTGAAGAATGTCGGCAGAGGCAAGTCGCCCGGTCTGGATGGTTTGCCCTATGAATTGTACTTGAGGCTGTCGCACATCTTTGTTCCGATTTTGACAGCAGTGTTCAACAACTGGTTTCGGTCGGGGTCCATCCCCAATCGGATTACCAGGGCGTGATCACTCTGTTGAAAAAGGGCAAAAGGTGGTGGGGAACCTAGATGATTACAGGCCCATAACTCTGCTAAACACAGAGTTAAAGATTATGGCCAAGATCCTGCAGGAGCGTTTGCAGTCAGTTGCCGAGTCTCTGTTGGGACCTGAGCAGACTTGTTCTGTGAGGGGCCGAACAATTCAGAGCAACCTGCATCTGATCCGCACGATCATAGAGGGTGTAAAGACGACGAAGAAGCCGCGCTGATCAATTTGGATCAGTCCAAGGCATTTGATAGGGTTGACCATCGCTACCTTGCTACTGTCCTGCAGGCCGCTGGATTCGAAGCCAACTTCTGCCGCTGGATTAGCCTCCTGTATCGCTCCCCCAGTGCTGTGGTACAGGTGAACGGAAGGTTGTCGGACGCGTTCGTGCTGTCTAGGTCGGTTCGTCAGGGTTGTCCGCTGTCGCCTCTCCTTTATGCTTTGGCGTTGGAGCCTCTCCTTCGCCGGCTGAAGAACGAGACCGGCAGTCCGGCCCTACGTGGAATTGCCGTGCCTGGAGGGTCTCGAGCCAGGTTTTCCGCGTACGCCGATGACGTATCTGCTTTCGTGTCGTCCCGCAGCGACATTGAGGCGGTGCAGAAGGCGCTTGATCGGTACGAGAAGGTGACAGGGGCCAAGATAAACCGCGACAAGTCGTCCGGCTTGCGGTTAGGTGCCTGGAAGGGGTCGATCTTCCGGGCCGCTTTCGGTTGGACGGACGGTCCTGTCCGCATTCTTGGAGTGTGGTTTGGGCCTGACCTCCAGCTGAGAAGAATTGGTCTGAAGTACGTGCAAAGGTCGATTCTGCCAGTCAGACTTGGAATCGACGGCGGTTGTCCGTGAAGGGCAGGGCGGAGGTGTGTGTTACATACATTTTCCCCCTGATTCGGTTGTCCGTACTTCCTCTCTGTAAAGACCGTAGGAAGGTGCTCGAGCGATCGCTAGCCTCCATTTTATGGAGGGGACGCGTGAACAGGGTCGACAGACGAGTCTGCACCAAACGTCCGTGTCATGGGGGGCTGGGAATGCCGCCCCTTATGAGTCACATCCGTGCCTCTAGGTTGGCTTTCCTACGCCGCGCATTGACTAGGGGAGATCCGATTCTGGATGGGATTGTTAGGGACGCCTTCCCTAACCTTACTATCAGTCCCCCATCTCGAGGGCCGAGCGCCGTTGTAGGCTCCGGGATGAGTCGGATTTCATCCACGAGTGTCGGTTGGCCTTGAAGGCCATTCCCCGGTCCAGTGACCTTTCACGGCCTAGGAAGGTCTTCTATCGTGGTTTAGTGGAGGGTCGCGCGAAGGATAAACTACGTGATACGCTCGGCTTGTCGGAGGAGGAGTATCGCTCCTATTGGTCTTGGGCGCCAGCGGCGGATTACCTCAGTAACCCTGAGTTTTCGCTTACCTGGCGATTGGCTCGGAATCGGCTGCCTCTCAATGACAAGGCTTTCATATGGGGTTTGGCGGATTTGCCAGACTGTGAACGGTGTGGTCTTGGTTTAGAGGAAACGGCTGCGCACGCCTTCTACCATTGCCCCCGGGTCCGCCCCTTATGGGACCATGTCGGCGAGCTGACGGCTCGTCTCGCTCCCGAACAGCTAGTGTCCATGGATCGCGCATACGCGTGTGACAATGTGTCGCCCCTGTATTCCGGGGAGAAACGAATGGTGTTTCTGATGCTGATGGCCACGGCTCGAATGGTGATTTGGACGACGCGAATGGAGGAAGTCTTGCGGGGCAACCGTCTTTCTTATCAGCATCTAATCCAATTCTTTGAGCATCAGCTCAAGATGAAGATTAGATCTGATAGAAAACGATTGCATTCGACAGTCTTCAGCGAAAGGTGGGTAAAAAGTAGCAAGCCTGGTTCGTGTGACCGGGGCTAGCCTTGATTTTTTTTTTAAGTCAACCTATAGCACATCGGGGTGGCTTCCTGTGGAACCCTCCCTTGGTTAGGGTTAGACAAGCTTCAGTGTACCTAGTTAATGTGAGTAAGTGTCGTTCCTGGCCTGTATCCCGGCTGCTCTTTGGTTATGGTCCAAGTCGAGATTCCCAGCCTCCCCAGTTTGTTTTGGTCCCCTTTCATCTCGATTGGATCAGCTTTACATTTTCCCATGTCCGTATAATATTTTATCCTCTTTTCCCACTCCCTTAGCGAGAGTGCTTCTTGATTTTGTCCTCTGGGCAGAATACAGCGCCTCTCTGTTTTGAGGGTTGGACGGTCCCTACTAACATACGTTATGTTTATTTTGTATTTTGTGTATATTTTAGTTATTTTCGGGGTTCATCTCCTCCCCCTCTCATTATATCATTATTAGATTTTTATGTATAGAATATTTTTCATCATCCAATTTTTTATGGTTTGGGGCGCGTTTTGGTAGGTCCCCCTTGTGAGAATCTGGTATTATGGTGCATGAAGGATTGAGTGGTGATGGACAAGTTCTTGTGGTGAATGGGTTAATTGTAACGTATGAATGGGTCGTGAATCAGATTAGCTAGGTATAAGATAGTTAGTGAAGACCAGCCTACACCCCTCCCATTTCGGCCTTGTGCCACAATTATGTATTTTTACATAATAAATATACTAGTACGTAATGTATCCAAAAATTGTAACAGGATCCTCCCTGTTTATACAGACGTGAGTGCTCCTTCTATAGTGAATGTCGGATTGATCATGTTCGTTTTACCTAGCTGGTATTGCAAAGAGCCTTCTGGTTCGGCAACTGCCTTTTCCAGCTGTGGTGAGTCGATAAAGACCCTGGATCAGGTCTTCTTCAACTACTGGGTCGTTGGCACGTTGTACAATTTTATTGAAGACATCATAGTTCTTTGTCCTTGAGGAAAGTTATGCCTTTAGCAATGTTGTACCCTCGTTGAATGAATTCTATGGGGACTGGGTTTACCTCATCTTAAATGAGCTTGTTCTTTAAATAGTTTAGGGCGGAATGGCGACGGTGGCTTCTAATAGAATATGGGAAATTATGGTTGAGTATTGCGCATTTACATTAAATAAAAGATGCTTAGAGTGGCATTTTGACGCCGGTTAGGTATTAGGATATTGTAAATTCTGTTATGGACATTAGCACCCTCGCCCAAAATAGTTTATGCTCTTTTGCATTTCGTTGTTTCCGTCAAAGTTCAATTTCCTATGGGGGTGTATTCCCATTGCTCCCTTTTATTTTTCCCTATTTTATATAATTTCATTTCCATCCATAACCCTGTCAGGTGATCAGAGATGTCCGTTCTCTGGTGAATGCGGGATGCCTTTCGTTTTTCGAGTGTGCTTTTCGTATTTGTTGTCGTATTTGGATGATTGTGTATTTTATTGAGCGCTTATTCGAACAGTTCTTGGCATAACTGAAGTTCCTCATTGATTCCCTCCAGTGAACTGATGTTTCTGCCAAAATTAAGGATTGTGGCCGGTTCTATTATTAACTAAATTTTCTTTTGTTTTTCTTGCAAAATAAATTGTGTTTACATTGGTTATTTCAATTTTTAAATCTTGTTATTTTATTCTCTCACAGGCAAATTGTAGATACGGGGATTAGTTATAACTTTCTAGAGTCTCTGAGTTATTATGGTGGCTGGAATAAGAATTCTAAGTAAGAATTTGTTGTTTTGGTTTAAGGATAAATGTGGTAAGATTGGGTTAGTTATTGTGCCAAGGTAAGTTTAATTATAAGACAGATGAAGACCAGCCTTCCCCATCCCTCTTTTTGAACGAGTGCCAATTTTTGTACTTTATTTTTACGTACAATATATATCATGAATCAAATAAATCTATGTAGTGCTGTTGCTATATTATATACCCATTCATGGAATTTTAAAATACAACTTAACTCAAAGAAATGAAAATAATTCCAGTTGTTTTAGAAGTCTGTAGACACAAACTTATATAAAGCACTTTTTTTCGTTCTGTCTTTAGGTATTCACTATTTAACAGTAACACATTTTATTATTTGTGTCAGATCAAATATGAACCTTAATTGATCTACTTAACTCTTGATAAGAGGTGCAAGAATTACATACCTGCTTGTTCATAACTTCAAAAGAAACAAATACTATCATTTTGTTACGTAGCAGTTTATTTTTTTTAATATCAGCCTATTAATTGTGTCTTAATTAGGCGGGATTCTCATCCTCAAATTTTCTGCATCCGACTTTTTCCGAGAAAGTAATTGATTCTGTAATTTTTTCATCTTACTAACAATATTAATTATAATATTGCTTATTTCTTGTCTGCAATAATTTGACGGGCAAATCTGTGGCAATTTCTCACCGATTCCTCCTCGCATCATTGTTGATTGTGTAAATGTGAAAAAAGTTGACTAACTAGGTTAAATATATTACAATAAAGACCTTTATTGATACTTCAGCAATCATAGCCTGTTCATAGACAGAACATGAATGTAATCGTGAGCAGAAACATTAAAAATGATACATTCATATCTTCCCCAAAGGAGTTCCTGCAAAATAAGCACAAACTAGTTAAGGTGACTTCAAATATAATTCTCTACCTACATTCAGGGTAAAAGATATTTATTCCAGTTTGCATTTTATTTGCGATCAGCCTAAGAACATTATCAGGTAATTAGCAAAGCTAACGCTGATGATAGAAAAGTTTATGGAAGTACTTAGAAAAATAAAAAATCACCCAAGATTGATATCTGATTTTCTTCTGAACTAAGCTCAAACACCTCAAGGTGAAAAATGAGTTGTAAAATTCTATACCTAAAAAACTGGGCTATTTCATCATCACCGTTTTTTTTCCAGTTACGTTTAACAGCAGGTCTTGATGGAATGTCTCTGTCGACTCGAGATCATTTATAACTCATGTATCCGATCCGTTACTAAAGATGCTAGAGATACGGTTGGCGCATTGTATGACTCCAGAAAGCACTTCATTAATTCTAGTCATGTTATATCTTCAAATGTCTGATGAGATATTTAAACGAATTATTACTGTCATATCTGGAGTGAAACTGTCTAATATTCAATTTCACTACTTAACAGAGTTCCAATGATGAGGGCTAGGGAAAGCCAAAAAAAATCTTCAAATCAAGAACCTATCATTTCTTATCATCCATATTCTCATAATGTTAACATTCTACTTTTGTCTTCATATCAAACACTTCATCTCGACATCGTCTGCCTTGAGGGGATCCTGAGCCTTGTATTTGGTAAGTTTTTTAATAAAGAATCCCCTCCTCTACCAACAAGCACATTAAATTTATGTCTCGGCAATTAAAATCAAATATGTAAAACGCATTTGAATTTTTGTGAGATGGATAAATATTACCAGATTTTGAAAGATGTTTCTGAGTGAGTGCCAGCAGGGGACACTAGAATTTTTATGTCTGCTTATATTCGACATGAAGTTTTGGCTGATATGAAATTGAAACATGTTACCGATAAAAGAAATCGCCCGCAGGCAACCAGCATTCGACCTGATTTTTTTTTCAAGAAAATGTCTCGTATCACTCTCTGAGATTTTGCTGATAGCAGCAAGCCTGTAATGGAAAGTGATAATTGAGATTTGACCTTTTTCTTAAATATAGAAATTAGCAACTAACTGATAAGGACCCCCGCCAATTCGTCCGGCCAGACGACTCGAAATCTAAGTCATATGATTTAACTTGATTTTCTAAGCGGGAAGTCCATCTCCCGTTTGATAACTGGCTGATCACAGTCTGATTTCCCAACACTTTACATTACTTTCGCTTATGTTGTATTAGAAGAACTTCTTTAAATATACTGTCTGCTTAGTAGAGAAATAAATATCTGTATTGCCCAGCAGCCATATTGCAAGTTGTTCTATACCAGACAAATCCATCCACCATAACACTCTTTAAAATTTTCAGTTCTTCTTTACTTGGAATAAATATGCAATAGAGTGTTAAAATCCTCATTTCATTTCTTAATAAAGTACATTAAGCTAAACAGTGCGTTTATCTATCCGTTTAGAACAGATAATTAGGAGTCAATACGAATCAAGCGAATGAATCTAATATTATTTATCGTTTTATATTACATACGTCAATCAATATTAAATTAAAAATTACCCAGTTCTTATCCAGTAGATAGTTCCTGTATTTGAAAGTGTTAAACAAATTAAATTTGAAACTAGTAAAGTTATACTGCGTTAACATTGAAAGAAAATGCATTGGAGCTCTCGCCGTTCACCGTACACTTTATCGTTTGATCCGCTTATTACGTAGAACTGAAATAATTTGATATGCGCTTGGAAGTATATTAAGATTAAAATCAAGTTTCTAATATCAAATTTTAAGGTCGGTGCACTTTACTAGTCCAGATTAGCAATTAAATGTCTTCTCTTTCTTCTGCATTATGCCTGTATGTTCGTTTACCTGAACATGTCGATACCCAAGGGTTCATAAATGAGAGCTGTCTTTTTTTAATTTTTTTTTTTTTACGTTGATCGATATGCGACCTGAACGGTTGCACAATATCGAATTTCAAATATCCTGAGGCTTCATTACACGCCGAACTTACTCATTCAACAGTTAAGTTAATAAATGTCCATGTTGATTGAAAAGCTGAGCCAATAACAAAAGCTCTTTTTCCCCCCTGTCACTGGGATTCGGCATTTTCTGCTAATTCTCCTGTCACGTGATCAATGTTTTACTCGACGCTTTCTGATTTGATATACGAATTTCTAACGAAGCATGTTCAATGCATCGTTCGACCATGATCTCTTCTGATGAGATGCCGATCCTAAATAGATCCTGTGATAAAACCCCAGGCAACTTTACTCATATCATAGACAGCTTAATTGGAATCCTTTTTGTGGAAGATGATCGCATCAAGTTTATATAAACCTTCTCAGTGAGACTGACGAATGGAGTAAGAAACAGATTTAGAACTATCATTGCGAGTATGAGAGGAGCTTTTATATACTGAAAATTTACTCAAGTTCAGCTGAGATGTTAAATTAAAACAAAATAATTAATTTGATATAATTCAGATTGTTAAGTTTACATGATTTCTATTTTGTTAATACTACTGCATCTCAGCTTTACCAGATTCTGCTGATTACGAATGTTTCATATATATATAAAAAAATCTTCTTTCGAAGACAGATCTGTAGATACTTGTATAAATGTTATGGGATATTGAAATTACATTTACTTCATTATTTAACGTATTTACACACGGACTATTGTCCATATCTTTGTTATTGTTATTACGTTTCTGTTGTTGTTTTCCCCGGCCTTCATTAGGTGTATATAGATTCCTGTATCCAACCGCAATTTCCCACAGTTGTCTATAATCTAAAACCCCGGGTAAAATAAAGGGCTGTGATCGAAATTATTTAAAGGTTACCAAATAGAGAACTAGCTGATGAAGAACTAGCGGACAAAAGGCAGAAACGTTATGATTGTCCTTATCTTGGTTGATGCAACCAAGATAAGGACAATAGTCCGAATGTAAGTAATTGTAATTCATCGTCCTATATATTTAGATATAAATTATAGTGAGTTTTATTTAATGAAATATACATTGATAATAATTGCTCATTATAGCCAATAGCAAAAAGTCGATACGGATCATCTTTATTATACGCAATCTCTCCTCTCCCCAGAAACAATGATGATTTACAATTATCATTCTCTTAATAATATCAAACTAAAGGAGAATTTCTAGTTGCACTTGCTTCATACACAAGCATTTGTTGCTCTGTATATGGTGACTTCTTTCAAACTTTATATTAGTATTAAAGAAAGATGATTTTCTAATAATAAATAAAACACATATTTTTAATGGTGATTGCTGGAATTCTTGATGTTATTTGCTGTACATTTGTTTCTAGACAGATTTTTATTCTTTTCATTTTACTTGATTTCTTAATGGTCATTATGCCATTCTATTCTTAACAATCTGTCTTTAGGCGGGGATTTCTTGGTTTTTCTCTATTTTTTTTTCCCTTCATACCACTTCGACTTATTTGATTTCTTGGAAAAATTCATCGAAACAATCAGTTTCTAAACGCAAATGAACTCGTTTGCCAAATGGGATTCACGCAAACCTCGAAGACAATTTAGCAAGAACTAAAGAATAACGGACAAAAACAAAACGAAAACAAAGAACATCAAATCTGAGAGAAAGACAAAAATATCATTAAATAGCAAAATCGGTAAAAAGAAGACAAAACAATGATGGAACTAAATGCGCTGTGAATGTGACCCAGAAGTCAAATTATATCATACATGTCAACAAAAATGGAAAGTAATCGCATCTATCTTTAGAGACAATCACTTTCCTGGAACCAGTTACATGTACCATTGCACTTCGTTGCATTCCGAACAATTTTAGGAAGATTAATTGATGCATTTATATATTCGTGTTCAGTTTATTGCTTAAAGCTACAATAAGATAAGATTAAACTCTTTTGAAACCCTGAATAGTTTAAATAAGACAATTAGTACTGTATATATGACAACTAATATAATTTAAATGATTTATGAAGGTATTGTTTTAGATAGCATTTTTATGAATTAATTCTTACAAATTAATTTATATTTGTCCCAATATATTTTGAAAATATTAAGCTGTGAAATTTAACTCAAGATAACATAAACTTATAAAGGACATAGTTCCTGCTCGTATTCGATACATGTAGTGCATGTGTTTCAAAAAGATTTTAGAAAATAACTTTTTTTTTATTATTTTAACCCAAGAAAGGCAATAAAGCAACTAAGACGCAAGGGGATACAGATTGTTAGAGAATCTGAGAAAATCTACTATTAAGGAGATACAACAATAACAGAACAGAATTACGAAGACGGAAGATAAGTTCAGTAAAATCTTTCTTAATGAGGAAGCGTATTCGCGACTAGCATTTAGATAATGTCTATTTCTTACAATTCTTTCCAAGTTGAATCTTTGTGTCAACATTTGGAAATAATATGATTTTTAATCTATTTGTTTATATAATCACACATTTTCAGATGATCCGCTTTTTCATCTTTCAATAAACACTTAAATAAAATATGAATCCATATCCCACGACTATGGGTTAAACATTAGAAATTGTATCTGAAAGTATTATTGCCAAAAATGTGTTAATGTAATATTAACTCAGAAAATAATATTATTCTATAATCCACAATTTGCTTCGGATTTAAATAGAGAGAGAGAGTTGATAAGCCATAAACGTGCAAATAACACATTCATTCATTATCTTAAAAAAAATCAACACATGAATAAGTGAATGAAGATGTCGTTAGGATAACTAATGAGAATCTGTAAAAGACATTGTAATAAGAGCAACAGTCAGTTATGTGTTATGCATGATACACACATATCTTTCCCCGCATTAGGTTGCCATTTCTTTCTGCAGTAGACTAGTTGTCATTCAAAAATATAGAACCCGGTCTATCCTGCTATTTACCCATAGTTGGTGGGAAGAGGAGTATAAAGGAGGCACGGTGGAGTAATGGATAGCGGCTTGGATTGAGGAATCGGAGAGCCGAGTTCGAATTCCAGTCGACTCCATTACATTCACTTACGAGCTAACAACCTTGGGAAAGGTGTGGATCCTCTTTCTTCTCCCTCCAGCTATGGGTAAATAGCAGGACAGACTGGGTTCTATATCCTTGGATGGCAACTTGTCTAGGAGAAGGAAAACTCTGAATTTAAAACCTGCTCTTAGAGGAGGGTGAATGGAGTCTCTCTGAGCCTTGGTTGGCAATCCATTTACTGATGGTGTCACGATAAAAAAACACCCTTGATAGCCCTAAGGAAGCATCAAGAATTCAGCTATTTGACAAGATTATGAACTACACCAATCAAAGTATTGGTGAGTTCAATCCCGGCTGAGGCCGCAAGATGATGAAGATGATGATGGAGTATTCATACGTAAGGGAATGTAATGGATTCGACTGGGATTCGAACTCGGCTCAATTCCTCAATCATGCACCCACAAGAGCAACAACATAGGCAGTAAAATAAATAATAATTTTAAATGGCGGAGCTACCAACGAACCCAATCTACTAGGGCGGCTAGCTAATATCCATTGCAGAGGCCAGCTCAGGCATATTTGTGTTTGTTTAAAACCCATAGTGTCCATGGTTTATAACGCAACGATGCTTGGTGGACCTTAATTTCATTTTCCGGGAGTGAACGAGTTATGTATCGTGATCAACTGTCTGAACCTAGCTAGGACGCTCAAAGCTGATAAAACACGATGACTTGTGACTAGGTGCTAGCAAGACAACTGAAGACTCGCAAGTAGTATGGTTTCAGGCGCTTTCCAGACCACTACCATCAAGAAGTCACATTCCTGACTAAGTGACCATGGTAAGATTCGAACCATGATCAGAAAGCGACCGTTCTTATCACTCAGACACACGCCTATCTGATTGATGATCACAAAAGCGTGAAAACCCAGTGTCACAAACGCATAACCATACAAATTATATATATATATGTATATGAAGAAACTATTAATGTGTAATATATATTTATGGGACAGAGTGCTCAATATCAGAGAAAGAGTGTATGTAAATGTAATTATAAAAGCTGGAAAATCGTCAGGCCGACGATTGCATCCAGCTTAAAACAGCCTGTCACCTCTGAGTGTTGACTTCAATGTTTACTTTTAAATTTATATATATATATGTGTGTGTGTGTGCTTGCGTGCGTGTATATACATATATATATATATATATATATATATATATATATATATATATATATATATATAGAGAGAGAGAGAGAGAGAGAGAGACAGACAGACAGAGAGACAGAGAGAGAGGAGTTTCAAAAATACTTTTTCAAACATTGGGGCGCGTTCCTCACGCCAAGAAAAGGACAAAATATTATGGTAGATGGTGTTGTGTTGTAGGTTCATTTACAATTTTCATTCGTATACATTTGTGGGTAGTCTGTCTTCAATGTTTAACGAGTTTAGTAGTGAAAATGAAAATATAAATCCAAACAATATGTTCATTGTGTTATTCGTTAGCGTAATAGACCAAACCATAATCTCACCTTTGTAATACACTGGTAAAAGAAATTTTAAACTATTAAGGCGAATGTGTGAAGCAATTGCACTAATTTCGATGCTTTACTCGGAATATTTACTTCCAGTACTATAGGACATATATCCACTACTAACTAAACTACTACAACGTTCTCGAGGTAGTAATGCAATCCATGTTTTGCTGTACTCCCACCAAACGTTGATATATCCCATTCTATCGATAAAACTATAATTCTTCTTCTGAAGTCGTGGGTCAATGCGTAATGGATTCTTTTTCATTTCTCATATATAATTCAGTTACCCAAGATCCGTCTGACGTGAATCTTCCACGAGAAACGAAATTGTATCCTATGGATAGAAAATGGATAATTATAATAAGGGAATGATTAATAATAATTGCAGACATAGCACGGTATATTTCCCAAACATGTTAATCTGTGAGCATTAAATATTTTGAGCTTTAAATCCACTAACATAAAAATGAGAGATAAAAGTTAATCCTTTATTCTAGAAAGGGAATGTTTTGTTTCCAGTTTTACAACTAAGAAATGGCACGATGGATGAGTTGTCTAAATTTCGCATAAAATAAAAAAAAAAACACTGATCTCATTTTAACAGATATATTTAACAAAATTAAAAAACAATATCCTGAAATACTAAACAGTAACTTTATTTAATAAAATTGCCATTGGCTCCAACCAAGGCCTCCAAAAGACTTCCTGCTGCTCTTCTGGACAGTCTCCTTGTTTAATTTGATGAATACTGTCATAAAACTTTTCTGTTCATCTTCGTTGTTACAAGGAGTTTTGTTTTGGTCTCTCGCTAATCTGCGCTCAACACATAATAAAAAAGTGGGTTGGAGTCTGAGGAGTTTGGTGGCCAGATGTAAGTGATAATGTGGTCGCAGAAATTGTCTGACAGCCATTATTGGGTCCTTCTGTTTGTGTGGTATGATGCAGAATCTTGTTTAAAGACAGATGTTCTTCCTGCAGCCATCATCCTGACCCAGTTCAGCATTACCTCCTCAATTCACTTGATGTTGACCTCCATGTTGAGTCTGAAGACATGTAGGACGAGTAATGGAGACATCATTAGTGATCACTCCAAACATCCTGATGTTGACTGGATATAACATCCATCATTTTCAGAATCAACTGCACTGTAACCTGATTGATAGTCAAACATTCTACAACGTTTATATTGGAGCTTCTGACGAGAATAGTAAGCGGTACAGCAGGCCGTTTAAAAAATTCTGGTGGTGTGAACTGCATAATGTTTGACTTTTTTCACATACGGCGCCCAATTGACACAAATATTCTGTGCAACCGGCAAAAAAAACAAAAAACAAATAAACAACGCGCATGCGCGAATTAAATAATAATATGGTGACAATTTATCCTCAATTTGTATTTTACAAACACACACAAACAAAGAAAGGCACACAAAAAACACACACAAACAAACAAAAACAAACACAAAAAACACACACACACACACACACATATATATATATATATATATATATATATATATATATATATATATATATATATATATAATTAAATTTAGTAGGACGATATAAAATCATCATTCCTACGTAATTGAAGAAACTTGCAGTTCTCATTATCAGTAACATCTTGCTCTTCGAGAGGCATTATATATCAAAGAATTCTCTCCTACAATCAGCCTTACATTGTTTAATAGTGGAACTAGAAATTTGAAAAAATTTTTAAAATCAAAAATAGAAAGAAACATACGCAAATTCCAGTCTCACCAGACTTGTGAGAGCTTGGAATAAACATTCTTTCTTCAAAAACAGAACACAAACATAATTTACAACATAACAGTCAAAACATGAGAAAAATAAAAAAAAAACAGCGAAAAAACACACTTGAAAATTACAATCAAAGTGGCGAATGCAATCGGGACAATAAAAATTATGAATAATTTTTTAAATCTTAAGTCTTACAAAACGGAAAAATGTTAAATTGCTGGAAAAACTTAAAAAAAAATAATGCAATCTTTTTTTGTCGGTCGTATTCAATGAAAGATGTTTGAAAGAAATGTTGCGTTAATATATATATATATATATATATATATATATATATATATATATATATATATATATATATATATATATATACCGGGTGTAATAGCAAAATAGTTTAAATTTTTTTAACAGCACCATTATCCAATAGTTAGATGAAGATCTGAACCGTTGTATATTAGAAATGATTAAAGATATCTTACTATAATTCTTCGAAGCCTTTATAACAATATTGGATTTTGAACAATAGGAAAGTCTTTACCTCTTGTTGATTTATTCTCCTGATCGAGTTTCCATTATTCACCGTTCCTTTTGCACCTAAACCATTGGCACATGGCAGAGTTGAAAAGGAATTTAGACGTATTTATTTTTAGGCAAATACGACAGTGACCGGAGTAGTGGATTCGTCTTAACAAAGCGTCTTGCATCAGCAGAAGTAATAGTCACTGTTTAAATATTCACCTTTTCTTCCTTCCCGAAGATCTCATATATATATATATATATATATATATATATATATATATATATATATATATATATATATATATATATTTAAACGTTATCCGAGTAGGCTTGGGTACCCTACTTCTGTAATTTATCCCAAGAATCTTCTTCTCATAACAGGAAGAAGCCGGCTCAATCCGCCCAGGGTGAATGCCGCATCAGTACAGTACAGTATATATATATTAAAGAAACATACCACTTTAAGGTTCCATTATAATGATTTATTTCACCAGAGCGCTTTTAAAGGACTCTGGATCATCAGCAAGATTTCTGAAATATTTAGGCCAGTCATATTTTTGGAATTGCTATCTGATGGGCCAGAGTCCTTTAAAAGGGCTCGGATGAAATAAATTATTATAAGGAAAATTTAAATTGGTCTGTTTTTCTTTACAATATTTGCTCTGGATTTATATTAAGCTCTCAGGAGTTCAACCTCCTTGGACTACCCATACGGATTACCAAGTTTTCCATAACTTAAACACACACACACAAACACACACAAACACACACACACACACACATATACACATATATATATATATATATATATATATATATATAAGTGAACATTGATATCAAGACTCAGAGGCGATAGGCTGTTTCATGCAAGACGCAATCGTCAATGTACATCCTGTAACTGCTAGATTGTCCAAATCGTGTAACAGCGTACTGTTTCATGATAGATGCAATCTAGCAGGAAACAGCCTGTCGCCTCTGACTGTTGACTTCAATGATCACTTTTATATTTATATTTAAGTACGCTCTATCTCTGAGTACTTATCCCATAAATATAGCACACCATAAAACTATATTTCTTCATATATATATATATATATATATATATATATATATATATATATATATATATATATATATATATGTATGTATGTATATATATATATATATATGTGTGTGTGTGTATGTGTGCCTGTGTCTGTGCATGTGTGTGTCTTGAGGACTAAAATATGTTACAAACATGTTTATATATATATATATATATATATATATATATATATATATATATATATAATGCATGCTCTTAGCAATCAAATATTTTTTTTTTTCCATTTAATGATTATAATTCTTCAAATATATTTCATTTTTTTTAACAAAAATGGCAAATGTTCAGCTAGAGAAAGATTCTGCAAGTAAATTCTGGATGAAGATAAAGAAACAAACTTTTACTCTGTAAGCATCATGAATAATGAAACGTTGATAATTCGATGATCGATTTTTACTCTGTGATTGGCTGGGACACAACTTGTGTAGTCATTTCTCAAAATTGTAACAAATATTTGCTCACGTGAACCGAACAGAACATATTTGCATAAAGTTCGTGCGTCATCTCGAGGACTGCGCCTAGCCGAATTATTTCCTTTTCCAACATAGTGATAATTGTATTTATGTCAGGCCTACCATAAGAAAACCTCGACGAAATATTTAAATAACTAAATATGGAAAATAATAACTAAAAATTGGTTAACTCCACAATGAATCACGTCCAAAAGTTTTAGTTTGTGTTTTTTTCTTTTTTTATGTTTCGCAGAATACAAAAGTGTTTTAGAATGAAAAATCTAACGTAAATATATATTTCATTACTGGCCACAAAATATATATTTTATTAAAAATAATTTTCAAATCCTCATAATGGAAACGAATGAATTAATTAGACACGTACATCCAGTTTATTTATTACGAAGCAATTAAATATGATTTTTATATGAGTAATTATTACGATGTATATTCATGAAGCATACACACACGCAGACACACACGCAGACACACACACGCTGGTGAAGGGAAGAAGTTCATTCGATTTATTAGGTAAAAAAAGTTATACGTTCATGCTTATATTTATAGTCTTTCCATTAAACTATGAGTAAATAATTTTACCATTCTTGAATTAGTTTATATTTATTTAGTAGTCATTCTGGAAATTTTCATCAATCAATTCTTCGTAAAACCGAATATCTTTTTTCTAATAGTAAACAATGTTAAAAACTTAATTATTTCCAGGTCATAAGATAAATATGTGATCTCGAAATGATATTAGATACGTAACATGCAATGTTAGATGTTTTATGTTAACTAATCTTGAACGCTTTCCAACCAGTAAAGCACTCATTTGCTTTTACTGGGACTTGCACTTGTTTAATCAATCAATTCCTTGAGCAGTGTAATTGATATTAGACATGACTTTCAATGTCATTATCGATAAAGAATCAGATGCTTTGTAGGAAGATTGGCGTTAGGAAGATATATTGGATTTCTATTTTGTTATAGTTTTTTTTTAAAGATATTTTACTTCTTTAGAGATAGCATACCAAAATGACTAGTATAAACAATTGAGTTGAAAAGGCTTTCTCAAAAGTTTATGTACATAGCTTATATTTGAAATATCATGCATTTTATAACGATGCTTATTCTCAAGTTATAATGTGATTTAATCTTTACCAAGGAGAGACTGCTTGCTCCATTGTTGTGTATCGTTCAACAAAATCGAGCATTGCGTTTTGTAAATGCCTTTCAACACATGAAATTCTTCAGAGTACGCTCTCCATAAAGATAATATCTTTTAGATATGAGATTCATTGTACAATTCGTGAATATTATAGGCGTGTTTGAGAGACGAAAATGAAGCTATTATGTAATACTTTTAAAATATAAGCTCATATGAAGTTTTTTAAATCAAACCAAGGTGTCATTTGCTAAGAACCTTAGATAAAATCACGCCCTAACGCTATCTAACAGGAAAGCTTAAAGAAAATCATGACTATCAGGTGCAGCTCCAATGCATTCTTCAGACTATGTTTTGCTTCCAATGTGCATAATGTCTATATATTTATAAATGCAATATATCCGTTACTGAGCACTCTTCGCAGATAATCATACGGATTATAACCGTATCTGTGCGTGCATGTATAAATATGTGGTCATTGAAATTAACTATATGAAATGAATGAAAGTTTCAGACTGAAGCGATTATCACACCACACACACACACAGATTCACACGTATATATATATATATATATATATATATATATATATATATATGTTATGGGGCCCTCCCCTTTTCATATAAGTGGAAACTACCAGTGTTATTTGGAGTGCTGCCGTTAAATACCCAGAGTTAGACAGTCAGTAGAGAGAGGATATACGGTGGGTGAGAGAGAGAGGATATACGAACGGAAGTCCTACTTCGAGACTGTATATATCTATCTGTATTTGCTACTAACCGCGTTCCTGGATTTAATAACAGTATTATCCTTTGTATGATTGTGTAAATACATTTTATTTCTTATATTTAATTATTGCGTTTGTCATTCCTTGGAGACCGAATTCATCTCAGAATCCACAACAACTTGGCGACGAAGATTCGAACACACGGGGAAAACAAAAAAATCAACAAAAGAAAAAATTTCCCTCGTCGTCCAACAAACAAATTGGCGACGAAGATTCGAACCCAAGCGGAAAAGAAAAAATCAACAAAAGAAAAATCTTCCCTCGTCGTCCAACAAGCAAATTGGCGTCGAGCGATTCGAACTCACACGAAAAAATGAAATAGAAAAATCCTTCCCTCGTCGTCCAACAACAAATTAGCGACAAACAATTTCGAGGAGTAAAAATACATAAGCAACAATTACAAATGCAAAAATACCAAAATGGTCAACAGTTACAGCTACAAGAAAAATGGCAAAAGCAATTATTACAAACGCAAATGGAAAATTAAGATAGACAAACAGGGCTCCGGGAACTAATATTGAAATTAGCGGGCAACAAGCAATTAGATATTGAAAAAGAAGCAACATTTTCGCAAGACGCAGTGTGGAATACCATAGAGATTTTCAAATATTCTCTAGATGAGGACAAACATTTTGAAGATTACTTCAGAAGACATGAAGACATCTTTAACATAGACTGTCAAAATTGGACAGAAGCAAAAAAAAGCTACGTCTATTGCTTAGAAAATTAGGAACTGAAGAATATACAAAGTTCGTGGATTATATCTTGCCAAAAAAGACGAACGAATTAACATTTGACGAAGCAGTGACATGTCTTAAAGAACTCTTCGGCCCCAAAACATCACGCTTCCATAGGAGGTGGAAATGCCTTAACCTGGTAAAGGGCGATAATGAGGATTATTCCATGTTTGCCGCAATCGTAAATAAACATTGTGACGACTTCAAACTAGCGGAATTAACCCTAGACAATTTCAAATGTCTCATCATTGTTCAAGGGTTAGTTTCTACAAAAGATAGGGAAATGCGTAGAAGAATGCTTGGAAAATTACAAAATGAACCGGGTCTAACATTACAGCAATTATCGGAAGATTGCCAGAGATGATTAAGCATAAAGAAAGACGCAAAGGACATTGAAGTATCAGCTGTTTCTCATATACGTACGTTAAACAAAAGTCTACGTTCTTCAACCTCCCCGGAAGGAAAACTAAAATTTTACGACAATGAACAATGTTTCTCACCCTCCCCGGAAAGAAAAATAAAATTTTATGATAAGAGAAAAAGTACAACATATAGGACAAATTATGACGAATATCGAAACAAATATAAGTCTCCTCCATCAGCATGTTATCGATGTGGAGGATTACATTGAAACAAGGATTGCCGCTTCAGATATAAAAACTGTCTTGAATGTGGAAAAAAGGCCACAAGGCATCCCAATGTAGAAATAGAAAAGATACTAATAGAATAAGAGCTACAAGGATGAATAACGATGACAGCACCAATGTAAGGAAATATGTGGAACTGGAAATTTTAAATAAAAAGATTAAATTACAACTGGATTCGGGTTCCGACTTCACGTTAATCAACTTACAGACATGGAAAAAACTCAACAGACCTATCATGTTACACACACAAAAAACTGCCAAGTCGGTTACAGGCAAACGAATAAAATTGGAGGAGAAATAATTGTGAATGTTAAATTTCACAGCAAAACAAAAAAACTTAAGTTATACGTCATGAAAGATACTGAAAATCTAGTAGGCATCGGCTGGATGCAGAAGTTCAACGTTTGGGACCTACCTATACATTCTTTTTGCAAAAAGTTAGAGGTTGAAGTATCAGATACTATAAAATTGAAGGAGGAATTATATAATCAATTTCCTGAAGTATTTTCAAGCGGGTTGGGACGATGCAACAAATTTAAGGCCAAAATAGAATTAAAAGAAAACATCCAACCAATTTTTAAAAAGAAGCGAAATGTACCGTTCGCTACTATAGAAAAATAGACAAAGAATGGAGAGACTTGAACAAACTCGGATTCTATCAAAAACAGAGTTTAGTGAGTGGGCAGCGCCGGTGGTTTATGTAAAAAAGAAGTCAGGAGAAATTCGCGTATGCGCAGATTTTTCGACGGGACTAAATAAGACAATAAAAGACCAACATTACCCATTACCGAGCCCAGAGGTGATATTTACAAAGTTCAACGGCGGGAAGATATTTTCAAAAATAGATCTTAGTGAGGATTATCTACAAATAACAGTACAAGAAGAGAGTACGAAAATCCTTTGCATTAATACGCACAAAGGGTTGTACAAATTCAACAGACTACCATTCGGAATAAAAGTTGCACCTGCAATTTTTCAGCAAACGATGGACACAATGCTCACGGGCCAGAATTTCGCGACCGCTTATCTGGATGATATTCTAATTAAGAGCGACAATGTTAAAGAGCACACATCACACATAAAAGAAATTTTTAGAAGACTTCAGGACTTCGGCTTCAACGTGAAAAGGAGAAAAGTCTGAGTTTTCCTAAATGAAATTAAATATTTAGGTCAGATAATAAATGAAAATGACAAGAAAACAGGACCCAGAGATGGCATCGGCAATAAAAAATATGCCCCCCAAAAAAAAAAAGGGAAGGGGGTGTTATGGGTTCCTCCTTTTTTTATATAAGTGGACACTACCAGTGGTTGGATACGAACGGAGATAGGTAACCTCGTGTAGAAGTCAGTTACCAGCACGTAGATTCTAAGGAAGTCCTACTTTTGTATATATCTATCTGTACCTACTAACCGCGTTCCTGGATTTAATAACAGTATTACCCTTTGTATGATTGTGTAAATACATTTTATTTCTTATATTTAATTATTGCGTTTGCCATTCCTTAGAGACCGAATTATCTCGAAATCCACAACAATATATATATATATACATATATATGAAAATGAATATATAAATAATATATATATATATATATAATTATTTATATATTATATGCGCGGAACTTATTAGAAAGCGCTCAATATATTAGTTGGATAGATTTTGACGCTGGGTTTCACGTGAAACCCAGGGTCACAAACTCACATCTATCAAATTATTATATATATATATATATATATATATATATATATATATATATATATATTAAATATTTAAATTATATTAAATATTTAAATTGATAGCAAACATCAAATTATTCTTTTTAGACATCGAAATTTCTAACAAGCAGTACAATTTATTCTTTACATAAATTGTTAAAACCCAATTACTCTTTTCTTCTTTTTTTCCTTTTTTTTTCCTTTTTCTTTTTTCCCTACTCCCCTCCCATTTTAATATATCACTTCCGTTAAGTTAACCGTCTAAATAGATTAAGGTCTAGTCACTCCTCCTCCCCCAATACAAAGCATACTTGAGAGACATATGAAATTAATCCCTCCCTATGCTCTACCATGTCTCTTTAACTATCCCTTTTACACTCTCTGTTAAATTACAAATACTTAAACTACCCATCAATTTTAATTTCATTTTTCGTTTCATTTCATTTTTGGAAGTGCTATCTGATGATCCGGCGTCCTTTAAAAGGATTCTGGTGAAATAAATTATTATAATGGTAACTTAAAGTGGTGTGTTTTTTTTTATATATATATATATATATATATATATATATATATATATATATATATTTGTGTGTGTGTGTGTGTGTGTGTGTGTGGTCATCGACAAAAGACTGTTTCGTGGTATCAGAGCTCATCAATCTGTATAGACACCCGATTGCCACAAGTTGGGGACGAAAGCCTCCTGATTTGGCATCAGTCGGAGATTTTACTCCTGTGCTATCAGCCCTCGTTTTAGTGAAAGGCGAATGTGTACGTACGCATTCTTCGAATAAACACGGGAGCGTGTATATATATATATATATATATATATATATATATATATATATATATATATATATATATATATTAGTTATATCGATATGAGTTTTGACTCTGTGTTTCACGTTTTTGCGATGAACAGCCAAAACATAGTTTGTCAGATGTTCGTAAAGGTTCACAAATATATTCATAGAACTGAATATATATATATATATATACACACACACACACACACACACACACACATATATATATATATATATATATATATATATATATATATATATGCTTCCAAATGTATACGCACAGTCTGCAGTGTATATGGATATTATACATTAATAACTTTCAAAACAGAATTATCTGTTTAAATGAATATTGTGAATATTTTCAATTATTTTCATCAAACAATATTCATGAATATCAATACATTTTTCCATATTCACGCTGTGTAATGTGTTACATGTTTATTTCATGTTAGAATCGCAAAAAAATAATCAATGTTTGAAAAACATTCAGTTTATCATTATCATCTATTTGCTTTGAGATAAAGAAGTGTGTTTGAAATAGTGTGTAAGATATTTCTTCCATCATATAAACCAATATGACTGACTAAATCTTTAAAATTAAAGAAATGAAAGAGGTAAATTTTTTTGTTATCGTATCTATTCCACATTTTATGCATGTTGTTTTCGTTGTTACTGATAACAATTGCTTAGAGCAAGCAATCATTTCGGGCAAACTCTTTTTAAATTCGAACGCATATGTGTATTCAGGGAAAGTTATATTAAACAATAATTCTAAATAATCATTAGCAATTTACAGGAAAGAACCGAACTCAGTCCTAGTCGTCAAGGTGCTGCAATTTCGCTTTATATTAATCAATAAAAATTACAGTTGAGAGTCAGTTTAACATGTAATTCTTCAGCCAACCTAAACATTCCTTTTCTGATGCTGTCTGACTACTTTTATGTTCTTTAGAATTGTCCTTTTTATCTTCCATATTTCTCTCGATTGAAATATGAAACACCATATTTTCAAATATTGATCTATTTTTCCAGCTTATTACCATTTTATATTTTCTCAAATCACTTTTGTCACATTCTTCAACAGAGTTTATTTATTCTTATCTGGATAATGAATGAAAAGATTCTTTTTAATTCTCTGATGACGGTTCAACGCAATTATAAAATGTTTACTCCCATCACTTTATAAATTTTCAATATCTTTTATTCACCTTTCTTCTTTCCTATAACCCATTGCAATATTTAAATATAAATTAAAAATGACCATAAACAAAATGATATCAATATATACGTTCTTTAATAAGCTATTTGCATATTCATTTATATACATACTTGAGCATATAAATTGGCATAAAATGGTTGATTCAACTTTATAAAGTTCATTCATTATGTATATAATGTAGATTTATATTGTGAGGATATTTAATTTTTCTTCTTTTACTAGGTTAACCCTTTCCAAGGGCCGGTGGCTACTCTAGATAGAGGGTTATATTCCGATGGCAATTCTGTGTATATGACTGATAAATATCCGTTAAACTTTGACTTGAAAAGGTTAAGATTGTAATCGGGGAATCATCCTGTTGGAATTCGTCTCCACGGTTCAGAAGCTGCTCCAGTCGACCTTACGTCTCAGTGATGGAATCGGGAGGGAATGTATGTGCTTTGCTACTATGTCATGGTGTGTTCTTGTTGTGAAGGACAGATTTTGCGGGACCAAGAAATGTAATTTATCCGAACATTTTCCGCGCATGTAGCGGTAGAACAACACAGTGGCTTGCAACATCCCGCCTGTGTGAGAGAAGTAGAAGGGTGAAGAATACTTCGACGGCCAGAATGGCAGGAGAAGCTTTTGAATTCTATCAAGGGTGGCGGGTGATGTATAAACAGATCCCGTCCTAATATGACAAAATTATTCCAATTTTGGATACTAGATATGTTAATGAAACTATGAAATATTATAATTTTGTTCTTTGTAGACGGTTAAATTTTCCTGTTTTCATTCATTTTTTCCATTCAAAATTTTCAATTGATTTAATTTAATAAAAAAAAAACAAATCAGTTTAAAATAACGGTTCCGTTCATTTTCAGTAATTGTCTCCCTTTGATCAGGAATTCTGAAATGAAAGACGAAACTGTAGGAACTGAAGATACTATAAAATTTCATGCATCTGACAGTAAGTTGAGAATGCTGGAATTGTAAGTAGATTGGTCACCAAGTAACAACCAGTTGTTAGCAGTTCTGTTCAAGCGAATGCCTAAAGAAAGAATAATAATAATATTTGACAAGCATTGCTCTCATGGCGCCCATTATGAAGATTACACTGAAATATTATGAATACGAGCCAAATGTACGCGTTGTCGTAACACGTTTTGATAAATGCATAACATAGCTGGTGGAATCCAGTTAGAATTAATTTTAGTTTGGTTAACAAGCTCCTGTCAGATGGTATTCGTCTAAGAGTGATCACAGCTAATCTAAATATGTTTCCAAGTCGCCCTGGCTGTCTCATCTTTCAAAGTTAAACAGAACTCACTCACCACCGCCCATGAAGAACAATCAATTCATGAACAGTAATGCTTCCGGGCATATCAATTTTTTTTACATTGAATGGGATATTTTATGTAACGCATTTTACTTTTCCAAGACAAAATATCTCCATGTTAACAGTCACTTAATTATGATTTGAAGCTATGAATGCAATGCTTATTCTAAACTAAGATCATCACCGATGTTAACATGAGAACATTCTATGTGCTATCACGATAGCAAATTCTTCTTCTTCTTCTTCTTCTTCTTCTTCTTCTTCTTCTTATTATTATTATTATTATTATTATTATTATTATTATTATTATTATATTTCCTTTGATTTCTGGAGTGCACACATTTCTTCCCGGGTCCCGAAATTTAGGTCAGAAACGGCATGATGACATTATCTACTAACCAATTAAAAAAAAAAAAACAACAATATTTTACATAGCTAAAGCCCTTCGTAAGATGTGGGCTGTACTCGTGAGAAAAATTGTTCGTATTTCTTTAAGGCATGAGTTTCCAGGAATCCCTTCAGTTAGTCTACTGGAATCTTTTCCAACCAATCCGAGGGCTCCAACTTCAACAGAATTTGTTGGTGTTCCCTTTATTATTATTATTATTATTATTATTATTATTATTATTATTTCCTTTGATCTCTGGTATATAATCATTTATTTCCGGGTCCCAACCAGAAACCTAAGGTTAGAAATGACATCATGAAAAAAGAAAAGAAAAAAAAAAACTTAAAAACCAACAATAAAAATACTAAGCTCACACACATTTTACATAGATAAATCACATCGTAAGGTATGAGCTGTACGTGTAGGTACTATTTTTCATTTCTTTAAGTTTTGGGTTAACAGGGATCTCTTCTATGAGACCCTTTTCCCATGAAGCCTGTAATTGTTGATGTCCTCACTGCCCCATATTTATTATTATTTTATTATTATTATTATTATTATTATTATTATCCAAAAATTCTGTTTGTAAAAATCAGCTATTGATGACTAGTGCACTTTCTCTTAGGATGACAAGGATTTAAGTCGACAGGCTAAATAATAAATCCTCCTTCTCCGTTGTTTGCTCAAAGACGGCAACATTCTTCCGCTTGCTTTTTGCCAAGAAAGAATGCCGCCAAACATGATTGTTTATTTTGCTAGTGTAAATCATTTTTTACCTAAAGATGATCGCTACTTCCAGCGGCTTTTTGTTAAAACAATTTTCTTCCCTTTTCCCATGAGCCTCGAGGCGCCACACAAAGACAAGAGAAAAGAGAAAGCATCTGCTTTTTGTACATTGTTTCTTTTATTGAACGTTTGTCTCCTCTTTTTTTTTCTTTTTTTCATAACTCCTATATTCTTTATTATTATTATTGAATTGCGGGATTAATCTTTCGCGGAGGTCAAAGAAGGAAAGAGACTTCGTCGATTTTTTATTGCAAGTTCTGCTCGCAAGTAACTTACAAATCAAACCGTCTATGCGTGAAAGTTTTGAACAATACTTCGATGTTATATTAACGGTAGTTACTGTAGCTGAGGTTAGCTGACAAAATGTAAATCATTTTCCGTCACATGTTTTCAACAAGAAAGTAATGTGAAGTATACGTTGCACTACATCGAATGTTGTATTTAGACATTGAAAAATAAACAGAAGTATATGAGGAACGTATATTCATTTTAACAATCTTGGGAATAGATTGCGCGGCATTGCTGTAACTTAGTAACTCCTTAGTAGCAGCCTTGCGGCTAATAAGTGAACAAGCATATCGCCAGTTTGCAATGATATCGTAGTACATACGTCTATAGTCAATATCATTGTAGAATTCATTGTGACAAAGTTTTTACAAACTCAATAAATTATGTGACGCGCATTTTAAGAAAATATCGCATCAGGCCATTCAGTCAACATATCTATATACCAAAGCATAAATCGATGTATAAATGTTGCATCTACATTTTATTTTTTTAATGAATTTAATTAACTCGTGAGAAACAAGCAGATACGTATATGAACCATTAGAGAGTAAAAACTTGAGATTAATTTTCAACAATTACATGTCAGCCTAAAAATACTGACATCATTGTGAAATATAGTAATGCAACAACTGATAACAAGTCCGCAGTTCTTTAAGCAATTTGTTTAAAAGATTTATACATGCACACACAAACGCATACACATATGTTTTAATGATTTTTTTATCCGACACTATTTCTTCGTTAATAAAAACGTTATTTTAGTGGCTGTGCATATTTGAATTCTCATCGCTGAATTTTTATTTTCTTACGGTGAAATTATTAACGCAATCTCGATCGGTTATTATTAATTTCACTGATTAAAGAGCCCCCCCAAAACAAAAACACAAGGAAAACAGCTCAAATACGTGAGTCTATGAAAATAATATTTATACTAATAAAATATATATATATATATATATATATATATATATATATATATATATATATATATATATATATATATATATACGTGTGCGTATGAAATGTGTTATTTGTAGAAATATTCTATTACAGCTTTGTTATTGGTTTGCCACAGAAGAATATAAATACAAAAACACATGTAGTAGAAATGTGTGTGTTACTTCGTGTTGTAATAACAAATATTTCTCTGAATATCTCTCTCTTTATCGCTTTCAGTACATATATACAAAGACAGGCAAATTAGACTAGGCGACTGCTATGTTAAAATGGCTCGATACTCATAAAAAGAATATAAAAATAAAAATAATGTGCAGAGATTTTAGATTTAAAAAAGGAGATCATACAATTATGATATCCTCAGACGAAATAGGCAAATACCGACTGAGAATGCCTAATTGATGAAACTATGGTAGATTTATATCTGATCAAATAATTTTTGAATATATATATATATATATATATATATATATATATATAGATAGATAGATAGATAGATAGATAGAGAGAGAGAGAGAGAGAATGTAGGTTTGTTTGACTTCGTTGAATAATTTAGGCATGCTCTGTTTACTTTTGTTTTCAATTGGATTCTTTCATATTCAAGGATAATCTTTTTAGTGTCGTCATTGAACGACGACAGAAAATCGCCGTGTTAATACATATTGATTTTATTCCGAGAACATTCGAAAGAGCACATCCTCAGGGTATTGTTTGAGGCAAGACAAATATTGTAATGTTCATTATTGTCGAAGACAAATTTTCATGTTCATATGAAATTTAAATTTCTTACTTGTGGAGTGAAGAACGCTGACATGATTGTAGGAGAAGAAACTATGTATGGTCTTGGTGAGATTTTAAAAATAAGTAGTAAAATCAACTATTAGTGCAAACTTTGGCATTTCAAATTATCTGTTGTAAACATTTTAAAACATTTGAGGGGCATTCATAATTAATTTTATTAAGGTTTGGCTTCATTGTTTTTTTTAAATATAGATAACTTCAAGAATGTTTATTCTTTCCGTGAAATAGTATAGAAGTATTTTCGACATGAATGTTTCTGAACTGCGAATGTAGACAGATATCTTGTTGTCAAGTTATGATATATTATTCAAATATATATTTATCCGCAGAGACATCGTTCTTTTAGTGTGTCCAACATAAATATTATAATATATATATATATATATATATATATATATATATATATATATATATATATATATATATATATATATTTGTGTGTGTGTGTTTACAGGATGTATGATATCTGAAGCAAAAAAGTGAAAAGAAAAAAGTGAACATTTTTAATGAAAGATGCATTTCGCCACAGTAATGTTGATGTTCGCAATGAGGTCAACATTTCCACAGAAAGAAGAATGACATATCTATGTATAAGGATAATGACTTATGATCACTGACGATAAGTTTTTGGTGCAAATAACATTAATTACTGCAGATGATACGTCCGATCTTGAGCTTTGTAGGAGTTTGTATGTGTCTGTGTTTGTTTATTTTATTTTTAATCGAAGCCGTTTCGTAATGTAGAATTTATATATATATATATATATATATATATATATATATATATATATATATATATATATATATATATATATGTGTGTGTATATATATATATATATATATATATATGTGTGTGTGTATATATATATATATATATATATATATATATATATATATATATATAAAAATATATGTGTGTGTGTGTGTGTATTACTAATATATATATATATTCATATATATATATATATATATATATATATATATATATATATATATATATATATATATGTCTGTGTGTGTGTGTGTGTGTTTGTTTTTTATGTATACCTGCTCATACATTCAACATACTCATAATACAACTATGTTTATATACCTGTATACACACATAACTACATATACTATAACTATATATAGATGATTTGATTTTATTCTTTTATTTTATTATTGTTGAAACATATGTGCGAACGTTAATTATATCACATGAACTTGAAGATAATTTCTTCAGCGCTGAATTATTTGTTGTTTAATGTGGGCTTTTTATTTTGTATGGTAGTGCTTCTTCGATTTTTATTCTTCTTGCATTCGATATTTTTGCCTTATCTACTTATATTTTTCTTATGTTAATAGATGCACTGTACTTGTTCTTCCCCCATTGCACTAATTTCTACAGGTGCGAGGTGACAAGTCCATCTGCGAGAAAGTGTAGTGCACGTATGCTCAATCTAAATATTTAATGTAGATGTATGACTATTTTAGTAATGCAGAACTCCCGCAGGCTGATAATTCTTAGAGAGCGTTACCTTCAGATAGGTGGAGCTTAGAATGTCCTGTAACATGTGTTATTTTCAGATGAAGTGTATGAAAAAAGAAAAAAAACATAATAAAAGGCAAGAAAAACTATTCTTAGCCGACGGGTCGGCTAAGAATACATTTTTTCTTGTATATATATATATATATATATATATATATATATATATATATATATATATATATATATATATATATATATATAGATATAAAATATTGGAAACGCGGACCTTTAAGCAAAAATGTTTACTACACGAATGTCTTCATGAGGCAGATAGATTCGATGTTTCATTTAAAAAAAGAAACTAGCTTGTAAACCAATTTGAACTCGTAACTGGGATGCATTAAGAGGTAAATTAGAGAGAAAAGGATACAAATTATAAAACAGAAGAACAGTTTATAAGGGAGATTTTTATATGAAATATCGTGACTAAATGCCTGATGAAACCATTCTAGTGTAAACCGTGTAACATCAACCGTTCTATGTGGTATATATGACTTTTGCCACAGATCGAAATATATATATATATATATATATATATATATATATATATATATATAAATATATACCTACTTATATACACTCATTAAATATTTTTTTTAACTTCGTACAGTAAAAGGTCTTCGTTTGAAAATGGACTTAATATTGCAAAAGTTCTACCTGTTTTTCTATCTATATAAGAAGAATCGTCGTTAGTCAAGAGAGACTGCTAAACATCATTCTAATTGAAACATCTTTGGTATTTCTAAACACTTCAGGCTTCGTCTTCAATTATTTTGCGCATCCACTGAGAATCTAACATACTACATTATTAAAGCTAAGGGATTTTAGCTTCTAGGCAAGATATCTATACAATGTATATCACGTCCAGGCATATATATATATATATATATATATATATATATATATATATATATATATATATATATATATATATATGTCACCAGAATCTGGAAATAAATATTTGTAAATTTATTCAAGAGAGGGATGAGAGAGGTTTGCGAAAATTGTGAAAATCACAGACAGAAAAGAAAGAATAAATTGCAACGTACTAATATGGATACTATTTCGAGGCTGAAATACCTAGCGACCAGTTTGGTCACGCGGCGATAAAAATATCCTCCTCATAATAGATTATTAAAGTGAATCTCGTCTGATGCCCTGAGTAATTGAAATAGACAAATGCTGGTAGAGAAAAGATTGAGAAATTGCGAACAGAGAGCGTCTTACTCACGAACGTCACAAGTCATGAAAATGGACATGTTTCGTGCGCCACGCATGCTGTTTTTATATTCCTAAAATACTACTGTAATTAACAAAGAAAAAAAAACTTTGTTAATATAGATACAGTTTTGCTTAGTATTACCAGCAACTAATTAAAATCACCCGAGGTTATCAGCTAAATAAACGACAAACATTTGAAAGTGTATTCTGGGCCCAATCCTCTAGGGGGGCATATTCTCTTTCTCTTTCTCTCTCTCTTAAAAAGCTCAAACGAAAAGTATTCTTGTGCTAGGAAATGCCTTCATGATAACTGTGATTATCAGCAAAGATATTTAGTTCTGCATAACAGACATATGACTGCTTGAAAAAGTTTCCTATTTTGTTTTGGTCTTAGTGTTAAGTATTTGAGATAAGCTAAAAACCAACATCTCAAAATAAATTCTGTATAGACAGAAGTTGAATAGATGATTGGCTTAACAAGAACTTTTTCTCTGGTTTGCACCTATACATATCACATGAGAATATTACCTATTTATCTGACCATTTGCAGACGGAACAATTTTATGTAACCAATGCTTTCTTGTGTCTATGATAGACGGTGTCAGTTGATCGATTCTAAATATTTGCTGAATTAGTTAAAACTAAAACCCAACATTTCATAAAACTTCGTGGCTTTTACTAATTCTATTGTATTTCCTGAACCGGGAATAATTGAATAGAACTTTAAAATTTTACGTTCACAATGCAGTATTTTCGCTCATGAATTAGGTTTTGGATCAAACACATAAATCATAAATGAAGCGCCATTATTATAAAGAAGTTAGGATCGGTGAACCCAAACCACATTTCATAGAATGCCGAGTTTAAAATATCGCTCATAAAAACTTTCTTATTGAATGGATCAACAATAAATTGTGTGGGTAGAGAAAGTGACATTATCAGTATTGTATCATCGTATGACCTTTCATTGTTTTAGATCCAGCATTTATGAGACTTATTCGTTCTTTCTTTTGACTTTTGCTTTTAGGAACCAAACTTGTTTGTATAAATGAAGCAATGCATTAATAATTGTGAGCAATAGCCATCTTCCCTGGATACAGATATATTTGGTCTGTTATTTCATAACTATCTATCTATCTATCTATCTATCTATCTATCTATCTATCTATCTATCTATCCGCATGTGTGTGTATGCATAGGTATATATAATATAACATACACAGTAACTAGAAAAATATGGGTATTTCTTTGTGGAAGTGTGTATTTGTGTTAAAAGAGAAAATTTGAAGATATTCATACAGACAATATATCCTGTTACTCAAGTTGTGGGTTTGTAAACAAAATGTTGTCAACGATGTGGCAAGTCAGTTTTGATCTTCTAAAATTTTATTTCACAGAATCACACTTATATATATATATATATATATATATATATATATATATATATATATATATATATATATATATATATATATATATATATATGGTATATATATATATATATATATATATATATATATATATGTAGATAGATAGATAGACAGATATGATTGTTTTTAAAAAAATATATCATAAATATGTTATAAAATCACTACAAAAATAGCCATTTTTTTTCAACACCTTCGGTGTCTTATCAAATGATATATATATATATATATATATATATATATATATATATATATATATATATATATATATATATATATATATATATATATATATATATATATATATATATATATATAAACACACAAGAGGATAACATCCATGTAGAACTCTATGTACAAGACAGAGCAAGAATATAATACAAAATGCTCAAATATTCCATGGTTATAATTTATTACATTGAAATCGAAATCATGATCCAATTCATCAGACCTACACATTCAAAAATCTCTTTGAATTTACAAAATAAAAAAGATTTGTGAGTTTGTTGGTCTAATGAATTGAATCATGATTACGATTCCAATATAATAAATTATAACCATGGAGTATTACTATTTGAGCCTCATATATATATATATATATATATATATATATATATATATATATATATATATAATAAACTCCGATCAGTTATTAAGAGAAAGCAATCGATACCTATTACGTTATACCTGCATGGCCGCCTTTATGAAGACCAAATCTTAGTGGATGAAAACGAGACCAAATCCGGATAAATTTTCCCAAGTAATGATGCGTTTCATAAAAGTATATGAAATGTTTATTCTTTAAAATATGTACCCTACAGTCCCAATATTTGAGGAAACCCTGGTAATATTTGTAATTTGACCTAAAAGTAGTTGATCCATTCTTTAAATAAAAGGAAATTATTATACAAGTTTAAAATTGGGACAGGATATTTTATTAGATATTTAATTGCTACGAAAATAAAAATCATTTTATAATTAAATTTTCTCTAATCAAAATATCCTTCTTTTACCTTGATTCTCGCAGCGCACAGTTTAGGTATTTGTTGCAAAATTTTCTCAAAGTATAAGTTTGATAAATGATTCCATTCCTTTGTTAAATGACACTATAAGCACTTTTTTAAAAATTTGGGGTGGTACTGTTTCATTGTTCCGTCAAGTTACACGAGTTGGGATCAAATATATTTATAATATGGATCAGAAAACTTGACACCTTCAATAGCACTTCTAACAACACCAACTCAACATTCATAATACTACCCTCTAACTCTCTTCATAATAAACTTGAAAATAAATTAGTTATAACTAATACTAAGATCATTAGCATCGCATCCAAGGCAATCCAAGATATACTTAGGTAGAAAATAACATCAGCACTATTTCAGCCTATCAAGTAATACATTTACAATGTAAATGAGTTCGTATCGGGGAGACATCACGTGGTTTAAAGCCGGTATCTACGAACACAAAAGAGATTTATGTTTAGAATATCATTTCCACTCTCGTAATACAGAAGAACAAAATTTGTCATCGTTACTAATGCCACCTTAATATAAAAAGAATCTTTTACAGTAAAAATGCATCGAGACCCCGTTAATATCAATATTGTAATCTACCGTGTTAATACCAATCGGGTATGTGTAGAAATGTTCCGAATCTACATGCAAACAATGAAGGGAGTATATTCTTTTCCTAATTAACTCTCAATAGATTTGGATCTTGGTTTTACAATGAACTTCCAAACGAAAGAATTTAAGAAATGAATTTGTAATCACTTTGAATATTCGTATGTATATTCTTCGTTAATACACTGGCTTAAAAGTAGGACACGTTGTATAAATTAATACCCACCAATGCAGTCATTTAGTTGTTTATTTCTGCACTATAATTTTATACATTCTATTTTTCCATTGTGCTTCATGCGTAATTCATACTGTTTACATCAATGTCAGTAATAGTGTTCTTTAAAAGAATAAATCTTTGAAATTAATATAAACTTTCACGTTTATATTTTGTTGTAGTTCATTTTTTTCCATATTAAATTTTATCAGAATTTGTTTTCCTTTTTAGATATACGACAAAACTAATATAACACTTATTTATTTCACTTCATAAAATCCTGAATTTATTTTCACACAAAACTTTTATTATGAATAAAGTGAGTTGAATTCGAACTCAGCTCTCCGATTCTTCAATCGGTGCCTCTATCCATCAATCCAGCGTGACTCCTTCCCAAATAATTTAATGACACAGAATTTTCGTATTATTATTTACTGAAAATTCTACTTTCACCCAAATATGTTAATTAGTTTCTTATTGTTCGATTAATAAGGATTTATTTTAAATATTAATCGGCACCCGCAAAGTATTTTTCGATATTAATTTTTTGTTATCTTTCTTTATAAAAAATCTCATTTCTTCCGTTCGAGAAAGACAAAGTATGATTTAGTATCTGTCATCCGGTTCTGGTGCACGAACTTTTAACAATTACAACCAGCACGTTCCTCATGTAAGGTACAATATTTGTGAAAATACCATTCATTGTACAAAAGGTATATATTTTTAAATAATTTATTTATTTTTTATGCTGAAATATCACTTTTATTTAACACTCAGTAACTTTCGGAAATGGATAAAGTTCAAATCCATTACTAAATCTTTTGCGGAAGGCAAACAATGCCATTTTTGAAAGGGCAAACGTTATTCTCATGGCAAATTTGGGAGGACGACCAGACGTGGCTATAAGCAACTGAATCAATAATCTCGAGACTTTAATTTGACGCCCTTATTTAATTGAAGAATAAGTTAAAACAAATCAAAACAATTTTCAAAATGAGACTATTATTCTCTTTTACAATGAAATTCTCCTTCCATCGCAACAAATAACACACTTGCTTGAATGGTTTACTAATAAGAAAATCATTCGTCTTCCTAAGTATATATTTCTTTGCAGACATTATGAACCTGAATATATATGAGATTTTTGGTGATACATACACAAACTTTTGCCAACTAAGACAAACAAATATGTATACATTATCACCTTAGCATAAAAAATGCTGATACCGCATTCTGGCATAGGCGACGAGGAAAAGACGTGACATTACTCACTTGTAGGCAGTAATATATTTAAAACAAATTTAAAACAAAAAAACATTAGTCAAATTAGAAAAATGTTCTGTTTTAATTACCAAAGAACTGATCGTATTTGAATATAGAACACAATTTGATTCATTTAACGTCATAATACATCTTCACTTCAGAATTATTCGAGAATATTTCTATTGAAATATCCAAGACATTATATCAGAATTTAGAATTCTTTGGGTTTGCTAATTCCAAGACTTCCTTCATATTCCTTAACCTGAATTATTTTTGTATAATTGTATAGACGGTGATTATGCTGCAAATTAAATATATGTTGTAGAAAATAAGTTATATTTGAATATAGTATTTATTAATAAATCTATGACTTCTCTCACTCACTCGCTCTTCATGCATATATATATATATATATATATATATATATATATATATATATATATATATATATATATATATATATCATAATTGATCGAATTGCGGTGAACATATAGAGTGATAGAGAATCACAGATGTTAAGATTGCGCACACAAGAATTGACGGAGCCAAATCCTCGGTGAAGTAGCCAGGCTCTCTGTCAAGATCAAGAACTGGGCAGGTTAAATAACACTTGGACACATACACAATTTCACGTGGCTACGGTTTCCTCCAGTATGTGCCAGACGCACACACATTTTCTTCCGCTCAGGATACTTGGGTTCCCTGTTTGGTGAAGGCTCAAATCACCTGTGTGTCCTGTTTATTTTAGCCATCGGATGCGTTTCCTGTTTATTCTAACACCAGTTTCTATATCCACCCCACACTGATGCATCAGAAGTAAAGCCAAAAGTCTTTCCTCAACCGCTATCCAACTCACACACAGATATATATATATATATATATATATATATATATATATAAAGACATTTTTATTTATGTTTAACGTTGTTATTTTATGATACAAGTATTTAAATGCTCTGTTTATGATAAACAGTATTAAATAACATTTACCGGCCTGAATAAATTTTCATGAAAAATTCGTTCATAGACAAGGATTCGAACCTGCATCCTATACGGAACTGTCATATACGCTTTTTAACATATGACGTCATTTGTTTACATTCGATACGCCAGAGCAGTTATGAAAGGATTCATGGAAGATTGTAGTTTATAACAGTAAATTCGACCTTGTACCATAAGGTTCACGAGTGGTTAAGGATATAAGCGTATATGAAATAGGAGGAATCCTGTCTATGAACGAATATTTTCTGAAAATATTTCATGGTAAATGTTATTTATTTCTTAAACCATTTGCTTAAATACTTGTAAATATTGGAACAACGTTAAAACATAAATAAAATGTCTTTAATAAATAAATCGGAAATTTCTTAACATATATATATATATATATTAGTGGAAAATGACATACATATGAAAAAATATATCTAAAAATTCCATACATGTATATTTTCAGAAAAAATTTTTCAAGAGGAAGGATCCAGGTAGAACTCAATGTCTAGGACAGAGTAAGGATATAATAAAAGGCTTAAGCACTAATATTCCATGGTCATAATTTATTCCATTGGAATCGTAAATGATCCAAATCATCAGACCTACAAATTCAAAATGAAAAACAAAAAAAACAACTCCGAAATCAAAACAGAATTTAGAGAAAGTGTAAGTATGAGGAGGAGGATATATATATATATAGTTTTATATATATATATATATATATACAGATAGATAGATAGAGAGAGAGAGAGCGGTATGAGGGGATGGTATCTGGAATCTTACATAATTTTAAAGGCAAACCGATTGTTTGAATTATTCCTTTGTCCTTGAAAACTTGTAAAAATCAACTATTTATCCTTGGAAGGTCCATCCTGTGTTAACTTTTGGAGTGACTTTTGGGTAAATTGGGAATGAATAAAGACTACGCCAGAGTATCTCTCATTTGCTGACTGACTACGACAATTGAATGTTAATTGCTTTGATTTGAGAATAGAATCTCGCTGATGACTGTGGCACCATGCATCCTGACGATTTGAAAGAAATATTCATAGATATATGATTTGTTTTTTTATGGTTTATCAACCATTTAATAATTATTTAGGGCCGAAAAATATTTTGGGTTTTAAGAATAATTCTTTCTTTACATTCAAGTGATCTGGAAGAAGGAAAGAGAAAACGAAGAAGAAAGAAAGAAAAAATAATACGAAAACAGGTCATAGGCGAGCACACACACGAACGGCTTACAGATAACAGGTGTCGAAAAATATCCGGGTCAAGCATCTAACCGATTTCCGCGGAATCCACGAAAAATTGAAGTTGTTATCAAGTGGTTGTCACCCAAGAGGAAAAGAAGAAACGAAGTTTAGGGACAATGAAAATATTGATAAGTAACAAGTGGAAAGTGTGTCATTGGAGTGATAGTAAAGGTCTAAGTGGGTGGGGAAGTGTATCTAAGGATATGAAGACAAACCATTAATACGAAAACCCAGACAGTCTCTAGAATTGGAAAAATCCACACAAGATGATGTCGCTGAATTTTTTTTTTTTTTTTTGTGATAATAAAGATTTTTATTATCGGACCTTCGGGCGGAGGAAAATGAAATATTTTTATTTCGTTCAAAAACGCCAACAGGTCTGAGAAATATCTTTCTTAGGTCATATCCAATTAGCGATAAACTGCTTGACAAATACCACGTGTTAAAAAGCCGAAGGTGTCATCTCAGTCGCTCATGATGAGGGCGATTTAAATTAATATTTTTGTTTTTAAACAAGGTGTTTCTTTCCCCAAAACAAAGCCACGGATTGTCCACGCCCGACTAAAGACGTCATTGGCTAAATAAGATCACATGACACACGAAGGAGGAGGAAAAATACCCGACCAGGACCTCATTGGCCGAGAGCGGTCACGTGACGAACAAGGAGAATCAGTCGACGCACCTGTCAGAAGTGTAAGTGTAAGGAGCCTATACAAAGAAGCGGGGAAGCTGTTATACGCCCCTCAGAGGCACAGTAAGGAAGTGGGAGTGAGAGTGAGTTACCGAAAATGGAAAATCCCTAACCAGAAAATAAGAAGGGTGGATACGTATTTAGAATTATCGAAGAAACCCCTGGCGCCGACAGACCCACCCCAGTTTTGACTGCGTCAATAAAAGCGAAACCCCAACCGACAGAAATCAGTTTGAGCCGAGGACGGCGGGCCAGGTTCGTTCGCCCCTTGGCGGGCAAGAGAGGCCAGTTCGTTTGGCCTAAGTGAAGAAGTTCGTCCGACCCAAGCCTAAGTGAAGAAGTTCGTTCGACCCAAGCCGAAGAGAAGAAGTTAATTCGCGCACCGACGGCGGAGATGAGTGACCAGTAATTCAGACTCTGAAGAGAAGAAGTTTGAGTTGAGCCGCGGACGGCGAAAGAGTTCAGCCGTGGACGACAAGCAGAGATGAGCGCCCAGTGTTGAAACCGCGTCAAGATAGCTGACCAAGATTCACGCACACTTCTGGACTCTTCTTCAACCAAGAACAAGTAGTTTGAAGAGCGACTTAGAATCAGACCACAGAAATAAGTTTTTTTCGACTTTCGTCCAAAGACACACCGAAACACAAATTTCTTAGAGAGCAGACAACTGGAAGCCTTAAAGTTGCCTAGTAAAAGCGTCGTGCCACAATCCACAGAACGGGTCGGGAAGTAGACATAGTCCTATGTACCGAGCAATTAGACATAAAAAGTTTGTTACCTTTTTCTTGATACGTTGGAACTTGTGAGTTTTTATTTTATTTTCTTTTATACATAATTGTGTGTTATCACCTCCGTTAGACTCAACTCGCATTACGGCCCCAACCCCTGTTTGATCTCGTCTGTCTAAGATCAATTCACAACGTGGGTAGGCAGACTGGAGATCAGTGCAGTTACCCTGATAACCAGGCGTTGGAAGCGGGTTGGGAACGGCGAGACTGGTATCAATCTAACCAAAGGGTTAGAACGTCACGTTTGGAACAGCGAGGAGCGAACATCTGACGCCGCGGCAAAGACGTCACAGTTGGTGCTGTCCGTGACCAGGATATCAGAGCCTGGGGAGCACGTGACGTCACAATTGGCGCCGCGACCGAGATCGAACGACACAGTCGACGCTGCGATCGGGGGACGACGTCACAACTGGTGCCGTGAACAAAGGATCAACTCTAGGGCAGCCACGTCACGTCACAACTGGTGCCGTGACCAAAGGATCAACCCTAGGGCAGCCACGTCACGTCACAGACAGCGATGTCGATATTCGCCTTCGAATATTCAATAGTATTTAGATCATAGTGACAATGTCGTCCGTGTATCACATGATTCAGTATATAATTTTCTCCTTTCAGCATGTATTACTGATTCCTCCAAACTTACCCCTTGCAGTAATGCAATCGACATAAGCATCCATAACTTTCACCAAATAAAACAATAACGGTTTATATTGTTTTTTTTAACGATATAAACAAACAACGGAGATGTGAAATTACACTCTTTTAAACATTCTCTAGACCAGTGGTACCCTAACGGTGAGCAGGAAGAAGATAGCAGGTAAGGCGGAATGATTGAAAGGCAAATAAATTTTATAAAATGTTTCAAAAAATAAATATATCCCAGACATATGATTACATAATTTATAATATTATCATGGATTATTTGTAATTGCAGGCATGAGTCAGAGTATAAATAGTTATGAATAATTATTGACCGATTTTGTCATTGTGATATTTTTGCCTTATATCATAACTAAAGTATATAGTAACTAGTGTCTGCAAACTTGAGGAAAGAATTATGAATGATAATTTTGTGACTTCAAATTTGCAGTTATCTCCCCTTAATCCTTTATTCTAAAATTGTACTTTTATCACATAAAAATTGGCGATGCGCGAGCAAATTTTCATTCCGAAAATACGACCCAGAGAAAAAATAAGAATAGGAAGAACTGCTCTAGAGATCATATGTTAGTAACAATTATTTGAAAACACTTTTACATCCTTGATTTCTACACGTAAAGACATTTGTGTATTACTGAAATATTTTCACCGAAAACCACTTAATTGTTCTCAAAAGACGGGCACTATATCGATCATGTTCTAATAAGCCAGAGCGATATAAAAGACATCAACTATATCAGAGTGATAACCAATGAACGGCATTAAACCTAGCAACGACGTATTTACTCTAAACTTTCATTCCATTTGTACATAATGAACGGAAAGACAGTTGCTCAGAAAAGTATTCAAGGTCCTATGCGTCCAAAATCGCAATCTAGGTCGTAGAAGCTAGAATACCAGAAGGAATCTGTCAGATGAACAAAAGATTCTTCCTCTCAGTCTCTTTTAGATAGCATACTATTTACTCTCATAAAAATATCTACGACTGTTGTGTCCACTTATCCAAAGAAAAAGTACGGAAAAGTTAAAAACACAAAATTAATCAAATTATAAAGCACATCAAATAACAACAGTTAGGAAGTGATACACTCGTCATACAGATATCTCGCTCCATTATCAGTTAATGGTCAGTACCTCGATGCGTGACCGCTTGGGAATATGAGATGTCGTAGGACTGGGGGTAACAGTGTTGTAGTGGATAATGGAACGATATGTTTACTAGGAGAGCCGGGTCTCAATTTCTGTTGTGATTGTTATTTTCACTTACTTGAAAACACCCTTAAGAATTAAATGAACCCACCTCTTCAACCCTTATCTATTAGTTAATTAGTGAGACATGAATCACAAAATCCATTAGTAACCCTGGAAAAACATCTTAGAGTTGAATTGGTGAATCCCGAAGAATCCTGTGAATTCAAACATTTAATTTATTTTCTGAGGGTGGGAATTTGTAACTCCAGACTGAGATGATTGCATTTATGAGACATATCTGGTGGTATTTCACAGAGTCCAAACTCAGATGGTAGCGATGAGTGTCCACACTCAAATGTGAGCATGTATGAGAGCCCAGTAACTGTTGTGGCATTTATGGCTGTCAAGAGCGATATAATTGCATTTATGTGTGTTCCGTCTCATTGGGTAGCATTTATGAATGTCATGAAGCATATGGTCGCAAATATGGATTTCCAGAAAAGACGGTGTTACAAATCATGAGCGCCACGGATGTCCAAACTCAGATAATTATATTTATGTACTAAGTTCGCATTTACAAATGTCCAGAATAATATATATATATATATATATATATATATATATATATATATATATATATATATATATATATATATATAATAAGATGAATTTATATGTGTTCAGATTCCGATGACAGAAAACGTGTATGTCCGCATTCAGATGATAGCATTTTTCTCAAAGTTACATTGATTGAGATTATCAGTGCCTAATATATGACAATTTTTACTTGTATTTTTATCCAATTTTGCAAAAACGAATGTAAAGAAACCCCAATAAAATGTAGTGATGGAAAGCAGTAAGAATGAAGCCATTGTATGATGACAGAATATGTTAATCACTAAGATAAATTCGAACTCCCAATTGGCGATGTCAATTTAAAATAAGTGCATACGTTTAAATATCTAGGAATGTGACAGGCAATATAGAACAAATATGAAGCCACATTGGAATAAACGAGGTGACATTCAAACTTTATATCTAAATTGCTGGGATTCGGACTATTGACTTCATCTTTGTTGTTACTTTTCGGCCGTTGTACCCTCCAGACATCATCATATATCATGTATATCGGGCCGAGTAATCTACAGGAAATTCCGAACAGAAACCTTTATTTAATCTATAGGTGTAGACTGTTATCGTTCCACTGCTCATTTGTAGAGATATCTCATTTATTTCTTATTACTGCGCAGTACATACTGCCCACCCTATGAATTAAGCTCAACATTATCATACCCCAAATTAACAAATCAAAGCATCAATTTACTAGGCTATTGTCCCGTAGGGCAATTTACTGTACAACTTTGCTGCATAAACCAAAGCTGCATAGAAGTAAATACTTTAGAAAGAACGACAAAAAAATCAAATCTTCAATAGCAGCAGCTATAACAAAAAAGAGAATTGGTTGAATGAGAAATCAACAGAAATTAATCTGTAGATATGTTTGGCTCTAATTTCTTAGAAACAGACAAGTGAGATCTCTAGGATACAGAATAAAGAAAGAAGAGCTGTGAAAATGTGGCACTCATAAGACTTAATGAAAACGCCAAAAAAGAAAAAAGAAACATGATAAAAAACAAACGTGTTTGTGTCAAATATATGGAAGAACAAGGTGTGTGAGAGGCAGTAATAAAGACTCAGTAAAGAAAATGTCTGTAGAACATATACATAATCACTATATATTTATTAATGTTTTCCTTGTGATAATATTTGTAAATCTATAATATTTACTTAAGACATCAATATTTGTCAAAAATCTAAGCACAGTAATTTAGCCGTGTTATTTTAATTTCGTTGGCCAAACAAGCTGTCCGCTTATTCTTGTTAAGTCCATGTTTACCCATGAAATATTCCAAAGTAAGACAATTGGCGAGCGTTAGAATTTAACAGCATTAGATTTTTCAATTAGTCCAGTGAAACAACCCTATTCAGATGGATTACGTTGAAACAAGTCACTGTAAAATAAGGAAAATATCTCCCTACACATATCTTTCATTTCTAATATCTGGCCTGTTGACCCAGACATTAGACATGAAACAGTGTTTTCTTCTTCTTCTTTCTCTTCTTCTTCTTCTTCTTCTTCTTCTCTGTGCGTATGACTTCATGACATGAAATATCAGGACTATCGGCAATTTCCTATTTTTTAGCTGTTGGTAAGGTTGGTCCTTTCCGTATTTTCTAATGCCTGTTCTACTCATCATTTACACAAACTCTTTACGTAGAATATTTATTTGTCTACCCCTATGCATCTTGCCTTGATATGTCCAGAATTCACCATGTCCACTTTTTTTTTATTGTATACCCAAGAAGTCTCTTCTATTTCTTTCAGATTTGATCCATAATTATCCGTTTTGTTTCGATTTTCCCAAAAACTTCTTTATTACTCACATGTTCAGTCCATGATATTCTCAGTATCCTTCTGTAGCACGACACACACTTCAGTTCTTTAACAAGATTTACTTAACATGCCACCCGTTTACTTTTAATTTATTTCTTGTGTTCTTTTTAAAAACCTTTCTTTTTTCTTCACATCCTTTTATTTTTCTTTAATTTCGTTTGACATATACATTTTTCTTCTAATTACAGAATTTCTTTTGTTCATTTTCCCGGCTTTCTGTTTTTGAATAATGACCATGAGTTGTTATAAAGTAGAAATCAAGCAGGCAAATCTTTGCGGGTAACACTAATAACAGAAAATCAGATAAAATTCTGGCTAATTTGGTAAATAAATAATAGATTAGAATTTAGATGCGCCTATAATTTTAATAATTTCTTGGGGTGAAATTATTAACAAGAAATACTTTATTAATGTTTCATATTAACTCTGGTTGTTGAGAGTTATTGCGAAATCAATCAAGGGAAATAGGCATAAAATTTGTCAAATTTGCTCGATTAGTCTGTTCTTCAGCCAAGATCATGTATAATCAAAATTCAATAATTTCCTTTCCTAAAATTTTACAAAATACAAGACCCATGTGCTAATAAATGGAGAAACTTATTAAATATATATTTTTTATGGGCGTTCCTTTTAGCCTTAAAATATTCTCTTTATTCAATTGTTCTCTCCATGATTCACCAAAACTTATTATTTCTCAGATGCTCAGTCCATGATATTCTCAGAATCTTGAATGTCCTTTAACAAGATTTTATTAATATGCCATTCGTTGTCTTTTAATTTATTCCTTCCAATGTGTTATAATAAACTTTGTTTTTTTCAGATTTTTCAATTCCATAATTCCATATTCTCGTCTGCAAAGCAATTTAATATCTAAAAGAATTTCAATAATTTTACTTGTCTGATAAACATTCAAGAGCTACAGAAAATTAACCCATAGATCTAAACTACAGACAATAATTTTACTTTTTCTAAAACGTCTCACAAATTTGGCGATCTGGGATATAAATCAATTATTAATCATGTCATCTCAAGCAAGGCAACAAGACGGAGGTTACTGACACAAGAGGTTATTGTGTGTGAAAGAATAAGAAAAAGAAAATCATTATTAAAGATGAAGAACAATAAACGATGTGGAATCAAGAAGACAGTTTATAACGATTGTCATTATATTTACATTTTGAAAATCAAATTTGGCTGGTAAGCCAGAAGCCCAAAGAGATTTTCACTAGCGAGAATTTTGAGAAAATAAACTCTTAGCAAATAACTTACGGTTACCATTCCATTGTAAAAGTATGAGACCTTCTTATCACTCTAGTACTTCGATTAAATTTAGAAATTCTATGTACAATTAAACTCATTAGAGCAATTACCATGAATGTATTTATAGAAAAGGCATAGTGAAGATACAGTACGGCCGTAGGAAAGGGTATGAATCAGAGATGTCAGCTCAGGACCAATGAAATTGCAGATTCTTCTTTCGGATTCATCAAATCATCTTTCAATATATAGAAGGAGCAGCATAATATATGTGGCAGCAATATTCAAAATATGAATGTATGTTAGAATTAAAAATATGTAAGATAAATTCTGGAGAGGATAAATGTATGACTCTGGAACAAATCTCATACCAGATGACATAATTTAATATAATCTTTCCACTTCATGTCTGGAGATAACGTTAGTCAAAGACGGTGCAACGAGTCCCTCTCTAGGAGGTTAGAATCAACCATGCTGATGGAAGACAGAAATGGATCTCTCAGAGAATTCTTGGAAAGCAATTTTGTTTTGAAACTGTTCAAATTAACAGCAGATTTTAGGTCATTTTTGAGATCAGTTACCAATTCCAACTTATTGATCCGGTAAGACTTACAACTAAGACAAGAATAAAAAGTTGTGTCGTCTATACAGATACTGATTCGGGAAGACATCAGGAAGGTCATTGATGAAAATTAAGAACAACGTGGGTCCAAGTATAGAGCATTGGGGGCACCTGAATTTTTCAACCAAGAATAGTGGACGCCCAAGCCAGCATGATTTCGTCATTTGATAAGATGAATTGAATCGCTTCAAGAATTCGTCCAGAATGAATGTTCGACTTTGTACTATGCCTGCTTGTATAATCAAGTTTGAATTTTCTACTCACATAAAATTTGAGTTTGTCTCCTCATTTTCAGTTAGCATTTACAAGGTATTTCGCATTTCTAAGAATTGCAATTTTTATATTCCGATATCTTTCAATTAACATTGTGCTCTATTAGCAAATTGTTTTCTAGAAGAATGAGAAGCCGTATATGTTTATCACTTTGTTTTCTTAAATAACATGTTTTGCAATATATGTTTGCCTTTCTTCATGAAGAGATGCATTTGGTGACCGTGTGAGTTACATTTATATTTTGATCTGGATTTTATTAGATTTTTCTCCCGGAACTTCTTTACTGTTCATAAGTTTAATTAAATCTTGGTTATTTTCTTGGATATATTTCTATAGAATAGAAATTTTCCATACTATTGAAAATCTGTAATTCTTTCAATTTCGTGAGTAATAATATAAAGCCTATTACGCGCTTTCGGCATTAAATTTTTTCTTAACACACTTCTGACTAGCGTTAAGTGTTGAAATAAAATCCATCCCTTAGATGGCTCGGTGAAATAAATGTTTATAATTTCACAAGCAAGAAATTATCATGGAACACGATGATTTAAGCAGATTTTTGTTCTTTGAAAACTACACATCGCAATTATTTTGAAAGAATCTATAGGAAGGATCTTCTATTTTTTACTATTATTAATTATTTATATCAACATTTCAATTAAGGTTGAACGATAATAAAAACATTACATAAAAACGGCAGTTAGCACTCAGTTATTTGTGCTAATATTATCCATCCAAAAGTTGATGATTGACATCTAGAATAACCTTTTTCTGGAATAAGCAGAGAGAGAATGTTTACTGAAAAAATCAAGCAGGAATATTTGCATATATATATATAGAAAAGTTTACACTCGCTGGTGTCTTCATTCGCGCACACATCTAGAGACGGATGCTAGACTGTTTCATTGAATATTTTGACATATGCTAGAAAATCCTAAAGAAAGGTTTTTGCCTGAATAATTACATAGAATAAAAGGAAAGATGATTTGGAAACAGAGATAAATCCACATTGATATCCATAGAAGTGCTGAGATACAATACATCGAAAACTCCAGGTGTTCATACTTCAGCTAGTTATGTGATTATTTACATTATTTAATTTTATTGTACTCATTTCAGTACTGGCCCGCAGCGTTTCATCGGTTCATCAATTAGATGGCATTGCAATTGGAAAATAAATCCCCGGATTTAATGTAATTGAACCGAGAGGGAAAGCTATAAACGAGGACTCGAACTATCGCCAGTCACGATGACCGGATGCACCTTCGAAGAGGTACAATGCCTTGAGAGAATTTTGGGCCACAAACACACACTCGGCCTCAAGTAGAACATTTCTATACGATTCATGGCTAAAAATGCCCCCAAAATGATCGGTTTCTTTTATGCTCCATTAAGTACCTATCCCCTCATGATATTCTCTAGCTTTTTATGAGCTAGTTTAGTTGAAAATGAAGTACTGTTGTCATATTTAGGCGAGAGCTGCCCGTTGATTACTTGCCAGTTTTTATAGAGTTCAAAAGGTTCTACTAGTGCTTCTTAGAAAATAATTATTTACCACCTTCTAACTTCTTTTTTACTGACGGTATATGGCGTGTATCATAATGGTCTATTGCTATTTACATGGAAAGTGCTCGGTCAAATTTCATTTATGGGTTCCCCCAAGTATATCCGCCACGGCTAGAACCCAGTATGTCATATACCGACATTCTCTCTTTATTCCATCTACGAGAAGTAAGTTCCACTGAAACAGCTACTTCCCGCGACCCAATGCCCTTTGAATCAGACTCCCAATCGGATGTTTACCGATCACTACAATGATCCTAGTCTAGAGTTAACCGTTGTCTTCCCCTCTCTTAATTTGAACTACCCCTTTACGTAAATCTCTACATTCAGCGGCGCCCAGACCTTGTACAGTGTGAACCTTACTTTTTTGCTATGGCCAAAGTTAAACGCCAAAAAAACCGGTCTTATGCCTCAATGCTGTTGAAATTGCGGAAAGTCATCGAAACATAGAGACGCTCCATGTGTCTGAATATCTCTCAGACCATTCACAAACATAAAATTTGTTCAGATATCTGTACCCACCTGTAACGACATAATTAAATTTCATCCTGTCCGCGGAAGCTACCAACACTGACAAGTAAAAGAAATCTTCCTCATATGTAAATTTCGCTAAGGGAGAGAAGGCTTTGGTTAGCTGGTCAATCCTGGAGACGTAAGTCAGAACTTGGCATAGACACCATCTGCCTATCTATTGTAGGGGGAAAGATATTACAAAATTTAAAAAGGGTGTTGCCTTTTTAGACGAATCAGTATACAAGTCTAATTCAAGATCTAAAAATTTAAAGATAGGTTAGGTGTGGGTTTATAATACCTGCCGGTCGGTAATGGCTTCCATGTATGAGGACGTGACAACATGTCTGCTTTTTAAAGGGTATACATAAGATATACTAAAATATATAGACATTTTTTTCATTTTATAAAAACATTTTAAACACCATTTTCAAATTTTGTAATCCCTTCCTTCTTTAATATTAATTTTAATTTAAAGTTTAGTTTTTAGTTCCGAAACATTGTTATTTCTGTGTCATGATGAATATATATATATATATATATATATATATATATATATATATATATATATATATGTGTGTGTGTGTGTGTGTGTGTGTGTGTGTGTGTGTGTGTAAATGATAGAAAGATAAATCCACACCTGGTAGCAATTAATTTTTTTTAAAATTGCTCAATATAAGGTAGAGCAAATATTATTAGAATATTTTTATTATAAGTGATTATAATAAAACCATTTTAAATCTATACACAAAAGCTTTCATGTTTCAATATTATGGTTGTAAGTCCTCAGGCGTATATATATATATATATATATATATATATATATATATATATATATATATATATATATATATATATATATATATATATATATATATATATATATATATATATATATATATATATATATATGTATATATATATATATGTATATATATATATATATATATATATATATATATATATATATGATAGGGGGTGAGTGTGTGTATTGATGAAAGCAATATTTTCCATTTTCTTTTCGTCATAATAATATTTCTAATAGAAGACCACGTCTCCCATTTTTTAATAATTTATAATGATTTTCTGTTATTTAAAGAAAACAAGAACTGTTTTTAGGATTAATTTAAAACATTACCAGGGATGTGCTCGACCTGTAGTTTACATATTGTAAAAAACAATGATTTCATATATATTTGTTGGCACTCATCATTATTTAGGAAAGTTTATTTGGATTTTGTCTAGTTTTCATCCACTATTCTTTGTTTTCATAGATGCGGCTCGGCTGATATAACCGAGCTGGTAGCGTTTGTCATAATAACTGGTCATATTTTATTATTATATTTGGGATTTTCAGAAAAGTAATACTTTATATATGTATGATATACCGAAGATTTCCCTTCACATATATAATTATATTGCTGCACACACACACACAGGTGCGCACACACACACACATATATATATAGTTTTAAGGTGTGCTATATTTATGGGATAAGTGCTCAGAGATAGAGCGTACTTAAATATAAATATAAAAGTGATCATTGAAGTCGGCACTCAGAGGCGACAGTTACGCGATTTGGACAATCTAGCAGTTACAGGATGTACATTGACGATTGCGTCTTGCATGAAACAGCCTATCGCCTCTGAGTGTTGATATCAATATTCACTACTCCGGTCACTGGCGTATTTGCCTAAAAATAAATACGTCTAAATTCCCTTTCAACTCTGCCATGTGCCAATGGTTTAGGTGCAAAAGGAACGGTGAATAATGGAAACTGGATCAGGAGAATAAATCAACAAGAGGTAAATACTTTCCTATTGTTCAAAATCCAATATTGTTATAAAGACTTCGAAGAATTATAGTAAGATATCTTTAATCATTTCTAATATACAACGGTTCAGATCTTCATCTAACTATTGGATTCTTATGCAAGGATGCTGCCTTTCTGCTTGATCGGTCAACAGATCCTGCACATGCACACACACAGATCTCACCTGTGGTTTATATGGCATGCATGCTGAGCGAACCCTAGTTATAGTTTTTGGGAGAGCTTGCATGCTCAGCAGTCTGAACAAGGACAGCACGCTCAAAATCTTTGGTCACGATGACTTGTGACTTCGTACTAGCACAAGCAGTGACGGTTTCATAAAGTTCCATCTATCCACTTAAACTCGTATGTCTTGGGTCAAACTGTGGTAAGTTTGCCTGCTCTTTTCAAATTTGCCGAACGCAGAGATCACCATCTTCAAACCGACAATATAAAGAAGTCACCTTCCTGACAAAATGGCAAATCTAAAATTCTGGAGACATTTAATTACATAAGTTATGTGTCCTGGGTTTTACATATATATATATATATATATATATATATATATATATATATATATATAGTTATATGTCAAGTATGCGCTGCAGTTCAATTTACATTACATGAATAATTCATACAAAAACAGTTAAAGTTATAGCAGATGTATTCTCACCATTTATATCATTGACTTTATATCTGGTTTTTGAATGATTCATATAATATATATATATATATATATATATATATATATATATATATATATTAAAGAAAACATACACACACACACACACACACACATATATATATATATATATATATATATATATATATATATATATATATATATATATATATGAAATTGCGTAAAATTTTGCATCCGCCTGTGCAATCAGCATTGAACTAATAAAACTAAAAGTATTTTGTTGACATCTCCAAATCAACGCTTATTCTTAGAAATGCAATCGTTGCCTGGAGAGAGAAATCGTAACAATGCCTGTTCTATAGATGACTTATTTTCACATGATAACAACATTTTCTCCTATCAAATCCACTTTGGCCAAGGTGTTGTTGTTTGCTGCAGAAGAATAAGCATTGTTCATATAACTTGTGATAGAGACGCCACAGTCCGCTTATTGACAAAATGTTGATATAATGAAAAGCCATCAGTCCTAACGCTTAACATCATTCACTTGTCTAAATACATCCGACCGAAATTCCCAAAACGGCAATTCAGTTAGCACAAACCTCCCAGGAGACGCCTTAGCAACTAATAGCCATATATATGGATTTTTCTTCTTTTATACAAGTACGCTTGCTACATTTTGGAAACAGCTCATTTAATTTAAGTAATTAAAAGCATCATTATTTTTATTTACAATAATTTTAAAGAATCATTATATATTTTTCAAGCAGCACATATTTATCTTAGATGTTTTTAACAGCGTCTGCACTTACGGTTAACGAAGCATTTCCGAACAAGTCTGAAACTACCTGATTTCAACCTATCCAGCATTGCTACCCTCACAGGCTCATGGAAAAAAGAAAAAAAAAGTTTCAAATTTGACGGAAAAGATATCCCAAATAGATACATGATATATATTTGGTTACTTAGATGTTGGAATGTGATTTGTTTTTATTTCGACAATAGTGTTTTCTGTACCTGCATTCTCTAAACAGAACTCTCATTATTGATTGATTCTACAGGCATTATATTTTCCCATATTTATTTTAAGAATATTCGATCTCATTTTAGAAGGTGGTATTTCAACAAGATATATGAATTACTTTTCAATTTAGGAATTTATGAAAGCGGATGTAAAATTGATCGAGTAAAAACTCTAAATAAATGAATATTTATAGAAATTAAGACTTTAATAGGTTAAGAAATTTTATATTTTTGTTTTACATCCTTACGCTATATAAAACATAGCATGATACTTTCGGATTTTGCTTAATACAATTGTCATTAAAAAACATCAGTGATTTATGCTTAAATCGAAATAAAATGATGATTATTAAAAATAACTCAACAATTAACAAACTGATACAGTTATATATTTCTACATACAGCCTTCTACTTTACGATGGGAAATTTCAAAAATATATATATGATAATGTTAGTACAGAAGGTTGACGATTATTTGATGCAAATATCTTAATAAATATTTATATTCGTTAATCTTTTGGACTATTTGTAATTGTTGTTATTCGTTGAAGATGAATGTAGATTTAATACAAATATAATATTTATCATTTGATGTTATCATCAGCACCCCGACACTATAGTTTCGTAGATGTAGTGATTCGAGGAAGAGGATTAATCAAAGCTCGTTTTGAAAATCATGTTTACATATGTAATTCAGAGTGTTGTAAGCAAATAAACCCATATCCTGTCGCTGGAATTCTTTCTAAAATGAATTAATGCTATCATACAGATTATCTTAGCCTACCTCATTAAGAGTTGTATCAACCAGAGCTCCGCAGTAATGGTGAATACGTCATTGTCAACAGGAAAGGAGACCACATTTTTGGGGTAACATTTGGTTTCCGTAGCTACATCGAGGCTGTTTCCAAAGCTGAAAACATATTTGTTTTCCTAATTCTTTAATTTTATAATATTTACGATGTACAATATTTGAAAAGTATCTGATTTATGTCCATATAATTTTTCCACCTGACACAACGATCTGATTTTGCAAGTGAGTCGGGACAAAGCACAAGCACACACCTACACACACGCACACATACACACATAACGGGTGTGATGGCAACATTGTACAAATCGTGTAAATGTCTAATATCGAAAGAAAAACACCAATCGAATCGAGTTTTTTTTATTCCATATTTTCAGATAAGACAACATCATTTGTCGTCGCAATCACTGAAAAAACCTTTCAGTTATTCAGCTAAAAAGAAGAGCAGGTTAAATGTTTTGTGTCATTCTTACTATATCTTCTCAAAGGAGCAATGATAAGAAGAATAATATCATTCAGGTCTTCAGTAATGGTACTAAAATTCATACTCTGGATTCCATCTCCAAATTTAATTCAAAAACCATCAAGATAACAGTGAAAAAGTTTAAAAGAGAGGGAATTGTAGAAAGGAAAACAGGATCAGGAGGTCGCAACTGTAAGAGGGAACATTATTTCAACTTAGACCTAAAAGGATCAATTAGAAAAAAATTCAACTCAATTCAAAAGTTATTTGGTATACGAGAGAGGAGTTTCATGTATGTCAGTCCAAAGAGCGGTGGAAAAAAACTTGAAAATGAAATCGTAAATGAAACCTGTGAGGAACCTTGTTAATCCAGGAAAGAAATTTAGAATGCAAGAGAAGGCGAAGATCGTCTTGAATAATTTGGAAAATTATCCTGGAATAATCTCACACAATGATGAGAAGAATTTTACACACGATGTGAACATAAACAGACGCAATAGCTTTATTCCTACTTCAGATCCTTATGAGAGAATCACGACTGTCATTTTCAAGTGAAAAACTTGCAAAGGTAATGATTGTTGCCTGTGTGGCCTCTGATAGCAAGAAGATGCAATTTATCATGTATGAGATTCATGAAAGGCTTACACGGGTTCGCTATGTTCAAATTTTGAAGAACAATTCTTTCTAAATATCCTGAGACTACAGACAATCTTAACCCCAATAAGATAAATAAGGCCTTCAAATTCACACCCCGATAGGATGGCGCTTCTTGGAACACCAGCGCAATGACTCAAATATTTATCATGGAACTGTTTAAGAACAGGATTTGTCATAAATAAACTTGACTTTCTTCATTGCGCGATGTAAAACATTAGTTTTTTCAGTATCTGCAAGGAACTGGTCGCATAAGCATGTGAGATGCCCTTGAGTAACCTGCAACCCCTCAAGAATACCATCAATAAGACCCGGGTGGAGAACATTGATGAAAAACACAGTACAAAAGATGGTGATGCATACAGAAAGAGGGTTAAGGATGTCATTGACACAGATGGGGCAAGTCTTAATGCCTAAATGTTTGGACTTCTGCCCGAGTTCATATCAATTAGAAATAGATACCTGTATTTATGCTTCCATTGAACTTTATTTCAATCCTTCGTGAGATTGAATGCTTAGCTACGATTAATTGATGATTCCTTTATGATAGATTTCAGCATGATTCTTTTGCTAAGCTTTGTGAGTAATTACACATTTTTATTGTTTAAAATAGAAGCCAATAGTGTTATAAAAACCCCGGAGAATTCCAATAAGGTATATTTAATCATTTTTAAGTTACAATGGTCCAAATCTTAATCTACTTATGGGACAATTTTGCTGTTACATTGTGTACTTGGACAGCAATCCGTCTTTTACACATTTTCTTTAAAAAGAAGAATGACAAGTTATTGCGACTAAGTATTTAAAAAAATATATATATATCATTCGTCGTAACTGAGATCAACACAAAGTGGTCGGAGTCTCTTTCACCTGAAGAGTATGGTCAAGCATAAGAAAGACTGTCGACACACACGCGCCCGCACACACGCATAGACACTAATATGATATTGCAAAGTTTTACCAATAATTGTAGCATACCTCAAATCCTTATTTTTATTCATATATATGCATATATGTGACATAAAGTAAGGTTGTGCTTTCCGTTTTTAAGGATAGGCCATATTTTCAAGATGAAGTTGAACCTAAAAAAAGGAAAATCGAAACTTGCTTTGTGCGAAGGCAAAGAACATGGGATCAAATTTTCTTGCTCACTCACACAAAATAAAAAAACAAAAACGACTTACTTAAAACGAAAAAACACACCGTGATAACGGTTGCCAACAACCGAAAGTGATCGGCAACGCACCAAAGACAGGGGTACCTTTTTTAACCAACTTACACTCAAATGAAAAGAATCTTGCGAAAAAGAAAAAAAAAAGCCGAAAGGAAGATTCTCAAACGAAAATTCTCCATAGTTTCTCATATATATATATATATATATATATATATATATATATATATATATATATATATATGTATGGTAAAGACGGATACTTAGAGCACCTGTTATTTCCAACGTTCAACATCTAAGTACTGAAGAGGTTCTATGTTGCTTAACTTGGGGGAATGTACGAGAATCAGTGTCTTCGTGATATGCCCGTAAGCTAAAGCCGAAAGCCTACAGCACCTGGTATTCCCAAGCGGTCACTAATGCAGTACTAACCAGGATCAATTTTGCTTATCTTGGCGATCGGACGAGAATAGGGTTTTCAGCGTGATATGTCCGTATGCTATATGTAATTTGGGCTATATTTGTTTTATTATATATATATATATATATATATATATATATATATATATATATATATAAATTAACTGATTTACAATATGTTTTTTCGCTACACAGTTCTAACCATGTTTCAAAATGGAAGCTAGAAGCTTGAATTTAATTTGTAGATAAATTAAAGACATTAGTTACATTTCATCCTCAAGCGAATTTTGGAGTAACTTATTTTTTAATATATATATATATATATATATATATATATATATATATATATATATATATATATATATATGTGTGTGTGTGTGTGTGTGTGTGTGTGTGTGTGTGCCTGCGTGTGTGTGTGTATTTGTCTGTTTGCATTGAGTAGTATGTAGGAAAATCGCAGTTATATTTGATAGGCAGTAGAATATCTATCTATCTATCTATCTATCTATCTATCTATCTATCTATCTTAAAACATTCATATCTGTATATTTGATGTTTTCGGTAGTTCTATTAACCATACCTTCAGCAGGTATATACTCTGCGGATGCCAGAAAACAAATAACAGACGTGAATTGACAATATATTTTGTAAACTTCTGAAAATACCTGTTTTTCCTACAATCTACGTCACTCAATACTTGTTAAACTAAATTCACTCTGGAGATCAGTATAATTAAAGAGAACTTTCAATGCATTAGACGCCCACCTCACCAGAAATGTGTGAAGGAAAAATCGGAAAAAATGTCCTTTTCTTCCTTGTAGTTCATTGCCTTTTCCATTATCCCCAGGTTTACACAATGTATAGTACATTCCAGCATGAGAACCTGACTAACTATGATAAATTAATCGCAGAATAAGAAGAAATATCAAATGTATGGTAACTATTTAGAATGTAACAATTATAAAGAACTTAACACTGATCATTTATAGGACTTAGACTGCTTTTTTTTAAATATATTTTATAGTGAGAAATGCGTCTTAATAGTGGAATAAATACGGTAATTATTTTTAAAATTTGAATAACATTTAAAAATAGTTTATCACCTCGTCTGCAAAACAAACCTTGCAATGTTAAAAAGAACTTCAATGTTGAATCTAACCCTAGGTTTTCATATTGATATATGTATCTGTATGCATCTTTATACATCCGTAAGTATGCGGAACATTAGTTTATCTCAATTGTTTGCCTATCTAGGAAAATCTCATTAAGTTATGTAAGCACTGAGTGATTCATCTTCTTTATATATTTATTAAATATATAAGCAAGACAGAAAATCATTAATCGGATAAATAATTCTTCTTTTTTTAGATAAAGAATGGTTTTCTATTTTTCTTCGACAAATATAAGAGATGCAAGCTCACAAATATTTATGTATCCTGTATATTCCCGCTAGCAAGTAAACAGGAAATATATAGAAGAGGCATTTCTATAAAAGCGTAAAAATAACCATTCTATTAGTTTGCTATTTCAAAGGATCGGTGTGGAAGAGATGTGGAGAAAATGAACCATGGGAAAGACAGAAATAGAATCAAGAGGTGTTGGTAAGACAGTGTTATGGCCCGTCTGGTTACAAAATCGATCGCCCTCGGAGGAAGAGATACGATAAACACAGTCACATGATTTGACGAATCAGTTTTTAGTTGCTTACATAGATGTCTATGCAAAAGAATCTGTCTGTTTTGAAGAGTAAGCGACAATTACACAAGAAACATTTTAGTCTCAATGACGTATGTTGAAAGGGACTGGCGAAATTTGTATGCGTGAAATTAGTCTCCTCTTCTCAAGTCGCGGTGTTGTTAAAGGCGTGTCGGCTGTTTTAAGGGAAACAATGAGTAAGATTGGTCGATGGCAGAGGAAGCGCACTTGTAAAGATCGTGTGGCAACGATGAAAACATAGAAATGTGTCGATAACACCTGAGGGAGAGGACTGGAAATGTTGAGAGGGGGAAAGAAGATTGGCATCGGATAGTTGTCATGAAGGAGACGGAAAGGGAAAAGAGGACGATATCTGGAATAAATCGAACAAAGGGAAGAAGAAAAATATTAATTTTAAACATAAAATGGCGCGATGGAAAGAAAAAGGTAAGATCGATAAAGGAAACGAGAAAAGGGAGAACTTTTATATTCGTGTTTTATGAAACATGGGAATTATATCTAAAACATGTGCAATTTATTCGAACACACTCACATAAATATAAAATATAAATATAATAAAACGACAGTATTATATATAATATCAGCAAACATGTTTTCACGTAATATCGGCGCAGAACTCAGGGTGCAATGCTCCCAAAAAAAACGAGCTAAAATATCAGTAAAAATAAAAGAATAAAAAAGCATCAAGAATATGCGCAACTGTCAGTTTCAAAATTCTCAATTTTCAGGGTTCTGAAAACCTAAATATTTTCCCGCGCATTTCACGAAAGTAATCTGATTTCTTCTATTAGCCTTTCTCTAATGAGATAATGCGGGTAAAAAACTGCCGTCAGTCAAATCAGCACCAGTAAATGTTTTATACAGGCAACTTCAGATTTGTGTTTATTTATTATTAATTATCTGTATTATGTAATTTTATAAATTTTCAAAACAGGTTTATGGTTTAGTTAAGCGTTTTTCACAAACAATATTTGGTATCTCCATAAAATCGTAAGCCGTCTAGTCTGCTATCCTATTATCATCATTATAATTATATTCATAATCCTCAACAACATATATTCAAGATGTCAAGGCATTTCAAAAACAATCCTGATGAATCTTGTTATTTCTGTCGTCCATTTCCCAATAAAGCTCAACAACGTGTCATCAAAATTGAAGGCAAAATACTCTACCAGTTTTACTTTTGATGTCATCTCACGGATCAAGGTAAGATGATAAAATTGCTGTTCCAGTACTACCAAAGAATGACCTTCAAATCTCTGACGAAGTGCTCTTTTGTGATGACGGTAATAGTTATATTGAAACAACCGAAATGGATGCAGTTTTTGTTCATGAAATTAATAATGATGAACCTAAAAAATATTCTCTAGGAAAATGTAACGATTTTCTTTTAAAGGACACATGGCAGAGTGAATAAAGTCGTTAGTTAGATCCAGTGACAGAACTCAAAGATTTGTGAGTTTAATGCCTGGTTAAGGCAGTGGAGAACTTGGAAAGGGGAATTAACAGGGGATAACTGACATCCATTATACGATATTCATTTAGCCCATATTTGGTATCTCCATATACTTTTTTTCAGTTGTCTGACACTCGTCACCCGTTCAATCTGGTGTCGAATCATCATCATCATCATCATCATCATCATCATCATCATCATCAAAATGTATTGAAGATGCATTGCAGAAAATGTCCTGTTATATTTTATCTCTGTGGTTCATTTTCTGCCAAAGTTTACTAACGTTTCATCAGAATTGAAATCAAAAAGATTTATCAGTTGTACTTTTGATGTCATCTCACGGATCTAGATATGACTTAGGTGCCACATATCATCTACTCATCTTGTTCCAATAGACAAAGCGATTGGCTTAATAAAAGCAAGAGAGAATGTCGTTTTCATTATCTATGATATAGAGAGAGCCAACTGAACATTTCAATGACAGTTATTTCTGTATGGTTAATGTATGTCGGTTTACAGTTAAGACCAAGTATAAGATTGTGAATCCCAAAATAGAATCGGCAAGTAGACCAATATTACACAAAGATGATAATATTTCTGTTCCAGTACTACCAAATAATGACCTTCAAATGTCTGACGATTGCTATTTTGTGATGTAGTTAATAGTGATAGTAAAACAACCAAAATATATGCAGTTTCGTTTCATGAAAATAATGTGAACCACAAAAATATTCGCAAGGAGAGTTCAATGATTTTGCTAGAGATTTGTCAGAGGTTAAAGCAGAAACATTAGCGCCTCTTCTCAAAGGATAATATCTGCTTACGGACGATATTTATATTCCTCATTTCTGCAAGAGAGATAAGAATGCATCAATTCGTATACGACATTCACTCAGGGTTCACGATATATTGCTGCGTTCTGGAGGATTGGCGTTCAATTGCCTAGCGCTAAATGCAATCAGTGTGGTCTAAACAAGAATCATATCATCTGGTAGTAACGTACAGAATAAGGCATCTTTTTATAAAGCTTGGTCTCATGAGACAATATATGAAGATACTTGCCAGGAAGAGCTCAGAAGATTAAGTTTCCAAACTTTACTTAAGCAAAACTTAAGGAGTGTATATATGTAGGTCCGCAAATAAACGAACTCCACAAGGAAAATAACTTCATCAAAACTTTGGATGAGATTGAATTTAAAGACTGAGAATCATTTAAGTAAATCTCTGAAAATTTACTGGGTAACAGCAGATCTCGAGATTTTAGAAATGAACTAAACTGGCTTCTAGAGTCTTTTTCCGCCATGACGTTGGATATCACTGAAAATGCATTTCCTTGATTCACATCTGAACCTTTTTGAACAGAACCTTGTAGCATTGACTGATGAGCAAGTGGAACACTTTACTTAGGACATAGCATCCATGGAGCAACGGCATCAAGGATTTGCGAATGAAAGAAAGCTAGCTGACTACTACTGGATTTTATAGAGGGATGGACCTGATAATAACTGCCAGAGAAATTCTAAATACCAAAGATTTTTAGTTATAATTCGAGATTATTATAATTTGATTTTGTATAATAAATGTCAAAAAAAATCATATTCTTTATGTATTGTACCTTATATGTGCGGGAAAACTACAGGTATGAGAAATTATAAGTCTGACATGGTAGAGGAAAAGCGACTTCACATTCTTAAACCGTATGAAATATTTACTAAGAAAAGTAATTATCCAACTCTGATAATTTAAAAAGATTCATTTGTTGACCAGTGTAATTAAGTGTTTACACACCAAGATTGGTTCATGATTTCAAAAGAATAATTCAATGAATACGTCAAATATATGAAAACAGCTCAGAGAAGTAATTGCAAACAAAGGAAGGCTTTTTAAATCAGTATTAAGAGAAAAAATCAATATGTTGAATACTTTTATCACCCGTACTCGTATTCATAATTTTTTTTGCAACTTGCCTGCTTTCAAATCTTTGTTTCTTTACTAGTTAATCTCTCTATTGATTTCTATATCAGATATATAAATATAATCATATTTCCTTTAATAATTTAACCCTAAACAAGTGTGTAAAGCCACAAAGACATGACGGGTTTACTGGCTGTGAGAAATGAAGATTTTGGCGATGTATGTATATGTGTATGTAGTATGTGAAAGGCGGTAATGTATTTATATGTGTATGCGTATATACATAGATATGTATGTATATGTGTATGTGGATTTACATATTCATATATGTGTATGCTGATTTCGTTTTATAAGACAGAATGCATATTTGGGGAGGAAATATACATATGTAGGCTAACAGGAACACGCACGCACACAGGGCTAGGAAGACATCTCTCATCAGCACATCTGTCGTCTCGATAGTACGTCTGCTAAGTTCGAACATGTCAAATTGGCAGCTGATGTCGAAAACGCCTTTCCCTCTGTTGTTACCTGGAGGAAATGCTATCTTTTTAATTTTAATTCTCCTAAACCAAACTGCTCTCCATTAATCATCAGAGAGATCCCTCTTGTTTTCCAGCTGCATAGCTGATGCTAACCCACAGAAAGTTGTTTTTTTTAATCTATCTTAAATATTTATGTCTATCATCCGTTCAAGCTTAGAATATAGTTGTTATATATGGCTCGATTCTTCTAGTATTTATCAAGAGCTCCTTCATATAATCCAGACAAGAATCAGTAATATCATTGGTCCTCATCTTCAGTGACTTTATCACCACTAAAAAGTTGCTTACCACTGCGTTTTCTACAGATACTTTCATGGTAATTGTTCTAATGAGCTCTTCGCTATGGTCCATATACTTTTGGAATTTAAGCGCAGTACGAGACTTTCACCAAGATCTCGTCAATTTAGAGTTGAATTCGCTAGATTTAACCGTATTTTCTATGCTAACAGTTCCATTTCTGACTATTCAATTTTTATGGAACTCCATCCAGCTCCAATTTTTCTAGCTAAATTAAATCTTCAATGAAGTAAACGCAATGTCACTCACTATCTACTGTACTCCTGTTTATTTCTGTGATCACTACTCAGTTTGTGCTCCTGATTTCGCCGGTTACAAATTCTATTTCACTTTATCTAAAAACACATTTCTGTCCACTATCACAATACAAAATAATACTTAGCAGGAAAATAAACAAAAATCAAAATCAACCTACCAACACTCAACAAATTAATTACGAGTGGAGCTGCAACGTATGGAAGTGGATATGGCAAATATATGAATCCATTTTGCATTTCTATCGATATCCTCTCAACTCACTTTTATTGACAGGTTTGTTTTACAAAGAATTAGAAGGCCAGAAGGGGAAAATTTAAACATAACGCATTCGCACGTGATTTTAAAAATCACAATCACAAGGGAATGGTGATTTTATCGCAGTTACAATAAGTTTATCGTTGTAATTCGTCCCAAAAGAGAATTTGGAAAAAGACTGAAAGCACTTGGGTTAACAAAATCTACAGCGCTTTCCTTGACGAATTTCAACTTAAAATTAGGAAAATGATTGGAAAACTGGAAAAGCATCAGTTTAAAAATAAACAGACGCAAGAATTATGTTAATATTATTATTAAATTAACATGATTGATTGAAAATATGATATATATATATATATATATATATATATATATATATATATATATATATATATATATATTATTTTATATGCTTGGAAAGTGCTCACTATCTATAATAGAGCTAACATATTCAGTAGTATGGATATGAGTTTGTGACCCTGGTTTTCATGCTTTTTGCGTTCATCAGACAAAGTGTATCTGACAATCGCAAGGGTAACAACCTGGTATAACAGCAAAATTGTCCAAATCATGTAACAGTGAAGTTGTCCAATTGTTCGAATAATCTTTGAACCGTTTTATCTTAGAAATGATTAAAGAAGTATTACTGGAAATCTCAGTGCAATCATAACGCGTTTGGACTCTACTTTGAATAATAAGAATATAACATTAGTCGCCAAGCTCAACAGTATTATCGTGATGAAATCGTTTATAAACGAAAATGACGTTTTCTTCATTAATTAAACATATCTATAGTTTCAGAGGCTCATGAAGGTTTTCAATTAAGTTATAGATTAAACTATTTTCTCATGTGCCAAACGACTTATGGATTGAGTTGGATCATTTATGATTGATCTATTTAGCTTTAAGTTGATATGACCACCTGATCCAGTTTTCATCTCAACATTTCCCTGCTTTTTAAAATTATGCACCTTTCTCTTGATGGTTCTTGAAAGGATTTTGAAGATGGAAACCAGAGTATGAATTTTGGTAGCATTACTGAAGCCCTGAATGATGTTTGTCTTATCATTGCTCGGTTGAAAAGAAAGTGCGGCTGACAAACCGATTTGATCATATTCTCATTCTAGATTAATAACTCAATGTGTTTTCCGTTAATTATTACGACAAATGTTATAAAAAAAATATATATATATATATATATATATATATATATATATATATGCAACACACACACACACACACACACACATATATATATATATATATATATATATATATATATATATATATATAATTTATTAGGTCAGCAGATCAATTATAACATACTATAAATATCTATTACAACTGATCTTTAGCTGTTCTAATATTCGTATGTTTGCTTTAATTTCAGCTGAAAATAAAGACAAAAATTGTCTAACACTTGGATATTTTTAGTAAGTTAGTCCTTGATCTGTGCTTTCGGCTCGCATGAGCCATCTTCAGAGGACATTTTAACAAAGATATATTTGTTTAATGTTATGTAATATTTTACTGAATATGTTTTTATTAGAAGTCCAGCATCCTTAACTTTATTACTTCGCTATATAGGAAACTTACTAGCAGTAACTCATATCTTATAATAATTGTGAATGCCGCAATGATATATGTTAGCCGTTATAAAAACAAAACAAAACAAAAACTTAATCCAATGTACACAGATGATATGTTCTTCCCAAACCATATTCTATAAAGAATTACATAGCATTAAACAATGGATTACGTAATTCCGTCATTGATCAACAAATTAAAATGTATCTCAAGAAACTTAATAATACCTCTAACTAAATTGATAATATTAATAATAATAGTGTACGCCAAATTAAACATAAGACTCTTGCCTATGTATAATTTCAAACATGATGAAACAAGACTTAAATCATAATAAGCCGAAATGTTAAACCCATTAATAATAACAAAAAAGTTAAACTCATCATATATTACAAAAAATTTAAACAATTGACCTCATAGTCTAATAAACCTATAATCACACGACTAAATAATCTACAACAAACAACTATAGCCTATCAATTTACATGCCCGTTCAGAGATTTTATCTCTGATACTAATAATAAACCCAATATATATATTTTGTTTTTATTAGAACCACCCTCTCCAGTAGACTTACATGTCATCTTTTTGATCTTAGTTATATTAAACAACATTTCTTAAAAAACCTACCTAAGTACATGATATTAGAGAGATATTAGTTGATAACACAATAATACTCATATATACACACAGTAAAAAGGAACCTTCAGTTATTGGAGTCCATCTACTTTAAAATAAAAAAAACCTACACTCAACAAAATAACATTTCAAACAACACATTACATTGCATTTTCGAGATATGATTATATTGTTAATATTTCGGCCTCTCGCGAAGTATGGCGTCATAGAACCGCAGCTTGCACAATCACTTCCCAGAATCAAGCACCTTACACAAGATATTCAACAAAAACACAGTAAAAATCAGCTACAGCTGCACCGAGATCATGGCACAAATAATAAAAAAGCACAATAGGAAAATTATCAACAAACCACACGAACAAATTAAACCCACGTGCAACTGCAGAATAAAGAACGAATGTCACTTAAAAAGAAATTGTTTACAAAACAACGTAATATACCAAGCCACGATAAAATCACCAGATTATGATGAAAAAGTATACATAGGAGTAACTGAAGGATCCTGGAAGCAAAGAAATTATACACACAAAACATCTTTCACAAATAGTAAATATGCGAACAGTACAATGCTTTCTAAGTATATCTTGGAGATTAAAAACAAAACGCACTTCACACCAAAAATATCTTGGAAGATAAGGAAAAAGTCATCAGCCTACAAAAACCGATCAAAAAACATGCAAACTTTGCTTGGAGGAAAAAATAGCTATCATTACTTTCCCCGACCAAAATAAATTATTAAATAAAAGATCAGAGCTCATCTCAAAATGCAGGCATGAAAAAAAATTTTTACTACGTAAGCTAAAAAATGAAAAACGGAAAAAATAAAATAAAGACAAATAAATACACTAATAAAAAATAGAAATAAAAAATAAATAAATACTATGTTGCTTAAAACCGAAAACCGAAAAGAGAAAATATACAAGTAAAATAAATTGACCTAAATTCATCCAAGTAAATTAATAGACAAACCAATCCCAAATTAAAAACTCTTCCCGCCAAAATAATAGTTAGAATGAACTACAACAACCAATCCCAAAATTAAACAAATAGCTTTAATTAAATTCTCAAACCAAAACAAAACTGTTAAATAAGAGATATAAACAAATTTTTACTACGTTAATAAATAAATAAAATAAGAAACAAAAAATAAAAACAAGCAATATAACTTGACCCAAATAAATAAACAAACGACTTCCGGTAAAATAACCGCCATAATAGAATACCCACAATGCACCACTAACCCGTATGTATATAAATAGCCGAGAAAAATAACAGCATATGTGGCCTGACGATTGCATATAGCATGAAACAGACTGTCGCCTCTAAGTGTTGACTTCTATGTTCCTTATATATATATATATATATATATATATATATATATATATATATATATATATTGAATGCAGACAAATATAGATAGATAAACACGACAGGCCAACAATATTGTGTCCACACTTTTTTTTATTTGCATAGGCCCATCCCCCACATATCGACCGCTCACCCTTCTCACTTTATTTACGTCACCATAACAATATGAGAGCATGTGAGAAGAAAATGTATTGCGAGAACTCTCTTCTAAAAAAATTATCTTTTTTCTTAAATCTACATTTATTATCCTGACATTATCACAGACCGTGCTCCATTTGCACAGCCAGTACCTGTATCTGTAAATTCAGCTTAGGTATCATATAGTCAAGTATTATTTTGTCGCAATTTAAATAAATTTACTGTTTAAATAATATATTTCTTACCAAAACATTCGAAACATATTGCATGGTTTCTTATATGAAAACAGAATTTGATAAAATGAAAAGCTGTCATGGAAGTAGATTATTTGTATAAAGCTTCCGGTTAATAGGATATGCCGTGTTGAAATTTTTTCATTGCTGATAAACCTTCAGAAAATATATACTTGGTCAGATTTTGTCACATTTATTGTGTAGGAAATGGTCTAATATGATTCTTACAATTTATAGCAGTCAAAGCGGTTATCATTATTTGCGCTACAGTCGTAAAGACATTAGATATTTAGATAACTCGGGGTTGATATCAGTCAGAGAAATTAAACCATCGTAACTTCAAGAGAAGTTAGTGAAGATAGGCGAACAAGCGAAATAACCATCTATTTTATGAAAACAGAATATATGGTTGTCATCAAAAGGGACATTACAACATGCGAATTACGAAAGTATAAAAAATTAAATAACTAGGAAATGTTTTACAGAAGGAGAAAAATATAATACCGAAATCCGAAAGCATATTGAGATAGCGAAAAATCCATTCCAGATGCTAAGCAAAGTTTTAAGAAACAAAATCGATTTCGGTAGAAGCAATGAAAAGAGAACTGAATTGTTATGCATTATTGATCCATCTACGGATAGGGCAGTAAATGATGGAAAATCTTTCGACAAATACAGAAAAGTCTTGAGGTAAGAGAAATAGTCTTCTAAGGAAGTTTGCTGACAAAACCATGAATTCAATATGTGAGTAACAGCAAAATTTTACAGACAATAGAAACAAATATGATACTTGTACATTGGAAAGGCAGTTGAATTTTTTACATCGAATGATGAAGACAATGTGCTTATAAAATTTGATTCTCACATTGATGGCAATGGGGATAGAGGAAAGTGACAGAAAATCTACCTAATCAGTTTCTGTAAATGAACAGGAATGAGGAAAGTCAAACTTTCCTAAATACTACAACGGACGGAAAGACGGGGAGAACCATAATCTCCCACGTCCTGAAAGGAGACTTCAACTAGAATATGTTTGTTTTTTTAATTATTTAGTACAATTATTAACTTCAGTTTAGGTCATATATAATTAGTAAATTATGCTTTTTTTTATTAATGGATATCAACATACTACACAATATTAAGATAATGTTCATGTAATCAATTTTTTGCGCTATTTTTTCTACATGTCTACAAAGAACAACTTGCGCCAAAGTTATTTCCCGTCGATAGAGAAAAACTATAAAAGTTCATTCATCAAAATTGCAGGAGACATGCTGAAAATTTTACGAAAACCTACAGTAAAATGAACAAACTTAGTAAGTGGGTCACGTAAAGACCACAAATATGAGCAAGTGAAAATTGACTTTTCTGTTGAGTGTTCTATGTATAATGTTATTATTATGAAATTATCCCATTGTATTTCTGAGTATTCTTGTAATATTTTAAAAATGTTTCTCTCTTTCCTCTTCCTTAATATTTCTCCTTTTCAATTGTTTTTTTATCTCCCTATTAGCTCTGATAGAATTATAGCACAAATCATAAAAATACATACATACACATATATACGCGAGCACAGTCAGACACATATTCAGAAAGAAAAACAAAACAAAAAAAAAACAAAAAGAAAAACAAAGCAATGCTATTTGTCTTTCAAAATTTATCTGTCACTCGCTGACAAATGAAAAATACTCAGATACATACACTCGCACATTCCCACACAAAGTTTATCAATGGTTTATATATATATATATTATTTACATTATTCGAACTATTGTCACATTTATCACAACGTTTCGGCCGTTTTACGCTCCGACCTTCTTCAGGTGGTTGAAATGAACCCTTTATTTTGCTCACTGGGATAGACTGTTCTAGTTCCACGTGCCATGTTTGATGGATGTCAGTTATCGATTATCTCCAGTTAATTTCCCTCTGAAATTTCTCCAATGCCTCAACCGGGCACTGACCTCACACACTTTGGGTCCTGTTACTGGATCTAACCAGCGCCTTTATCCACTGTGCCAAACAAGGCACGTGGAACTAGAACAGTCTACTCCAGTGAGCGGAATAATGGGTTCAGTTCAACATTCCAACCATCTGAAGAAGGCCGGAGCGTACAGGAGGACAATAGTCCGAATAATGTAAATAATATATTAGTTATCTCATGTTAATTTCCCTCTGAATGTTATCCACTGTTTTTACCGGGTATTGAACCCACAAGTCTTTGGGTCCTGTCACTGGATCTAACCAACGCCTTTATCCACTGTACTGTCCTTGACGACATCTGTGTTTGAATTTCTGGGTATTATAAACCTAATGTCTCAGCAACCATTTTTGCTCAAATTGCAATTTTTGCTATTATCATCACATGTTTTTACCAGAGCTCATATTGAAACTTTTTTGCTATTATTGCTTTCAACTAGTACTCATTATTACTGCTTCCCATATTGTATTCATTTCTATGAGTGGCTGACTCAGGGGATTTTTGTGGCCTAGCATGTGCTGATTCCTTAAGTTTACGGCCGAAACTTTGTAATAAATATGACGAGGACAATAGTCAAAATAATTTAAACGATGTACATATCATCTCAGAAATAAAGACAGATATATATATATATATATATATATATATATATATATATATATATATATATATATATATATATATATATTCAAACAGACGCAATGGCATAGACGCAAAGACAAAAAAATCACATAGAGTATGATGTATTGAAAAAAGTAGTGCATCACACTAAACATAAGTAAAGAAGAATAAATTTTGGAACAACTATTGTATAATTCTCAGTGAAAAAGACAAAACAGGTCAAAAAGTGCAGTGACATACACATTAAAAAAAAGAAAATAAAAGAAATGAAAAATAGAGTGTGGAATGAGGCCGAATTGGCAATGAACAGACGAAAAGAAACAATGAAAATAAAGGAAGAAAAAAAAATAAAAATAATAAATCTAAACCATAAGACAGCAAGCATAGATGAAAACAGGGAGAAAATTTGATTGAAACAAGAACAAAAAGAAAGTTTAATTGTATATGATGCGAACATCTGAGTGAATATAGACTCCATTTTGTCTCCCTGCAGACAGCACCACGTGTCACGTGTTCAATATCTGTTCGTCATCAGAAATGGAACAAGTGTTAATGGATAGACTACGGCTGAAAAAGATTGAGCTTTGGGCTTCTTCCTAGCTCATGCAGTTGACTCATTGACTGACAAGTAATTGCAAAAGACATAAAAAAAAATATACAAATGGAAAACATGATTGAAAAAAATATTCGAGAATGTGGCGCGAAACAAATGGGAAAATACGAGAAAACCAAGTAAATATAATAAAGAAACAATAAACAGAAGGCTCAAGAATGTATGTAAATCGAGATATCAAAACAAAACAGGAAGACATAGAGTCGAAAGATTGATGGAAAGAGTTACAGAGTGCATGAGATAGGATTAAATAAATGTGGATCATTTGAAATATGGAAAGAAAGATGTTAGAATAAATAGGAGAGTCTGAATGAAATGTACTGACAGAAAGCGTAAAAGATCGCTGATAATGTCGTCAGATTATAGGATAATAAGGAAAGAATGAAAGAAATCTTAAAGGATTATATAATTAGAATCTAGAACAGAACTGAGTGAAAGGAAAGAAAGACGGAAAAGCAAATGAATGAAAAAAAAATAAATTAGGAATTGTGAAAATATGGAAGTTAAGAATCAGAAGAAGAAAATTAGTAAAGAGTAAGCTAAACAGAAAGGAAGGAAGATAGAAAGAACAGATGAATAAAGAAGGAACAGAAGAAAGAAAAAAAAAGGCGTATAATGGTGGAAAGTTAGAGGAAATGGAAGAAAAGTAAGACAAAAATAAGAAAGAATGAAAGTAAAAGTAAACAAAAGATGCCAGATACGAATGTTAGATCCTTATTTAAAAATAAATAAAAGGAAGAAAGAAGAGAAGAAAAAATCAAGAGACAAAACGGGATAAAAAAGAATTATAAATAAACAGTAAAAAACAGATGGAGCATACATGCAAATAAAATAAAACAAGGAAGAATAAAAAGAAAAAATAAACAATTAGAAAGAGAGTGACAATTTAAATAAATAACAAAATAAATATAAAAAGAATAAAACCAAATATAGCAAAAATAGCAAACATGTTCATATATATATATATATATATATATATATATATATATATATATATATATATATATATAAAGCAATATAAAAATAAAAAGTAATATGAATTAATATAAAATAATATAATAAATACAACAGGAAATAATATAAATTAATAATACATGTAAATCATAAAGATGCGAGCGACCATAACGAAATTGAAAAAGTTGCAAATATGAAAATTGAAATAAAGCCTATTCATTACAATTGGAAATATTTAATATACGAATTAAACCCTTGAATTATTGACATATTACTATGAGATTGCGGAGTCATAGAATATTACAGTTAAGCAATTCTTTTTTATACATAAATAATAATATTATTAATGCTCTATATTTATAATATTGAGCAATAGACGAAAATATGGTTTTCACATTTACATGTTTAATATCAAATTTTCAATAAGATCCATGAATAAAACAATTAAAAATTCGAGCACTTTTGTAGTCTAGGGATAATATAAAATCATGACAATTTTATTTCCAAAATGTATGCAACGCATACAATTCGATTATTCATTAAAACATTTTCCTGCATCAAATATACTAGATTAAAAAAAAACAAATTCATTGAAAAAAATTGAAAATTTCAAATAAAGTTTAAGATTTAAAGAATGTTAATTTCATAAAAATAATGACATTAATATCGTTAATAACAACAATAAATTTAGATTTTCGACGATGAAATATCCACCACAACAAATACAAATTATTTATTTCGAAAATGATTTAATAAACATTGCAAATAAAATCGAAACAATAAAATCAAACTGTAAATTTCAAAACAATTAAAAAATGACATAAAATCAAATAATAAATCAAATAAACTCGTTATTCAAGCAGACAAATTAAGAACAATTTATAACCTGGAATCTACCAAATATGACTAACTAATCGAAAAATACTTATATAAGTTTTACAAATCTACTGGCATTGAATCAGAAAATAATATAAATAAAGAAGCAAAAAAAAAAAACATAACAGAAAATTGACATTATATAACAGATTTAATCAATTAATGAAAGCAGAATTATTTATTAAATGCAAAGATCGTAAGGATAATTATCTAAGTAAAACCACTGGTAAATTGTTACATGACAGAAAGAGTAATATAGAAAAAGTAATATAGGAAGAATAAGTAAAGAAATATTATAAAAATATGTTCGAAATTATAAAAAAAACATTAAACCAATGGAAAAATACCCCAAAAATGTAATAATTGGTTCAACAATGTTACAAACAAAAACAATATTCCTAAAGCTTTCATCCATACAATACCAAATATATACTTAATAAAGTATTACATTTACCAATGAGCGCATAAATATTAAAAACGAAGAATTAGGCATGATTAAACATTGCAGAATATCATTATCATACTAGAAAAGAAAAGTACGTATAATAATAATAATAATAATAATAATAATAATAATAAAAATAATAATGAGGACTTCGACGTATCAGTGGGGTGTTATGAAGGCAAGAGCGGACATAGCAAGATTATATCATATATACTTTATCAAATGTAATTGATAGGATGTATAGAGTTTTACATAGACATGAGGATTTAAAAATTGTAAGAAACTGTACATTAGAAAACGAGAAAAAATAAGAAAACAAATAATAGAAATATATAACAAATTAGAATTTACGAAAGACATAAAATGTAATCTATAATATTACATTTTCTAGACATATCATCTAATTTAAATAATACACACAGATCTTATATGAAGGCAAATAATAATCCCAAATATATAAAATTCAAATCAACAACCTAATGTATTTAAACCTATACTAATATCTATTTATAAAATAAATGCAAATTATTCTAGCAATATAAATATATTTTATGAAAATAAAATCAAATACCCCTCAGAATAAAAAAAAACTAGACTACATACAAAAGTAAGAGAAAAAGAAACATAACATAGCTTCAATCACCTTATAATAGTATAGAAAAAATAGGAATTTAAAAAAAAATAATTGAAAAAAAGCGACCATAAACATAGTACACTATAAAAAATCATTAATAAAAATACAATAAAGTTGGATAAAGAATATGGAGAAAATAATAAAATTAAATAATAAAGAAAAAATTAATAATTAAACAAAACAAATACAATTACAATGAGAAATGTCCGCATAAGAGGAACAATAACTGTAATTAACGAAATAAAAACAACTGCCCACTTAAAAATCAATGCCTAACCAATGATATAATATATAAGGTAACTGCATAAAATAACGTTACCACAGAATAAATAATTTATATATGAGAATCTGAAACAAATTTTAAAGAAACATTTAATAATCATAAAACGTCATTTAAAACAAAACCTATACGCAAGTAACACATTATTATCAAAAATGAACATGCGTGCGTTTATAATGTATTTTTAAAACGACGCAAATATGAAAATTGAAAAATTAACGGGTTTGTATTGCAAGTAGAAATATTTAATATATGGATTAACCCCTTCAAAAGTAGATATATTACAACTAAACTCCGGAGTCTGGGAGAAATAGAGTTAAGTAATTCTCTTCTATACATAAAAAATAACATACGTGTTTGTGTGCGTATGTATGTATGTGTGAATTTCAGATATAATTAATATATTGTCTGATACACACATACACGCACACACACACATTTATATATATATATATATATATACATATGTGTGTGTGTGTGTATATATATGCATGTGTGTATGTATGTATGTATGTATAAATAATCACAGGCGTATGGAGACATTTCTAATATTTTAAGATTATTGGTTATTTTAAGAAAATATATATAAAAAGGCGTTTACGTTTCCTTCCTCAAGTAATTTTATTACAAAAATCCCCTCCTTACTTAAATTCTCAAACATGAGGATAATATAGAGAATACTGTAAACAAAGGACAAAGTAAAATTTATATGGAAGAATATAAAACAGTAACTTGAATATAGGAAGAAGTGACACCAAATGATAAAGAAAGAAAAATACGGTGAAAAATTTGATTTGCGACAGTGATTTCAAATCATGCAGTTAACACAATTTTGAAAGAACATATGCAATATATGAGGATATTTTCACAATATCTTTTTATGTTTTGTATTATTTCTCTTCATATCTAGGCAAGAGTATGAAGAAAACTTCTCTCCGAAACCGAGGCATAGAAATCAAAGTTGCATTGGCAGATTCATGCTTCAAGTGATTGCCATATTACATACACACATTTACAGATATGCATCAAAAGGAAAAATACGCAAAACCTATATACGCATCAAATAGAAAAGGATATTTGTGCAAATATACACATTTAATTATAGATACAAGTTTCTTATATCGTGCTAATGTTGTTTGCACGAGAAGTAAACTTTTGTAGACACAAGTATTGGAACAATATTCTTTACTTGAACCTAATACATATATTTCTATAGCAACAGAGACAATCTGTTTACTCCAGTAATATCATTGACAAATTACTCGTATTCCCACCGAAATATATATATATATATATATATATATATATATATATATATTATATATATATATATATATATATATATATATATATATATATATATATATATATGTGTGTGTGTGTGTGTGTGTGTGTTTATAATTATCTTATTATGCCTTCGTGTCTGTAGCACGTTGTAAGCGCACGACTTGTTGGGGCCAGAAAAATGGGTTGAAAAAATACGTATTTCTTATGGCTTTATAAGCAATGAAAAAGAAAAGAATGGAAAAAATCGATTTGTGGGCACAAAACAATTGTCTGTTCAATGCACAATTGGACAACATATCAGAAATATGAGATAGAAAATAGTGATCCATTTCTTGTTAGCACTTACTTAAATATAGAAAGTGATTTTCACATACAGATGCATAGGCTGACATGTAAAAAAGAATATTGTCATATTTACCCTTGTATATGTTTCTCAATATATATTATGTGTGTATCGGTATATGTGTGTATGTGTGTGTGCATGTGCGCATGTGCACATGTGTGTGTGTGGAATAGTATAGAGAAAGAGAAAGAAAAAATGCACTTAATATCACACGAGCCAATCAAAGGTGGCCAGTTGCCTGTATAATTGAATTTATGCCTTGGCGGCGAATGCTGAAACATGTATTTTGACAGTTGGATCAGATTTTATAAACAGAGGAAATAATGTTAATACACGTATGAATATAAACACTTAACCAATTACGGAATTGGATATTTTCTAACGCAACATAGAGGGCGACTCTTCACCTAAATATGGTCTTACATAAAATTATCCAAATATTGGAGTTAAATTAACATTGAAATAAAATACGAAACATTCATATTTTGAATTGTTCATAAGTCGGCAAATATTACAATCTGGTATTTCAACACAGATAGAGACAGAAATATATGCTTAAAATATACATGGTGATTTGTGTGCATGTCCGTTGGGATGTCGTTAAAGTTCTTGAATCATCATCTTTCATCATTTTGTTGATTTTCCGGACCTGAGGAAAGTTTTTCTCATCAGAGGAAAACCAATAAATAACAGACTCTGTATGTTTCAACCTGTACAAAAGGGCTTTCATAATCTTTCCGATAGATAACCCCGAAGCATTTAGTCCCTTAGCAATAACATTAATTGATACTCCTCTAGGGTTCTTATCGATAATCTTCAGAATCATTCTTACAAGTTTGAGTTTTCTGAAAGATTGTAGATACTTAGAAGACTTATCAAGTTTGAATACTATTGTAGATTATCCATCAATTGGATAATGTACAGTAGTATCACTTCTATAGCGCAATAATTACAGCCTGTATTTTCATTTGGTAAGTAAGTTTGATAATGTAAGTATTTATACTGAAATAAAAAAGAGAATAGTAACAATTTCCTAGTAGTTAAGGTTAGGAAAAGTCGTGTTCTCCAAGAGCCGAATAACACACACACACACACACACACACACACACACACACACACACACACACACACACACACACACACACGCACGCACGCACAAATATATATATATATATATATATATATATATATATATATATATTTAAATTTATACATATATATAAATTAAATATATATATATATATATATATAAGAATAAGCGCACAGGCACATCTATCCATCTATATATCAATACACACACACACACACAGTGCTAAAATCATATACCATACATTTTTCCCTGTGAGTGTCTGCGTAAAGTTCCGTTGTCATAATTTCTTTACACTTGCTGGGGGTAGTTAACAATACATTATATTTATTCAGGAAAAACACCGAGGAGTTTCTGTTATTAGTATTTTTTGTTTAAAAAAATGGAAACGTTTAGAGAAAGAAAACACACACACACACACACACACACACACACAAATATATAGATAGATAGATAGATAGATAGATAGATATTATTAGTGGTAAATATACACATACATAAACAAAAATATATATATATATATATATATATATATATATATATAATTGGAATAAATTATGACCATGGAATATTAGTGTTTAAAGCTTTTTTTATATATATATATATATATATATATATATATATATATATATATATATATATATATATAAATAATAAAAATTATTAAAAAATTAAAATCTTCCGACGCACTGTGTTGTTTATTAATATTATTTCGTTTTTATTATTATTTCACTTAGATTACTCGACTGGTTTCGTCCAACATGGCCATCATCAGGAGACAAGAATTTTCTGCTCTCTGCACCGTCAAACCTTCCCATTGTAGTGTCAAATATCCCATCTTTCTTTATCCATGCTTCTTCATTGTGGAATAATAATGATTTACGGGAGTGCTTAATGATGTTGATTTCGCTTGGTTTTATTATTATTTGTTCCTGAGCTAAGTTGATGCCCTTATCTAGCATACGTTCTGTTATGGTTGGGTCAAATTCTTTTATGTCTAATTATAGGAATTGTCAATTTTGTTTGTTATTTAAATTGTGGAACCAGTCAATAGTTGTTTTCGTATTTTTCCACTGGTTTACTCCTAATTTCTTCCTAAGTTCAGAATTAATTCTTTCTAGTATTGTTTTACTTATTTTACCTAGTTCGCTTTTGGCTGGGTTTATGAGTCTACATGCAGGATTAGTTTTGAAATTTTCTTTATGGTCTTTTAGTGTGATAAAGTCTCGTGCCTTGCTAATACAATTTATTCGGTCATCTAGGTCTAATTTTTGGGCGATGGTTTTAGCTTCCTTATTGATATCGTGTTCTGTTGTTTGGGGTGCCTTTTGTATGTTTTGTTTTATGTTGTTCTTAGTAATTTATTGTGTAGGAGGGCTTAGTTTGTATAAATTTCTCGTTTTGTCAGCAGCGATAAATATACTTGTTGAATTGTTTGTTTTAGTTATATCTGCTTTTAGATTTTTTTGGAATGCATCTTGTTTTTTATGGAATTTTTTTTTTTCTAACTAAGGTCAGTTAAGTCTTTCTCGAAATCATCTAATTCTTTTTGTTGTGGGGGGCATTTTTTTGTTTTGAAGCCGTATTTTTCCTTCTTAAGTGTGTTGTTATTGTGAAGGTCCCGGTTTAAAAAGTGGACTTTCCATCTCATTCTTTTTAAGAAACTTTCTATTTTTCAATTAATTTTAGTTTTATATAGTAGGGTATGGGATGGGTATATTTTTAGGGAGTAGTCGAGGTTAAATTTTCCATGTCCATACTGTAGGAAAGTGCTCTACTGTACCAGGAGCTGAATATAAAGAAATATAGTCTTAAGGTGTGCTATATTTAAGGAATAAAGTGTTCAATATCACGGATAGAGCGTGTGCACTGAGAGCATATAAATAATAAAAAAAGCACAATAGGAAAATTATCAACAAACCCACGAACAAATTAAACCCACGTGCAACTGCAGAATAAAGAACGATTGTCCTTAAACGGAAATTGTTTAAAAACAAACGTAATATACCAAACCGATAAAATCACCAGATAATGAAGAAAAGTATACATAGTAGTAACTGAAGGACCCTGGAAGCAAAGAAATTATACACACAAAACATCTTTCACAAATAGTCAATATGCGAATATTACAATGCTTTCTAAGCATATCTGGGAAATTAAAACAAAACGCACATCACACCAAAAATATCTTGGAAGATAAGGAAAAAGTTATCAGCCTACAACAACCAATCAAAAAACATGCAAACTTTGCTTGAGGAAAAATAGCTATCATTATTTTCCCTGACTAAAATAAATTATTATATAAAAGATCCGAGCTCATCTCAAAATGCAGACATGAAAATAAATTTTACTACGTAACCTAAAAATGAAAACGGAAAAAATAAAATAAAAAACAAATAAATACACTAATAAAAACAAAAAATAAATAAATACTATGTTGCTTTAAAACCGAAAACCGAAAAGAGAAAATATACAAGTAAAATAAATTGACCTAAATTCATCCAAGTAAATAAATAGACAAACCAATCCCAAATTAAAAACTCTTCCCGCCAAAATAATAGTTATAATGAACTACAACAACCAACCCCAAAATTGAACAAATAGCTTTAATTAAATTCTCAAACCAAAACAAAACTGTTAAATAAGTGATATAAACAATTTTTTACTACGTTAATAAATAAATAAATCAATAAATAAAATAAGAAACAAAAATAAAAACGAGCAATATAACTTGACCCAAATAAATAAACAAACGACTTCCGGTAAAATAACCGCCATAATAGAATACCCACAATGCACCACTAACCCGTATATATATAAATAATAGAAAATAACAGCATATGTAACATTTGACGATTTCATATAGCATAAAACAGATTGTCGCCTCTAAGTATTGACTTCTATATTCTTTTTATATTTCACACGCTCTATCTCTGATATTGAGCACTTTATTTCATAAATATAGCATACCTTAAGAATATATTTTTTATATATATATATATATATATATATATATATATATATGTTATGGACCTTACCCATAATATCATAATGGATTATTCTATACGTAATAAATACTGCGCCTCAAGAAGAAGTAGGCAGGGAGTTCAGTCTGAAGTCTGTAGTGATGTCCGTCAGGAGTCAGTCAGTCGAGTCAGAGGCAGTCCGAAACAGAGTCGCGTTCAGACAATTACTACTAAATCTGATTCTTCGTACTAACACTTTCCTCCTTCTCTGTATATATTCCTGTTTGTAATATATCTGTTTTATTCCATATACGTGTTCCAGTTCTTCTTGATTGGTTTTACCTTGGACTAGCACCGTGTTACAAGGAACCGGACCATAACAGCGGCGAATATACCAAATTCGTAGATTATATCCTTCCCAGAAAAACAAGCGAGTTAACGTTCAAAAGAATCTATAAAATTGCTAACGGAACTTTTCAGCCATAATATTTCACTATTTCATAAAAGATTGAAATGCATGAACCTTACAAAAAGGATAGCGAAGATTACGTAACTTTCGCATCCATTGTTAATAAATATTGTGACGACTTCAAATAATCGGAACTCAGCGCTGACAATAATAAATGCTTAATTTACGTCAAGGTCTGGTTTCAACCAAAGACGCAGAAATGAGACGTAGAATACTTACTAAATTGAAAATTAACAAGATCTGACACTTCAAAAAACTAGCCGAAGACTGCCAGAGATGTCAGCGTAAAAAGAACTAAAGACATAGAACAAGTTGGCATAGCATGCATACGCAAAAGTACGAAGACAAATTTTCCCTCCTCACAAACAAAGCAAAACAAATTTTCCCTCCTCACAAACAAACCAAACTGATTTTCCCGCCTCAAGAACAGATAAAACAAAATTTTCTGATTATAATTAACATAAAAAGAAACTACCACCAAGTCCATGCTATCGTTGTGGGTTTTGGCATTGGGTTAAAGACTGTATATCGTGCTAAAACTTATCTATCAGGTAAAAAAAATTGGTCACAAAAGTTCTCACTGTTGGTATAGAAAAGAAAGCAGAATAAGAATTACGAGGACCGACGAAACAGATGAGACTAATATAAGAAAATATGTACAAGTTGAAATGCAAAACAGAAAAGTTAGGTTACAGCTGGATTCTGGCCCAGACTTAACTATCATAAACCTACAAACATGGAGAAAACAGAACAAATCTGTCATGTTAAAAACGGATAAAATTGCGAGATCAGTTACGGTGAGAAACATAAAATTCGAGGGTGAAATAATCACAAATGTAACATTTAACGGAATGACGAAAAAACTAAAAATGTACGTCTTACTCCCAGTCACATTGCAAGACATAAAAAATGAAGCCAAAAATGACGAATTTATTAATGAAACAAAAACGAAAATAGCAGAAAAAATGAGAAAATTTCGGACATTTTTTCTCTATGCGATAATGGGCTACTTTACAACGAAAGGGTTGTAATCCCTAAAACTTTACAAAAACGGATACTAAAGGATTTACACTGAGGACACGCGGGTAAAAATAGAATGAAGTCGCTAATGCGAAGCTATGTATATTGGAAGAATATGGACCGGGACGTTTCTCAAATGGTGGAAATGTGCAAGGGGTGTAATTTAGCAGCTAAAGCACCGCCAATCATACATAAGCCTTGGCCTGAAACTGATCGTCCATGGTCAAGAATACACGCAGATTATGCAGGACCAATCGACGGGTTCTACTATTTAATCATAGTTGATAGCTACAGTAAATGGCCGGAAGTGTTTCGGTGCAAAAATCCTACTACAGAAACGACAATAAATTTCCTCCACGAGCTATTCGTTCGGTTTGGCATAGTGGACTGTTTAGTAACAGATAACGGAACGCAATTCACGTCAGCAGATTTCCAAGAGTTTTGCGAAATCTATCAAGTAAAACATATAAAATCCCCGCCCTGCCATCCAAGATCAAATGGACAAGCGGAGAGATTCGTGGATACTCTCAAAAGAGCATTACGAAAAGCGTACGATGTGCCTACGGAGAAAGCATTACAGCAATTCCTACAGGTATATAGAATAATGCCAAATAATGCGACACCATCAACATTATCACCAGCAGAAATCATGTTTGCTAGGAAAATCAGATCAGCGTTCGATAAATTATTACCAAGTAAAACAAAACAAGTAACACAATCCTACACAACAAAAAGAAAATTCCTCCCAGGAGAAAAATTTTTTTCAATGCATACAAAAATAATACCTCTTGCTGGGAACAAGGGATAATTGAGAAAAGAATTGGTAATATGATGTACATAGTTCAAGGAAAAAAACTTCTCACACAGAAGACACGTAGACCAAATAAGGAAGAGACCGTTACAGGATGCTAACGGTCCACCTCAAGAAGAAGTATTGGACACGATTTTCGACACATTCGATATAACAAGACCGCAAATAATGCCTGAACCAAGTAAATCGTCTAGAAAAAGAAAATTTACTCAACTTTTGGAAAAAAAGATCCAAAGAAAAAAGATATTAAAAATCCTCTGCTACGCAAAATTTTTGGAAGTGGGGTGTTATGGGACCTTACCCATAATAACATAATGGACTATTCCATACGTAATAAATACTGCGCCCCAAGAGGAAGCAGGGAGTTCAGTCTGAATTCTTGAGTGAGGTCCGTCAGTCGAGTCAGATGCAGTCCGAAACAGAGTAAAGTTCAGACAATTTTACTTATTATAAAACGCAGATTGTGTGTGTGTGTGTGTGTGTGTGTGTGTGCGTTTATATATTGGATTGGATTTCCTACATTTTTCAACCGATTTCAACAAAACTTCACAAGACTGCGTAAATTTAACTTGCGGTGGTTCTCACAGCGCCAAAATTGAAAAAAACACAATTGTTTTTGTACGAAATCAATTTGAAAACACGATAAAAACGATTCTGTCGCCAGAATGAAAGGAGGACAACTCATATCGTGTTATACTTATTATAAAGCCCAGGTTGTTTGTGTGTGTGTGTGCGTGTTCGTTTATATATGGGATCGGATTTCCTACATTCTTCAACCGATTTCAACAAAACTTTTTTGGCAGGTAGTGCTTCTTATTGTCCTGCCCACTTTTTTCTTTATTTTTACATTCAGAATGCTTTAAAAATTCCATTTACAAGACAATTGTTTATAATAAAATTCTATTCAATCGGTAAACTCATGACGATTGAAAACAATGTTTTTGTTTGACTTTGGGTTTGACCAATTCGTAAAAAAAAAAAAAAAAAATAATTAAGGCATGCGTGTCCGTCAAACTTAAACAATAATATTTGTCAATTTTATTTTTCGGTCTTTATGATGGTCGATACTTGATCTATCTCTTACTTTTACATCCCCTGGCAACGCCGGGCTCTACTGCTAGTTGCTACTAAACCTGATTGTTCGTACTAACACTTTCTACTTCTCTGTATATATTCCTGTTTGTAATATATATGTTTTATTCCATATACGTGTTCGAGTTCTTCTTTATTGGTTCTACCTTGGACTATCACCGTGGTACCAGGACATTGGACCATAACAATATATATCACTTTTTACATATAGAGATTTTCTGGTTGCTGTGAAATACAGAAATGTTATATATATATATATATATATATATATATATATATATATATATATATATATATATATATATATATTACTTTTACATACAGAGATTTTCTGTCAGTTAACTTCATGGGATTTACGTTAAAATACACTTAACAAAATATCTGTGAATATTGAATTTACTTTCTTAATTTTTCCCTCTAGAACGATCTCTGTTTGCATCAATATCTGACCATATTCTTCAAAATACGAAACTCAGATACTCTTAATGCAACACTTAATGCCGATGAACTGACCGTTTCTCTCGCTGAGCAGTGTTTTAAGTTGGGTTGAAGCGAAGTGGTAAATACTAAGTCTTCCCCATGAGTCTATCTAAAATTGTAACCGTGAAGATCCGTATCTCTCAAGTCTAATTCCAATTCATGTATCGCCATCATCTTTCTGCCTGTTGAGTTTAATATCTCAGCTCTGTTGTCGTCATATGGTAGTAATTTGCAGTGGGGTTACTAGAGGAGAAAGTAACTTGCTTACGATGCATAAGCAAAGACGTGTCTTTTAGCAGCTGAGTTACTTGCAGAGGGAAAAAGTGTCGGATGAAATGCAATCATAGTTTAGTTTGAATTAGTTTAAAGCATATGGAATCATATTTAGTATTATTGAAACAGTTAAAATATAAAGGTAGAAAGAGAGGACATTTGGAACAGACGAATTGGTTAAAGGAGAAAGTAAGATAAGAAGATGAATATGAAGAAGGAAACAAAAATAAAGAAGGAAAAAAGAAGAGAAGAAAGAGTAGAATATGAATAGGATAATATAAAATAATAAAGAGAAGAAAAGAATAAGAAAAATATGTATACGAAAAAGAAGAGAAAAAATAACCCGAAGTAAAATAAAAAAAATGTAATAGAAACAAGAGAAAGAAAAAGAAGAAAGAGCCGAAAACGAAAATAAGAGAAAAATAAGAAGTCGACGAAGATGAGAAAGAATAAAATTAAAAAAGAAAGAAAAGTAAAGAGGAACATAAAAGAAGAAATCAATAAGATAGTGATTGAAATTAAGTGAAGCAGAAAAAAGAAAAAGTGAAAAGTAAACAAAATAAATAAAACATATTGGAAAAGAAGGAAAATGAAAAAAAAAAGATACGAATTGGAAATAGAGAGAATGATTTAAAGGAGAGAACTTAATATGTAATTTCAAAAAAAAATAAAAGAAGACAGAAGTGAAAAAGGTTTCAAAATGAGAAATTGAAGAAAGTTAAAGTAAACGAAAAGAAGGAATAAGAAACACTATTTAAAAAAATATGAAAGAATTGATAATAATAACGTTAAATAGATTCAGCGAACAAACAAAATTATTTTACTGTCATTCATCCGTGACTTTACTACGCCGATCATTCGTTTTCGATAACTTTGTTGAAGTCCTATTTCATTGTATAAAAATAACAATGAATCTCGATCCTACTCATCAAAATACATAGCAAGACTTACAACTGCATTTCTGTGCAAAATTAAATGTCCTCATGTTCAAGGATTTTGATAGGAATGGACATTTTGTTACATTTATTATGGATCACAAATGACAACATTGGAAATAACGCATTCTTTAGCAAGTTTCTTTCTGTAGACTTTGATTGTCAGCAAATGCCCAGATTAAGTTAAACAGTGTTTAATTTATGCAACAGTATTTATTTAATACAAAGGCAATATTAAACGCTGAAATCTACTGATTCAATTGGAAGCAACAACATATCTCCCGCGTCATTTCCCATGAAATTTCAATTTTGAAAGTTCATTCTTGATTAAAGATTCACGGTGTTCAGGCTATAGAATTATTTGCTGATTAGTTCTTGGCATTAAACTTCTTCAACATTAGTATTTTCATGAACAATCTCCTAAATATTAATTTTTTTACATATGTTTTTACTGAAGAAGAGTAATTCATGTAAAATGCATTAGAAATGTCACAGTTTAATAAGGATGAAGGCTTAGCCTTTGTAAGCTGGCGGAATGTGTTCTAATAAGAAAATCAGTTGAAGAATGACAAGAATGTGTAACGTTGGTGAACAAAATTAAAAGTTAAATGATACGAATTTTATCGATATTAAAAGAGGAGTTTGCGCATATCTCTTCATTCCAAGTCAATATATGTAAAACAAACAATGTTTAGAATAAAACTACTTAGTCGGCAGAAAAACAAATTGCTTTGCAATTCAATGAATCTTGCAAAAAAGAACATCGTGAAATCTATCATCTTACAAATAAATTTATATTAGAGATAAAATAACGAAATACTTGTTTGTAAAGAAGAGAGTAACACTAACATGTTAAAACTAAAAGTGTTCTGTCGAGTGATGAAAGAAACTTGAGATTTGTCGTCACGAAATCGAACGTATGTGGGACGTCATGTTCTGGAGAAGTAGGTACGTGTGTGCAATCCTGACGTGCTGTACGGATAGCTCGATTAGTCCTAGGGAGTATCCAGTTTAGTATCCTGTGGAAATTGAAAAAAATTCATTTATCACATAGCCTCAAAATACAATCAGATTATTATCTTAGTCATCTTGAAATTTCTCAAAAATACGATTTATTCTAATATTATTATAGTGTTTTTTCATGTAAAAAAATAAGAGATCGTGATCATTTTTCAAAGTTGATTAAAAATTCATTAACAGTTAAGGAGAGAAAAGAGCTTATATAAAAATAAAATACTTGCAATATACCAATGATAACGAAATAAGTTTTTCTCATTCATCATGATTAAATTTTAAAGTTTTAAGATATATGAAATAAAATGACTTCATGTTGAAAAATATAAATAAATTAAATCATAAATTTCGGCGCCTTCAAATTTTATAGTCGCAGCGGATCCAGCAAAATACTTCTTTTATTTCTTCTTCTTCAGATTGTTGGCTATCATGGCTCTCCACATCTACCTGTGCTTTTTAGCTCTTAATAGTTTTTACTTTATTTTATCTCTCTGAAACCTTCATCTATTTACTCCGGCTATGATGTTCTTGCCTGTTCTGTGAGTATCAAATTTTCCAAGACATATTTCCTCATTAGGTTTCCCAAAAGTACAACTTATCCTTATTGTTTTAATGTTCTCTGAAACCTCATCGTCGCTCATATGTTCTGTCCATGTTTGGGTGTTTTAAATTTAAAACGTTACCACATTCGAAATTTAAAAAGGAAACACTTTATTCAAGATTATATGATGTATTCACAGAAAAGTTGGTGGCTTTACCCACTGGCCTCTCTTGAAAAATATATATATATATATATATATATATATATATATATATATATATACAGACGCATACAAAAAATTATTAACTCTTGAGGACGTATGAAGACATTCTCGTATGTATTTAAACGTTTTGTGCTAAATCCGAAATTATTTCTTGATGCAATAAAAAATATTTTTAGTGGTCACACTTATCTTAGATGAAATCACAGTTTTTTAAACATTTTTCATGACAATAGGATTTGACTTTAACTGGTATACATAGAGAATTCTTACTGAAAAATGTAGGAAAAATAAGAGTATACTGTTTTTTCCAGCTGGGAAACTACGCCTATAACCACAGAAGACCAAACAAAATACTGCTGCTAGCTCAAACTTAAAATAAATTTCATAGTAATATAATGGTGTCTGAAAAAAAAATTCAAGAAAAATTACTGCATATAGGTTTTGACTTCAATAAAGCAAGATAGAGAATCAACAAATTTTCAATGGGAGATCTGTGTTATTTCAATAGATAAATGGCAGTCTCTTCTTTCTAAACAAAATTATAGCGATCCATAAAGGAAAGCAATCTAATTTAATCTTACCAGGTGCAAAATGTTATCATTCTTATTTGTCATTTTCACTTCTTAAGAGTATCAATCCGAGATTTTAAAATCTTACAATGGAAATGAAAATGCACGACACTAACCACAAATTAGACGATGTGCAGCGATTGAGATACAGAAATATTGCCTTGTAACCAGGAATAAAGAAACATAGCTCTGGACAGAAACCGTATAACTGTTCAGAGTAATGAACATCATCGGTGATTTTTCTTAAAGTCGGGGGTCAAACTATGGATCTCTGTAGAAGTAGGTTTTTCAGCGGGACCTTGTTACATTCAACATGGAGAAAACAACACAGATGTTGCTGGTCAGGAATGTTCAATCCAACAGTGTGTGCTCGTATCACTAAGACATCTAATCCCAGCATTTTATAGCTAAGAATCACTTATCAGGGCATGGAGTTATTTTTGTTTTTAAATAGATGGCGGTGAAGCCCTATCCAATAAGCTACAAACGTGTGTGTTTATATATATATATATATATATATATATATATATATATATATATATGAACAATAAGAAAATAAAAAAATATATAAATATATATATATATATATATATATATATATATATATATATTGATATGATATGATAGGAAATAACTGTTAGATTGATGATCCTAAGTACTTTAGTATTTATTTTATTTTTTTAAAAACAGTGCTCGTTACAGAAGTAAAGCCTAAATTCTAATTATTTTTAAAGAAAATATAATTCCATGGCGACACAGAAATTACTACAGTGTAACCCGGATATAAGAGTTGTCGGGACCGGAGAATAAGTCTATTATATCCGGGTTTCTCTTTTATCCGGGTTTGGTCTATTTTATATACATTAACACAGACTCTAATTTGGGACCAGAGAAAATCTCTCTTATATCCGGGTTTCTCTTATATCAGGTCTCTTATGTATATTTTATATATTCCGAAACTGGTCTTCCGTATTCAAGTTATATATATATACATATATATATATATGATAAAATATAGTTTTAAGGTATGTTATATTTATGGGTTATTTTTTAAAAGTTTAATTTAATCTTTTCAGCTTTTATGGGCTAACGTAAATTAAATGTCAGTGATAGAACTTATATCCATATAAATATGTAAATTGATGTCAACAGCCAGTGACTGAGCGTTGAATTCAATGTTCACTAACCTCTCTGTCACTCTCTGTCTCCCTCTGTTTGTCTGTCTCTCTCTCTCTCTCGCTATATATATATATATATATATATATATATATATATATATATATATATTAAGCGTTTCACCACAAGCAAGGCGAGAAGCCACTAGGACGCAAGGAGTTACAGAAGATTTGGAGCAAGATCAGATAGGAGTGATAGAGGAAAAGATGAGAAGTATAGTGGATAGATCAAGGCAACTGAATATGTCGATTGACATTACATTTGAATAGTTGGAGATTATACCTCTCAGGGAAACTGGAATAGGGAAGTGAGTTCCACAAGAGAGAGGTGCGAGACATGAAGCTATTGGAGTAGAAGAGACGGCTGCATTTAGCAGTTTCGACAGTGAAAGGGTGAGAATGGGATGCAGCTCCTCGGAGCAATTGCAATGAAAGTATTTGTAAAAAAACAGAGAGAGAGAGGCGACGGCGCGTCTGTGAGAGTGTGACTGCAGACGAGATGCCAGAACAGGGCCAATTATATTGCATATCCGCCTCTGGAGCCTATCAAGAAAATATATGGCAGCAATACTCCATGCAAGGCCAATTGTTGATTTGTAGATCTGGAGGATCGATTCCGGGGAGAAAAATTTCCTGGCGCGGCAAGGGAGCCAACTTTCCTTGCGGTGGACGAAGCAATTGACTCAATGTATTTGTTCCATCTCAGGTCAGCAGTCAACGTGAGACCGAGCAGCCGCAGGGAAGTGCTCTCGAGAAGTTGAGCGTCGAACATTTTAATGGAGGACAGGGAAGGAACTTTGTGGTGATTAATAGAGGGCAGTTTTGTTTTTGAGGCATTAAATTTGACCAGCCAATTCCTGCATCAGTTCACAACAGATTGGAGGTCCTTTTCGAGACGCACAGTCAGGTTAGTTTTGTCAGCGACACTCGATTTTTTTTTGAGGCAGGAGTAAATTGTGGTGTCATCCGCGTAGATGCCAACTTGGGAACTTACGGCGTCGGGAAGATCATTCATGTAGATAAGGAATAGAGTGGGGCCTAGGATGGAGCCTTGAGGAACACCTGCGTTCATGGGATAGGAACTATATATATTAGTGGACATTTAAGGCAAAACCCAGAGGCGAGGGTTTGTTTCATGCTATACGCAACCATCAGGCCATATGTGTACTGTTTTGCTCGAAATTTATATATATATATATATATATATATATATATATATATATATATATATATATATATACAGACATGACAGAATTGAACAGACACCAAGATAAATTTTATTTCTGATTTTATTTAATAACCAAGATAAATTAACTTAGATTCTTTTAATAACCAAGATGAATTAGATTATTTGATTAAAATTGCGGATAACAATACTGGAACATTCCACGAACCAAAAGAAGCATCAGGCCTATCCAAATTTCAGGAAGGACTTATCGTGGGCCAACATGAATGTGGTCTTAATCAAAGAGAAATATCTAAAGATCTTTCAATACCCCTTTCTACTGTTAATAGAGTGATCGTACAATTCACCAGAGAGGGTAAGAAGTGCACAAAACCTCATCCAGGCCGCCCTGGGCCCTCTGAAAGAACCATGCGTCTTGTCTAAAGAAATGTTGAACAGGATCCACGTTGCAAGGCCTCTGACATAGCAACGCAAGTTGATGTCAGTCCCAGAACAGCTGTCAGGTATCTTCCCAAGCTGGGCTACTATGGCAGAGTTGCGAAAAAGAAACAACTTCTCCATCCAGCCAATATCAAACGCAGAAAGGTTTGGGTTCATGAGATGGTGGAGATACCTGTGACCTTTTGAACCTCTGTCATTTTATCTGATGAGTCAAGATTCGCATTATTTTCCGACAGTGGAAGAGTATGGGTATGGAGACTCAGTAGTCAAGAGTTTAATTTAAAAAGACTGCAGCCAACGGTGACACATGGGGGCCTTTCTATATGGTATGGGGTGCAATTTGGAGTAATGGTCGCTTAGAGCTTGTGGAGTGTGAAGGAAACATTAATTCAACCAAATATGTTTCTATGTTAAAGTAAGGTTTCCTTCCAATATTCTCAAGTAGTAAAATGAGCAACGTTGACTCCTTATTTATGGAAGATGGATCTCCATGTCACACTGCTCAAGGAACGCAATATTGGTTGAGACAAAATGGGAACAATAAACTTCCATGGCGAAGTCAGTCCCCGGATATTAACCCTATTGAACACCTTTGGGGCATATTAGATCGAAAACTCCGCAAAAAGAACAGGAAGCCATCTTCTAAGCCCGAACTTTTAGGATTATTGCGTCAAACATGGCAAGAAATCCCTCAAGATGATATTCGTGAACTCATCGCTAGCATGCCTTGAAGGGTCCTTGTATTAAAAAAGGCAAAAGGGATGTCAACCAAGTATTAGTTATTAAATTTATGACCATTTATAATTACATCATTTGTATAAATTATTTGTTTAATAAAATAAACGGTTTCTGTGACCGTCTATTCAATTCTGTCATGTCTGTATATATATATATATATATATATATATATTTCGGTCTGTGAGGCATTATGGATATTCTATTGCAATGTGTGTCGTCTATTGTATTATTCTAACGGTTGTTTTGGTGGGTGCTGTTTGCTAATTTGTTTATTACTTACTTAGGTTATTTACGTATTTGGATTAATTTATTTTATTTGTTTTTGTATATGTATCGTTTTCTATATTTTATTTAATCTTTTTACTTTTTGATTTTCAAGTAACGCAGTAAAAAATTCCCTTCTTTTCTGCATATTAGGATTGGTTCTCATAGATTTTTCTTACTTTCTTTTGGTCTAGTAATTATTTTTATTTCTTCCTAGCAGAGTTTACACTTTTTGGATTGATTGTTGTAGAATTGATATTCTTTTCTTTGTTTTCCCTGATATTTTTGGTGTGATTTGTAGTTATTCTTTCAGATATCTTTAGAATACATATATGAACACGCACACACGCCCGAGCGCACACATATATATATATATATATATATATATATATATATATATATATGAAAGTGAACATAGAAGTCAACACATTGAGGCGACAGTCTGTTTCATGCTAGATGCAATCGTCAGGCCACTAGTGCTGTTATGTTTCTCGGCTATTTATATATACGGGTCAGTGGTGCATTGTTGGTAGTCTCAAATGTTGACTTCTATGTTCACTTTTATATTTTACACGTTCTATCTGTGATATTGATATCCTATAAATATAGCACATCTTAAGACTATATCTTTTATATATATATATATATATATATATATATATATATATATATATCATAATGAGAAGCCACGTACACTTTCCTAATATATATATATAAAAAAAACAACTACAAATTTGAAAATTAAAAAATAATAATGTTTTTTTTTTATGAAAGTATTTATTTATATTTGATATGGACTCATAGATCAGAATTTTTTATTTTTTTTATTTTCTCCAACAACTTCCCCGATAGAATTATATTTACCATGGAGCACTCATAAACATCCGCCCCTCTCTTAGACGTTATGATAAAATTAAACAAACACACGCTTTCTACCAGTCTATACAACGGACCCACAAACCAACTTAAATTCCTATACTTTAACAGCTATCAACACCTTAAATTAAAAAAAAATCTATTGTATACAGCTCAATTCTAAGAATCAAACGCATATGCTCAGACTACGTGAATTTTCTATACAACATTAATAACTTAACAAAATATTTCCTAAAATGCAAATACCCAATAAAATTAATAAAGAAGCACTAAATAAAATTATCCACGTAAATCGTAACACACTTCTCACATACCAGAAATGTAAAAACAACAATCGGATTCCCATGGTTTTTAACCACAATCAATATTCCCACACACTTATTCACAATTTAAAAAAGAACAAGAACATCCAGTTAGACAAAGACGCTGATGGCGATTCTATCCATTCATTACCCAGCCTTTGCACCATCTATCTGGCCCATCACGTGTTGCTCGAGTTTCGTCTGTGAACAAAACTACAGAGAAGTCAATCTTCATATTGTCCTCGGTCCATTTCAATCGATTTTGAATGTGATCTCTCGTCAACGGAGGCTTCGATACAAGTTGTACTGCTGTTGCTATTTCCCGCAGATACTGACACCGAGTATTTTTAGACACAGTAGGATCCCCAATGCAACTGAAAAGCTCTTGACTGGTAAGTCCAGGGTTCTTCGTGGCCTCTCGTTTAAGTCATGACATGAGACATCGTGAAATAACACTCGACTTGCCTTTATCTGCCCTTTTGTTTACTTGTGTAGGGTCAGCGGTGAACTTTTTCACTGTTTGATGACACCTCCCTATCATTTTAGAAATTTCTAGGGTAGATTTACCTTTTGAGAGTTCTGAGGTGATAGTTTTCTTTTCAGCATTACTTAAACTGCTTTTACGGCCCATTTTTTCACTAAATTCTTACACTATTCTAATAATTTGGCATACTCAAATCACCGTGCTGATAACAAGTATAGCGCCAGTTTGTTTACATTGTGCAGATCAGTACGAAAATTTCAGTGATTGCACAGGTCAGTTTTGCTAACATTGTGTGAAAATTTTTTGTGAATTGATTGCACGGTTTTGAAATATTAGAAAAAAGTTACCTCGATAATAATTTGGCACGTAGTGTAGTTCGGTTACAAAAGTCAACATGTTGGTAAAATATTACATGAAAGATTACCATATGTATTAGACACCAATTAATTTTTGAAAGCAAAAATAATTGATGTGTTTAAAAATATAATGTGTTCAGTGATGTAATCTGAAAAAAATGTTTATATTTTCTAAGATATGTTTCTTAATCCGGGTTAGAAATTCAAAAGAATAGAACGATTATTTTTCAGTTCAATACAGAATTCTATAAACCTTCTTTTAAATCATTTTCGGAGAAGGAAAATAATATTCATAATTTTGTTGTAATTAGATTTTATTCACAAAAATATATTCCAACAGAATAGATACCGTACTGAGAAAATTATCAAACGAGTTGAATTGCTTGTATTGTGAAGAAACTTATTTCCTTTTGTATCTATTTAAAATAGCCAATCGAAGCTGAATTGATGAACTGGCTTTGTATCCATATCGAGAAATAGTTGATAACAAGAACATTATAATATCTTTCGTCAAAATTCGTTTGTCGTAAAATATCTTAAGATAAGGCGACATTGAATTGTAAAAAAAAAAAAAAAAGGCGGCAACATGCAATTTAAAAATCTTTAGAAACACTTGCTATCTTGGGAAAGAAGTTGGCATATCTCGCTAGAAGTTTATCAGTTAATTGTGAAGTACCAATTACTGAGAATGTGTGTTTTTTAACATATGCATTGAAGATGAATATTCGGCTAGATTTGTTTAAAATAAGAATAATCTCAGGAGTGCATTTTCCGAATGATTAAGAATTTGAATGAAACTTTAATGAGAACATCCGCGATAAATTTGACCTGGAATCCATTAAAAGTAATTCATGTTATAGAGAAACGTCAACAGGGATTACTTTAAGTTTCGAAAGTTTTAAGGCTGAAATAAAAGAAAATAGACAAATGATAGCATGTATATTGGTACATTTTGTAATCCAGTCCAAAAAATTACATCAGCCGGTAATGCACGTCTTGTACATGTCACTTTTTGCAAAACATTGTATCAAGAGTTTAGCTTTAAATAGGTTGAAGATTATAGCTGTCAACGATTTTTATTTCGTTAATTCATGTAACATCTGACGCTTTACGATCTGTTCTTCTACCCTGGCAGGCTGATTGATTATTTGATTTTTTCTTTATGTCTTGTCAATTGAAGAGGTTATTTAAAGCCGAAACATATTTTGGAATATTAAGTATGAATATGTGTTATATTTAAGAATAAATATCGGATTAACAGTTATGTGAAGATAATGATTCAAGTTTTATTATTCATCAAATTGCTGCTTGGATAGATAATTTCATACCTTCCCAAGCGTATTACAGCGTAAGTGAATGTAATGAATACTTCAAATCGAATTTGAATCACTGATCCCCTCTGTATTTCATCCTTGTGAAATTATTTAATCAGAAAGAATTATGTAAAATAATCTACATGTTGAATGCCCAGGACTGTATATAATGACATGTTTATATATATATATATATATATATATATATATATATATATATATATATATATATATATATATATATATATATATATATATATATTTTACGATGTTAATTGTAGCTATGACTATAAGTGTTAATATAAAGCTTATTATCAAAAGCATAAAAAAATTCTAACACCATACATACTTACCTACTAATTACAGCATCATATATACATACGAAACCAACACATGTTATATATACAACCAATAAAACAGCTTAGTAGGCTCCATCAACACGAGATGTACTTATACTTATATTTTTGTTGATGGCGGGATAAACGTTATCCTTTAATGTGTCTACAAAGAAAAGCAATTCTATTCCTCACTACTCCAAACTAAATTAACCGATATACGTAATTTTTTCCTAGCCTTTCTTTTAAAAGAATTTCTAAACGAAATCAACACTCAGACGGAAAGCGTATAGAAGAGGTCATCACACAGACTTACATTTCTCAACTCTAAGAAAAGACAACACCTAGAAAAGACACCATACGGCAACCTAGCTAAATTTACAATCTACTTCAGGTACGTGGACAAATAATTCATGAATAATAATAACCTGTAAAAAATAATAAGACATCCTTTAAAATCCGCATTCGAAAAGAATTGATTCTTCCAAATAATCTTAAATTTTGATAAAAAATAGAGAATAATTTCTGAAAGTGTTTACTACTCAGCAGATGCTACACTTTCAAAAACTTCATGAAAGATAATTAGGAGTTCAAATAACTGCTACATTAATTGCTACTTTTGTTTATATAATTGACATTTATTTTACTCTTTAAATATATATATATATATATATATATATATATATATACACATTGGAAATATTGTTATCAATAAGCAAACTTACCATAAACCACGAATAATATATGTGCTATGTCGGCGAGAAGTAACTGAAAGTAAGTGAAATGAAATTGCAACTAAATTCACCCACATATAAATGAGAAGAACCATATCTTATTACACATTACCAAATGGACGCGAGTACTAACATTAATGAAAAATTAACCTCATAAGTAGTACAAATGAGCGTCCACAAAAGATCTCAATGTATTGCACAAAAAGTTTAGAAGTTCACATGTTTTACGAGCATCAAATATATACGTAGATCACTAATCTTTAGCCCAGTTTATTCATTCTTTTTACAGAGTCCATTGTGCTCACATCAAAATATAAATGTTCACAATAATATCTACACAAACATAAAAATTACGAGTAAAGTACAAACATATTGTATATATTTACTTAAAATGTCACAAAGTTAAAACAATAAATACCTAAAACCTAAATATAAATAATAAACTTAAAATCGTCCCCAGTTTATCAAACCCTTCAACATTGTAACAGGCGTTTAAATATATTCAACAAGTGACAATAAACTTGATCAATAAAAATCGCTCTAGCTCGTAACATGTCCAAGATATCGCCATCAAGCGGCATCGTTGAATTTGTAAATTATTTGAATATGCTTAAATAATGCATGGTTACATAACACGAAATCCTGTAAATGTCAAGAAACTCTATTAAAACACGTGATCCGTGAATTCAAGCTTCATTCCATCTTTCAATCGTGTGACTGGGAGAGCCATCTAAGACAAACTCGCCTTAGTGTGCATTCTTTAGGCAGAATTTGCCAAACCTACGGAAATATATCACTGAATGGTGGCGTAGTACGGGCCACACAGCATGAATCATCGAAAAGGTTATTAGTATGTAGAAGGCTTTAAAATGAAAAGAACATCTGTAACGGCAAAAATCCTATCAGGTCGCTCACCAACATCAACACGGAAAAACACATCCAGAAGATGGATGCTTTGAACAATGAAGACCGACAAAATGGAGGCAAGCATGTTCATCATCTATGAATCTGCACAAGCCATAGTTCGTAACATATTGCTGAACCGTAAAGATTGTGCGCTCTGCTGCCCAATGAAACGAATTTCTTTTTGGAAGGGATGAAAGAGATCGTTAAATGATAACACAACACTGCCGTGCATCGCAAAGATATCAAATAGGGACATATATCTTTGTTCTTAAGCAGTGGACATACAGTTTTTCCATGGAAATTGAATTTACTTATTCAGTTTTCTGTATATTGTAGACAATATATACTTTATAGAAATTTATTCATTCACAATCTAAACTACAAATTCCTTTCCGAATTCACGGTTTTTACTGACATGAAGTGGAGCCATTTTATTGAATTATTTGCTAATTTTGTCATCACAATCCATCTTCACATATATAAATGTACATTGAAAAATCCTGCCATGTCTTGTCTAATGCTCCGTCTACATAGGTCGATATTTTCGGCAAAATTCAAAGATGACCCGTAATGTGATTTCACTTGAACAGGTATTTAGACTTTGGTCACTTTTTCACCGCTGTGACTTGTTTTCTCGCTGTCCTTTCTATAAATATTTTCAGCGCAGTTGTTCTAATGAGTTTTTATGTTTGGTTCCTTGACTGTATGCATTTGAACGTATTGACTAGTAGATATTATCGTTTGACCGTATATATATATATATATATATATATATATATATATATATATATATATATATATATATATATGATCCTAATTTCTATTCTAATTGTTTCTTTTTGTCACTACCTTCATCACTGGAATACTTTTACGGTGTCTTCCTTTCCTGTTACCTAAATCGTGAAATAATTAAATGAAACATCAATCTCCATCTTTCCTCCGCCTCACTCAAATCTTCTGATTCTCATTTAACCCTGTAACCCTTTGCATTTTAATAGTATTATCTCCTTGCTTGGAGTGAAATGATTAAAGGAAATGAGCCCAGTTTATCAGTCGTATAAAACAAAGCATAATGCTTATAATACAGGAATCAAAATTGTAAATAATTACAATCAAATCATATGGATAGATCTTCCACGAGTTTGTTAAGTGAGACGCTTGATGTGTATTAAATTGTTATGGCCTTGATCCAGACAAACATGCCAAATAGATTTTACTAAATGTGTTTAACACATGTAAAGAGTTAGCATTATTTTGATTTTATAAATGGTGGCAGCTATGGAGAATATATGACAACATAATTGAACATGGTGTGTGTATGGATTTTTGAAACGATATCAGGGCGACATTAAATATGACAGGAAGTGATTCCTGGGGCAAAGAATCTGAAAACATCCATCTATACTTTAAACCAAGACTTGCGGGCGCCAATGCAATTGGAAATTTAGATACGGAATTCTGGCAGAGAGGAGGATCATGATGGTCGACCAATACCAGCATGTGACAGGAAGTAATCCTGATTGGTGATGCATTATTCCATTGCAAGGAATATATTGAATTATTCCAGATGTAGAGACACGACACCCGCTGCTGTAACTGATTCTTTAAGTTAATAGCTTTAATAATGTTTATGTTGATAAACACACTAATATCAAGAAAAGAATTAAAAACGAATTGTCTCAAAACTTAATTCCTACAAGAATTCTCTTAACAAAAATACACTGAAAAATTGCATTGCAATATTTCTATACACACACACACACACACACACACACATATATATAAATATATATATATATATATATATATATATATAATGATAGTATAATTATTATAATATATATAATAATTATGTCTTTCCCAGACACAGTAATAAATAAACATTTGATTCTCATGAAACATTTTTTTACAATAATTCTTCCTACCATGTCGTCGATGTCAAATAGAATTAAGCTTAAAGAGATTTAGGAAAAAGTGGCAAAAATAATCTTGATGTAAACAGAAGTAAAACTCTCTCTCTCTCTCTCTCTCTCTCTCTCTCTCTCTCTCTCTCTATATATATATATATATATATATATATATATATATATATATATATATATATATATATCATTAAATTATTCGACATTAATCAGAGGCAAAATTGAAGTAAACAAGATGTAAAAGGTATTAAAATATAAATTCTCGGAATAATAATTCCAATATTTATATTAGATTTATAAATTACTTTTAAATGCGTTAAATATCACTAACGTAATTATTAACAATACTTCGGATCCTGAAAACTCACATTTTGTAAAAAAAAAAAAAATATAGTTTGCAAATCTTCCTATATTTTGCATTGGAAACCTCATAATCAAAGGACAATATACATTGGCCATATATTGGCTATCACCAGCTGAAATTTAATGCATTTCAATTACATCTCGGTCATTACATTACGAGCAACCACAATACTACATTTATCATGAGTCAAATATTTGTGCAAAAACAAAAGAATACATTGTATTCACTGAAATGAAGATATGGAAAAAACAAAGTTATTATACAAAGGAAATACACATGAATGCATAAAATATCTATCACCAAACGAGACGATGTTTCAAGGTTCGTATAAAACAAGTTATAGACAGACAAGCAATGATAATAACTATAAGAGTAATGCTAATAAAATCCATTTATTGTTCACAACACGCTTGGATAATTAAAGCTTTAGAAATAAGAAAAATATCCTCAATGATAGTAATTTCCTTTAATATAGCATAGAACTAAAGAAAACCATATTATACCCCAATTACGCCATAGGTACTACCATTCAATCTTTTTGAATATCCGAGGAGAAAACTTCTGTTCAGTCTTTATTTAATCCTGCTTTCACATGAACTAACCACTGATAACTATGGATACAAGTAAAAAAAGAAAGTGATTAATCTCATATTCTACTTTGATGATACCAAACTCTGCCAACGACGACAGTGAGTTAATCATCAATATTGTAATATATATCAGTGAAGATATCGGTATGGATTTCGGCTTAGATAAATATACAAAAGTAACATTTACAGAAACACACTTGGTAGATCCAGATTTCGTTACAAAAATTAGAGAATTGGGACAAGAAGAAGCCTACAAATATCTAGGATTCAGCGAAGGTATTTGAATACAGCATAGTCAAATGGCGGTAAAATAAGAAAATAATACTACAACCGTGTGTGTCTGATGATAAATTTCGAGGTGAATTTATAATGCAGAATATCAGCCATAAATCCATTGGCTGGGACTATGGTTTCATCATTGTTAACAGGACTATAGTTGATATTAAGAGAATGGATATTAAAACGAGAAAGCTTTTCACATGACACCGAAAGCATAATCTTGAGGCTGATGTCAATCATCTTCATGTGTTCATATCCGACGAATATATGTGATGCCATCTGTCACTTTTGAATGTTATAATCACTTAACCTAATTTTTTTAAAATTAAAATATTTTAATGTAAAATATAATTTGAGGTAATGAGCTACTGATACATGTCACAGAAAGACAAACTGAATCACCTATTCTATATTGATGATCTTAAATGTTTGCCAAGGATGACAACCAGTAGAAGAAAAACAGAACATACTCACCATATTCAAAACCTTCAGCGAATACATTAGGATGGATTTGGGAATCTACAAATATGCCAAAGACACCTTCAAAGGCGGTAACCTAACGAAAAGAACAGATTTAGAATTTGATATCAAAAAGATTAAAGAGCTAGACGAAAATGTTACAAATACGTGGGATTTAAAGAAAGAAATATAATATAACATTAAATTATGAAGAAAAAGATCCGAAAATAATATTTAAGGAGAGTGACTTTGATACTAGATAGCGAACATAATGGGACCAATAAAATGATGTCTACCAACACTTTAGCTAAACCCGTAGCAACATACAGCTTCAACATTATTAAATGAATGTTGATTGCCAGTAAATATTGAACGCCAAGACCAGAAAAATGATTACCCATATTAGGAGGCACCACGCAAAAACAGTTTTTGATACGCCGTAGCTTCCAATAGCTTTATGAGACCGAGTTCTAATCCAAATTTGACCAACTCTAAAAATTAAAACATTGCGATTGGAAGCATACATCACAAAAATCAAAGACTCAATCCTACAAATATTAAAACACCAAATTTACTCCATCAACAAAGAAGCTGCACTCTTCTAGAATCAGGTTAATATACCTGAAAACATAACAACAAAGCGAATACCATCTTCGCCAAATACCTAAAAAGAACGAAAGAAGCAGATGTCAAGCAACAGAAACCACATCATTGGCTGAAGAACACTGGGTTGAAAGTTGAGATGAACGTCTAATTATTGCAGCTCAGGACCAATGTCTCCGAACAAGATCTTATCACTTTCATAAAATCAAGGATGTGACTACCCCTAAATACCAAGTCTGCGTAAAATATGGTGAATTTGTTGACCGTACTATCTAAGAATATATTTACGGAACTAGCAAAAATGAATATACACACTGACATACTGTTGTGGCCATGTTAGGACAAGAAATAAAAGCACAACAGAGGAATTTTTTTAAGCGTTTCACCCCAAGGAAGGCGGGAAGCCACTAGGACGCAAGGTGTTACAGAAGATTTGGAACAAGATCAGATAGGAGTGATAGAGGAAAGGATGAGGAGAAGGATAGTAGATAGATCAAGGCAACTGGAGATGTTGATTGACATTGCATTTGAATATTTGGAGATTATAGCTCTCAGAGAAACTGGAATAGGGAAGGGAGTTCCACAGGCGAGAGGTGCGAGATATGAAGCTATTGGAGTAGAAGAGACGGTGAAATTTAGTAGTTTCATCAGTGAAAGGGTGAGAGCGGGATGACAGCCTCGTAGGGCGCTTGAATCCATGAAGTCTGGGAACCAGCGAATGCAGCTCCTCGGAGCAGTTAAACAAATATATTAACAGAAACGATAATACAAACATATACAAACGAGTGTGTTAGAGCAAGAATGTTCAGTCCGACTGTCAGAGTTGACTATTGGAAACTTCCCTCTCCAAAAGGCAGTACCTGGTTCTATTTATATCTGGGAGAGTCCATGCGTACGTGCGTAAATTACCATAAGTCATACCAATTTTGTGTCATATGTTCACTGGGACATATGCATGAAGCATTGAGATATGGTGTGAGAAACAACCAGACACAGTAATGCAAAATAACGATGTAACTATCGTCTGGGTCCTGCCAGTCCATAAAAGACAAGAAAGTCAGGAAGTGCATGCTTATTGTTATAGCAGTGCCATCTGAGAGAAATACCTCCATGAAATTATCGAGAAATTGTCCAAAAACAAGGACCTGGTGATCGAGATTGACAGGAGGTGCCGAATGAAGACTGAGACTGTGCCAATAGAAATCGGAGCTCTTTTACAATTTTACTAATAGTGTCCCAGATAAAATCAGCGTACAAGTCGCCATTACTTTCGCCCTACAAGTAACATCACATATACTAAGAAAAGTGCTATCACTTAAATGACAATTCTCATACAGGGCCTAAAGAACATAGTTTGGAGCCGGCTCTACAAGATAACAAAGCTGGAATGAAAACATGCATAAATAATAATAATAAAATTAATAATAATAATAATAATAATGGTAAAAACAATACGCTGTCGCGTTTTAATTGTGTGCTTCTAAGTAAAAACATTAATATTAAAGAAATAATAATTAAATAAACCTTCAGTCGCCTAATGCTTATTATTAATGGAAATATAACTCTAGATGGAGAAACTGTGATTGGCGTACTTGATGACAAAGAGAACAAAATGCTACATTCGGAGATGCAAAAACAATTAGAAAAATATTATGCATCCGTTGAGTGCGAGTAAAAATGAATCGGAATTGAATAAGAAAAGATATAAGGGCGCTTAAAAATTTTGATACCCCAGCTATAAACTATCATTCCAGAATAATATATTCGAATTTAAAAGAACAGCAAGAAATTGATGCAAACATGCACTTGAATGAAATATTTTGACCGTCTGTAAATGCCAGTTCATAGTATGGACAGTATTCATCTGGAATTGTCTCACAAAATTTCTTAAATTGGACTTCATAGATATCTTACAGTTATAAAAGTTTGGATATTACAAAGAGTTATGGATCAAATAAAAAGCAAAAAAAAACTTGATTAGATATCAAAATAATCCCAAGGATATGCAAGAGAATTTGGATTAAATCTTAAGAATAGTAGAGAAGTCGGGACAACTGACATAACATCAGAAATAAAAATGATAAAGAAAGGAATAAAGCTAGGCCAAGTTATATTGCCTGTTTTATTTTCTATTTGTTGAACTTAATTATACTTAATGAAATTTATCTGCATTTGATTTTTGCTTTGTAGCAGATGTCACTAACATGGTTAAAATTATTTTAATCATAATGCGAATATCCATCCTAAAAAGAAAAATTAACTTTCTCTCCAAATCTTGCTCCTTTTTTATACACTTATTTTGTATAATTAGTCCATGCTTCTGTTCTAGCTGTAACTCTTGCAATTTTCTCTGTGAATTTTCGTAGTATAACCACTTAAGTCATGACAACTGTTTTATTCTGTGAGTTGTTTATAGCATTACTCTTTCCACTGATATTTGTATAAGATTGGTTACGAGGGATTTTGTCCGTAACTATCATTCACATTGCACCCTATATCAGGCATTATATATTCATTCGACCTCTCTCAAGCGGCACTAATTGAACAAAAGGATCACGCGTGCGTCTCCCGTGATATGGCGCCTACTTACAGTGGACTCATCAAACGGAAACTTAACGCAACATTCGTCATCATCATACATTGACAGTGCAAATGTGTTATAGTGACTGCATCACGAGAAATACGAAAATGTTAATAATATACAAGGGAACTCCAACCCTGCAAATCAAAATCTGTATCGTGTTTTAATTTGATCCATTTTATTTCCACTTTGTGTTTAACCTGCAAATATTATTTTCAATAATTTATTAAAACTAATGATTATTTTCAAGAGTGTTTGTAAGAGCGATTTATTTTTCCAAGTTTGGAGTCATCTCCAAATTTTCATCGGCTTTCCTCATCTTAAAAATCATATTTTTAGCGTCTTTAACTCAGAGAATCAAGCAAAACAACTATTTTACGTGTCAGCGTCGTATGTATAAGAAAATCACATTAGGATTACTGATTCACAAATAGTTATGACATGAACATAAATAGTGTTTTTTCAAACGAATATTTTGGGTATCGGTTTCTGATACATTTCCAACAATTTATACGTAATTTGTAGATTTTTTGTTTCATGATACACACAATAGGCGATACATTTAATTAAATTATTTCATCGACCAAAAAGGTTTATATACCAAAAAAATAAATGACGACTAATATGAATTTAGAAGGGCTGTCAAAGTTAAAATCATGTCACAACTCTGGTTATCATAACATGCTCATAAAATATCAGTTTGTGTGCGCATGAGTATGTGGATGTGTAATCTCCAGACTGATAACATTAACAAGATACCTTCAAAACAAATCCAGAATGCTGTTGTGAAATGAAAGTTCAAATCACAAGACCACGTGCCCGTACGTGCGAAAGTGCCAGAAAAAAGAAAATCACCGCGGATTGAACTAACCCTTTGAAATGAAAGTGCGTTGATGGCTGTCGTCAATTATTTAGGCTAAGCCCGATATCACATGCCATCGTGGCCGATGTTTCGAACATACCGGCGTTGTTCAAATTGCTGATCATCTCAGATTATGCACTCTTTACCAGAAAATTGTATCTATGTTCTGCTCAGAAGAGTATCAGTATAAACATCAAGTGTGTTATGTAGGTGCTGAATAATATCTGATGACCGCCGTAACCGCGCTACTAGACAGGTGTTCATGTGTACCTATGTGGGCATGTGTGTGTGTGTGTGTCTCAGATAGTGCTTGTTTGTCTAACGGTAGACTAATTTACACTAATTCCCATTTTTTATCATTTTATCCTCAAGAAAGAAAAGAAAGCCACTAAAACGTAGTATGTTAGAATATAAGAAATGCATTATTGAGTAAACAGAACATTAAATGAACAAAAATTAAGCCGATAACTATTTACATTGCATTTAAATTTTGGAATATCAAAGTTGAATGGAAAGTTAAAAGCCGAAAGAAAGTTTCACAAGCGACAAGTTGGACAAAAAACATGTCGGCCTAGCACATATAGTTACATCTAGGCATTTCAGCTGGAAAATGACGCGATTTTGCCGCCATTCTAGTACTGCGCTTACGTCCATAAAATCGAGGTACCATAGAGCAGAGTTCCTTAGAATAATTAACATATAACTATTTATAGTCACGTGGAAGCTACATTCCGTCGGTGGGAAAATTGACCATTTGTCAAATCAGTGGATGTTGCTTCCGCTATATATTAAAATTTATTGATAAAATCCAAATAATTAGCATAATTGCCAGTCCTAACCTGGCATTTCAACTTCTGTCACATTCCTAGCGCTGTAACACGGATATGCCTTTTCTACTGACATTTGCATGGTACCTTCTACCTCGACTGTACGAATTTAAGTTCACTACTAAATTGATTAAAATGTCCATAAGTGTTATTATATGGGTCTGTGTGTTTCTGTCTGAGAATGCGTAGGCACAGACGGAATGATACAAATGCACACAGCAGAGAAAGAATGAATAGATTTTTTCTTTTGCCCAATATTCAGTCAAATATAAAACACAGAAAAGCTAGCCAACATCAACATATTGGCAAATGCTCATAAATCATCAAGTGTGTCCTAATTGGAGATCGGTCACTGGACATATACGTCGTTTATGAACGGCACTCAACGGTCATATAGAGACATTCTTTCTACTTTACCAAAATGACTTGTTTCTTTCAGATACCTCATAGTGAATATGATCTCCTTGGCGCCATAATGGTGTGTAAAGAAGGCGTGGCATGTAGAAAAATAGCCAGCATTGATGCGTGGGAAGAGCAAGCTGTCCTCTATTTAGATAAAAAAAAATCGAGGATAAACGCTTTTATTCCAAAATATTCATCTAGTACAATTTAATCAAATAATTGCACTCAGATGAATATAAATATATCAAAATGTTAAATATCAGTGAAGAGTCAGGTTGCTTTTTCTTGTTTAGTTTTTTAGGAATTCCAAATTTCATTAGTGTCATATGGAGCTGCGAGGTTCCATTCAGGAATGTTTATTAATTATTGTGCAACTAGGAACAGGAAAATTTTATAAATATCATCACAATTAATATGAAGATAAATGGGATCAGTTATGATTTGAAAAGTACATATTTGTTACAATTAATTGTATTTTTCTATATGAACGCAAGTTATACAGTGAATAATATAAATATTCTGAGTTAATGTCATCTATATATACGTATCAAAAATGTACTAATTTCAAGGCTAAATAATTTGATATAATTTTGAATGTATATGTTTATATTATTAGAGAATGTTCAAAATTTACAGCCTACCTACAAACTTGATATTTTAGTGAATTAAATAACATGATTTCCGGAACAGAGAAAATTTAGAAACGGTGTGACCAATAAATAATTTTTGAAAGGATTCCTGTGATTGTTTTGATGTTTTCGCCGCTATTAACTACCTCATAAAACTTAACTGCACACACACACACACACACACACACATATATATATATATATATATATATATATATATATATATATATATGTGTGTGTGTCTGTCTGTGTTTCTGTTAATAATACATATTATTATACGAAAGTTATGTAATATAACGTAAATTCAGCCGAAAACTGCAGAGTTAACCTGAGAGAGCTATTGTGAAATTTCAATATATTTTATGCATATGGATGTTGTACGCACATTGTATCTTTCCTCCCTCTCTCTCTATATATATATATATATATATATATATATATATATATATATATATATATATATACTCATTTCTTTCAATTTGAAAGAAAAGAAATACACAGCAATAAAATTTACTTCAATTTGGATAGCTGTTTTGGATGATTGTTTCATTGCTTCTCATACTTTTCCTCTACAAATACAGACACACACACACATACACACACACACACACACACACATATATATATGTGTGTGTGGGGGGTATCTATGTGTGCGCTTGTGTGTGTACGTGTGTTAAAAGGAGTGCGAGCCTGTTCAAATAACAAAAATTAAGATAATTTTATAAACCTAACAATCTATAAATAATACTCCAATAATTAAGATAACTCCAAACCAGGTAAAATCAAAAACAAAACAAAAACAAACAAAAAACAATACTAATTACTAAATTAAAAAAAAACACATAAATAACAGGTAAAAGAGGATATATAAACAAATATATACTTTGTCATGTTAGGATTAATTTTTTAAAAAAAATCATTTGAGCAAGAAATAAGCACTAAAAGGAAAATCCCAATATTTTCAACCCTTTGACGAACCGTGAGTTCCGAGGAGGAGATTTACATTTTTTTTAAGATTCCCTTGGAGTATAATCGAGGAATTTTCCTTCTAAGTAATTTACTTTCTCTTTTCATATGTGTTACATTTTTAGATCAAATTTGTGGTTAAATTTATTTGTATGTATGACTAACAGATTTGACAAATTGTTATGCATGAGATCGATTTTGTGTTCACAAGTACGATTTTTAAGTTTCTGCAGGTTTATCCAAGATATTGCGAGGAACAATTCTGGGAAATTATTTTAAATACGCCTGCTTCAGAAGTATTATTGTTATGATTATTTTTGGTTTTCAACATATTCATAATAGTTTTGGATGTGGTTGTAATTATTTTATGTTGTTTAGTTTGAAGCAGGTACATATAACATCAAATATCGCTATCGAAAATTAACAAAATATACATCTACGCCACGAATTTTATCCAATATCTCCATTTCTAAAAGAATTACTATTTCCAACGACGTCATATATGACTATAAAAATGATGATAAATTAAAAGTAAATTGTCAAATTCATAATATCATCATATTTAAATTGTATAACATACAAATTAATTCCAAACTAAAATAATTTAAAAACTAATTTGATTAAAAATATTCAATAACTTCACTTATTCACAGTAAAATGGGTCACTCTGCGTAACTCCTATATTACCTGACTTTTCAGCTAACCTGATTAATATTAATTAGCGTTCTTAAATTTTAGATCAATTGGGAAAAAACAAATACATTTTTGCTCTTGTATATAAATACTTGTTATATTATGAATTCCTTCCATTTAACTTGATAATTTACCAAAATAGGGGAAACGCGGAGGCCAAGTTAAGTTTTCATTTTGTTTTTATTCTTATTGTCCTTTTGTACAGATATAATCTATCTGTAGTTTTTACCTATCCGCATTCATATATTTTTATGCAAAATAGAACGAGTACTCAATATGGCAACATCATGGTTGACCGGAACATAGTTTGAATCCCATGAACTTACAGTTCCAACCAGTTTTGTAAACAGAGGCACAAACTTCTAGAGATACAAACAAATACACAGACACACACACAGACACAGACACACACCCCCTCCCACACACACACACACACACACACACACACATATATATATATATATATATATATAAATAGTTTATATTTAAGCAGCAATTTTTCGTAAATAAATGTTTCCTTAAATAATATAGACAATTTTGGCAATTTCTTTTAAGTAAGTTCCTTTCCTATTGTCTGATAATATTATTCGCATTATCGTTGAAAGAAGAAAGGAAATTCACATATTGCGCCATGTTTAAATCCAATCTAATGTTTCGGCTTACATAAGCCATTGTGAAAGATGACAATTTCAATAAATTAAACAACACAGAGACGAAACCACAATAATAGTCCGACCTTGCTGCTTGAAAATTTCAAAGTAACGAAAAACTCGTATATACAAGACGCGGAACCGAAAATGGCGTCGCAGCACGTGACGTCAAACATGACCACGCGAGAGGGAAAAACAGGAAGTATTAAGTATGTGAAGCCGTTGGTTTATCCAACTTAACTATTCTCAATGATTCTACCTCCCTCCCCGTTAGCGATTTGCAAAAAACAAACATAGTTTACAAATTCAAGTGCCCTTGGGAGATTGTACCTCCAATGGATTAAATAATATTTATGTTGGTCACACTACAAACTCGATTCAGCGGCGCTTAACTCTACGTTATATTTATTCATATATGTTAGAAACATCATATTAGATATCTGCAATATCGCAGTCATATCCGGTGTCGTGTGACGTGGATCATTTTCCGTTTTGTTTATCCTTAACAACTTAAGGCCCGTCAGAATATTTGGAATAACACTAAAATGCAATCTAAGTTACTAACCAGGTTTCAACTGCAAGGTCTCCTCAGGCAACTAGAAGAATGTACAATTCTGCAGATTCCACCAATATATATGAACACCAGAATTTGAAAAGAATGAGGAAAAGTGTAGGAAAAATACGGGGGTGGGTGGAGGAAAGCGAATTGGGAAGGGAAGAAAAGTAGAAGTGGGAGTGGAAAAAATATTTATTACCTTCATCTGTGTACTTACATACACAAAATACTTGCTCACATGCCTACATTTACATAAAACCTCAGATCCCTAAGTAAGCAGCACATACACGTTTGTATGTATATATATATATATATATATATATATATATATATATATATATATATATATATATATATGTGTGTGTGTGTGTGTGTGTGTGTGTGTGTGTGTGTGTGTGTGTGTGTGTGTGTGTGTGTTTGTGTGTGTCTATATATCTGAGATGAGGTATTGTTAGTATTTACACTATTTATATTGTTCAGACATTTGTCATCATCTTTATTGCCAGATTCTAGATGTTTTGGCCGTAGTATGCTTCGGCCCTTCTTCAGATTAGAACAATCTACCCGCGTGTAGTAAATAAAGGGATCGAGATTTCAACAAATATCACATGAAGAAAGCTGGAGCGTATAATGCCCGAAACTTCGTGAATATGACAGTAAAGCTGAAGATGAAAGTCTTAACAATGTAAATAATGCCAATACGAAATGTTAATCAATGTCGAGTGTTACTGAACGAGGCTGCTCTATGAACCGAAGAAGAGGAGTTAGGAAATGCAGTTTATCGGGATATATAGGAAAGATAATATTTATTCTAGAATAAATGTAGTTAAGATTGTGGCGATTGTGGAAATATCTTCTCATTTGTCTCGGATGAAACAAAACCACGTTGTCAAAGGAGACCAATTAATAACACTTCAAACTTTTGTTTCCATTAACATATTTGCAGCATTATTATTTTCCTTTATCTGTGGAATTCGTCTCCTACTGCCCACTGCTATGTGTGCTTACCAATTTGACTGCCGTAACCTGCTTTAATTCATTTAGCATTAAAACTAAATATTTCAGTGTTTGTTTTCAACATTTGAGATATATTGGCTATATATCACCAAGAATTTACATATATTTATTTAACTAGCAAATATACGGCAACATTAATATCTATAAATGGGTATGATCGCGTGAACTATTAAAAATACAAATATTTTATTAAATTTTTCCTGTAGTAAAATTACCTAAGTTATTCCACTGTGAATTCTACGCGTTATTGCTTTTATTGTTCATGTATTATGCCATGTAAACAAATAGGTAGGAATTTGTCGACACAAATTGAAGCAAGTGAAGCCATCTTTCTTTGAGCGATTTTTTATCTTAAGGATGATCCTTTTCTCTCACCATTGCTAATATTTTCTTTGCAACAGAATTCGGAAGAATAGATGGTAAAGTTGTATGAATATGATAACTTTAGAGATACCAGACAAAATACACGATTTACGAATTAACATTAAAATCGTATTGGCAATTTTTTTAGATTTAGATATCTGAAGTAATTTCCTAGGGATTTGTAATCTGTATACAACATATCTATATGTGTCTAAATGTTTGTATGTTAATGTATGAAATAAAATAACAAATTATCAAATTTTGAAATACGTAACTTTCCCAGTAATAGTCCCCAAAGTAATAAGTGAAATAGTCTCCGTCTTCTCTTGCACAAAATGATGCAGGGCTTCATTCACGGATGAAGGATCAATAAACAATGATAGAAGATTGAAAACATATTTAAAAATAAATGAAGTTAACAAACAACTGAATAAGTTGCCGACAAGTAATGTGACAGTGCCACAACGAATAATGGAATCTTATGTTGTCTTGGAATTGAAGTTACTTAAATATATTTGTACTGATACCCTGGTATTTTTGCCGTGTTAATAGTAGCTATCAGTGTTAATAGTCGCATTAATTGTGTTTAAATTAGATTAATTAGCTTGTTCTCATTTAAGCATATTCTGCGTAGAAACCATATTCGTCTCAGTAGTAAGGGTCTCTGATATATAACGGCAGGAGGAAGCTTATCTCTGAATTCACCATTATCACCTGTGATGGCGAAACTATACACGGAATTCATCACAGAAATAGCTTTAATGACAGCACATGTTCTTGATTGTTGAATTTGATTGCATTTGATGGAGGGCAAATCGAGTGCATTAAGACTATGTCGAAATAGAGTCACATCATCAAGTTGGATAGCGGCATATTGATTTCTACACGGCTCTTGCTGTACAGCTTTTCAAAATGAATGCCAGACAGGTAAATATAGTTGATTGCACTAAAGGTCATTCGAACGATTGTACTCATCTTTGATTTTATTCTTATCACGTTTCAGCTGCAGTATCTGATGATCTGCTTTAGGTGATCTGCTTTTTGTAATCTGTAATATACATGGAATTTTGAACCGAATCATTTATTTAATTTACGGGTTAGATTGTTCTCATCCTGTTTTTTATTAGTGTTATGTCGTCTCACTTATCTGGTGCCCAAGGAATTAAAAACGCAGTTACAGAAATGTTTTCCTAGGAAGCACAGTACGAAAATATTATATACATTTTAGAGAGGGAAACAAGAGTAAAATGTAATCGTAATGTTAATATAAATATCAGTTTCCATAGAGGTAACTGATCGAATATTCACTGTTTCTATCAGTTGAACATTATAAAATGTATTCTTGTGAAAGTATTTTTCAAAGAAGTCCACCAACAGTTATTGCTCTTTCTAGAACAGAATGGATTTTACATGTAACTTTTTTCCAACTCGCTAATCAGAACGGAAGTGCAAATAATAACAGACATCTTTCTTCTATAAAATTACGCTTATAAATCTTGAGACTTTGTGAAATTATGAAAATTGATTAAATTGTCTTAATAGAGAATATAAATTGTGTATGGGTGTTGAAAAGAAGGAAGCCCCCGTCACTCCAAATCATCTGAAGTCGTTATGGGACGAAACACACAAAATTTGCTATTACGATTTGAACTGAAATTTGGTATGTCAGAATTGCGCGTAGTGATTTTTTTTCAGATTCAATGTAGTGATAACGTGTAAGGAAGTCTGTTGATCTTCGGTTATGTAGTCACTACTTTACTCTTTGCGAATATTTTATTATATTTGTGAGAAAGGAAAAAGATCGTATATGCTTATTAAATTCAAATGGTCTTCATCATATTTTAATGATAAAAGTAATTGTTATATTACGCCATTAATTTTTATTAGTAATTAAGTTGGAAATTATACCATATGATTATATATATATATATATATATATATATATATATATATATATATATATATATATATATATATATATATATATATATAGGTTGGTTAAAAAACAAGGCAAAACAAAACGCTAACAATATAATCAAAATGAAAAAAACATTTATTAAATATTAATTATTAAACATATGACAGAAATCAAGTACAGAAAAATGATTTAAGGAAAGGATTTTCGGACACGCCTGTGTCCTTCATCAACAAGCGAGAAATAGACCAAGAAACAGGTATTACTCAGTGACAGATGTTTTTGAAGACGGTGTATTTTCTAGTGGAAATAATATTATGAACAAAATCCCTAAAAATCTCTAAACTTTCACACGCAGACACTTTCTCATATATATATATATATATATATATATATATATATATATATATATATATATATATATATATATATATATATATATATATATATATATATGTGTGTGTGTGTGTGTGTGTGTGTATGTGTGCATGTATGTATTTGTTCCGTTTTTGCATGTTGAATGAGGGATTGTTAAAATATATGATGATAATCAAGTTTTAAGCTATGCTACATGTATATGTGCAATGTAAGTCTTTTTATCACATGCAATTGAAAATTGGATATTCTGGTCAACAACCAGAATATCAATTTATTCATATAGTAAACAAAAGGCGGAAGATGGAAACAGATTGTCACCGCTGGATGTTGACTTGAATTTATATATATATATATATATATATATATATATATATATATATATATATATATATATATATATATGATGATGAATATTATAGTTCATCTCAATGTTGGAAGCAAGAATAACTTATCGAGCGGAAACCCTATTTAAACAAAAAAGACTTTTCAGAGTGCAAAATGTATGACGTAATAAAATACTTAATCTCATAATTGAACAAAACAAACAAGCGAACTTAGAACATTTCAAAAGCAAATACAAGCACAATAGGATTAGAAAATTTTAATCTCTTTTATCTTTAGTTTTTGAGCAGAAGAAAAAATATTTTAAAAAAAAATGAAGATGATGAATTTTAATCTCTTTTTCATACTGCGTTTCAGGATGATTTCAATTGAGCTTAAAAAAAATTCAACAGCGACTTATTTTCATAACAACAAAGTTAGAAAAAATCTCTTTTAAGTTTTTTTATAAAAAAAATATTCTAAAAAAAAAATGAAGCTTTTCGGTTTCATATACTGGCTATTGAGGGATCGATTCAACATCAAATATCATAAACCCAACATAATATAAACAAAGTATTCCAACTGAAATATGTGAAGGTCGGTTTCATATACTGAGCTATTTCATGATTCCTTTGAAAAAAATCTTTATTTTTTGATAAAAATATTTTATATTAAATCGACAGAAAGATAAACATTATGCAGTAAAATCGCAAAAGATTTAATGTTTTATTTATAACAGTCCAATTAATTACTATCTAACCTAATTTCAACATCTAACGCAATTTCAAAACAAACAGGTAAATTAGAAAACAAATAAAAAATATAAATGAGAAAAAAAATATAAAACAAATAAAATATATAAATAAAAAATAAATAAAGTATTTAATAAACAACTTAACAGACTGCGGATCCATAGATAAAATCATGTTATTTAATAAAAAGAACAACAATTAAGCCCTATATATACCCCTATATATATATATATATATATATATATATATATATATATATATATAAAAGAGAGAGAGAGAGAGAGAATAAATTAAAATTATACTTTTTCATATCGGTTTAGACGTATGAGGATCGGACAAACAATTGATCCAGTTATGAATTTTGTGCGATACTCTTAAGTGACACATAAAGCACGCAGGTGTTTTAAAAAGAAGGCCGAATACGGAGGAAGAGTGAGTATTGTGGGATGAGGTTACTTTTAGATTGGTTGATCTTTTATATCATGGTCTCGCTTCTTGAAGACTAGGATACTGAAATCTCTGCGTCCACTAGTTGATCTCCGCTCTACCCGCTCCAAGTTTATCTGCTCATGGGTGTTATGAGGTATATTTCTAGCTGACAAATATATATATATATATATATATATATATATATAGTGCGTACTTTGGCAGCATTTTCGTTGTATAGGTTTGAAAAGGAAAGCTAGATTTATTTGCTATGCTGTGTATGATACTTTCTTTTCATGTGGTGTGTTACGTTAATCGGATATGTCCTATAGAAGGTAATATTCACCACATGCCACAAAAAACTTGCTGTCCTCTCTCCGCATGTAAAATTATAACCATACCAATTTTATCATAGAAAGTTCTTAAAACACACACCCGGGCAATGACATTGTGTTAATGTCGAAAGTACTCGGAATAAAACAATATGTATTAACAGCGTAATTTCTTCACATCACTTAAAAAATGCTCATCAATGAAAATGAAAAGGATCCTGTTGAAAACAGTCAGGCAAAATTCCTCTAAACTATACAACAGAATTTGCCTCAATATTTATTCTATATATATATATATATATATATATATATATATATATATATATATATATATATGAACTCAATTGCGTACGTATATCAGTAATAAGGAATGATGTATTCCGTTACTTTCTCAAATAATTTAATTTTCAATATATATATATATATATATATATATATATATATATGTGTGTGTGTGTGTGTGTGTGTGTGTGTGTGTGTAGTGAATGTTTGAGGCGTGAAACCACGCAGTGTTGATTCCTCTGGGCACAAAGTCTATAAACCTCGACATTGAGCACACATCCCTTATAAATATAGAAGACTTTAAACTCACGATGGAACTTCTAGGAATCTATATTTGCTAGATTCATTTTCGTAACCGTAATGTAAATATATTCCTATGAGAAACGAAGAGATATACGCTTCCTTAAATAGGTAATTAAACTTTGATTTCTCAATGTGGTCTCGTCTTGCAAAATTTCTAACCGTGAGTTTCGGCTGAGGGAATGATATCCAAGAAAGAAAAATGTCGATACATGTTCCATTCTTGTGAGTCAGCGATTTTTTCTTTAGTCAGAATTCTGGATCTATGTTTCTAACTTTTTTAGTAAATAAAATAAAACAAGGTATATCGACTCAATGAAGGGAATCCACAAAAGAAAAAAAAATAACTCTCTTACTAATAATAATTAATAATGAATTAAAATGAAATCCGTTTTAATGTTTTAGTTTTGAATACGAAAATTAGAGAAACATACAGACACACACAGATATACACACACGCACACACACACATACACACACACAAAAATATATATATATATATATATATATATATATATATATATATATATATATATATATATTGGCAAAATTATAACAAAAAATTGTCAAAATTGTGTAAAAGCATAATTGTTCATCCCACAAAATGTGTAATAAAAAAATACTAAACTTATTGTATTTCTTTTTTCCAGGTTTTTAGATAAGACGTTTAGCCATCTTGGCACTGTGTGTTGCTAGAATAACTAAAAAACCCTTTCAGTTATTCAGCTACAAAGAGGACAGTTTTAAATTCTTCCTAACTGAGCAATGGTGAGAGATAAAAGATCATGCACGCCTTCAGTTTTGTTACGAACATTTATATTTTGAAGCTGGAAGCCAATATATAAATATTCATAACATTACTGGATCAGGGGGACACAACAGCAAGAGGGATGGTCATTTCAAGTCAGAGCTAAAGAAGTCAATTAGAAAAAAATTCAATACAATCCATATGACGTTGGGAACGCGGGAGTGGAGTTTCAGCTAAGACAGTCTAAAGAGCAGTGAAAAAACACTTAAATAAGAAATCGTCGTGAAACCTGTAAGTTACCTTGGTACTCAAGGATAGAAAGTTAGAATTTTAGAGCGGACGAAGATCATTCTGAATAAGTTGGAAAATGATCCTGAAATAATACATACATATTTGAACTTTCAATCCTTCATGAGCTTCCGTTCTGTAGGGATGATTAATTAATGATGAACATGATATTTCATCACGATTCCTCTGTTAATTTATACATACTTCTTGCTCGATGTATAATGAATGACGTTATAAAATCTTGGAGACATCCAGTAATATATCTTTAATCATTACTAAGATACAAGGGTTCAATTTTTAATCTAACAAATGTACAATTTTGCCTCTACACACGGTATATATTTATTTTATTTTGTATTTATTTATTTATTCGTGTTTGCTTTTAGTTTTTGATATTCAAGTAACGTAGTAAAAATTTGTTTTCGACTGTAATTATGGGAATTTTATCTTTCTGATAGAATTTGCAGTTTTTGCATTCATTTTTGTTGGCTGATGCTGTTATTACTTCCATGCTATTTTTCGTGAGATTTGTTTATGTTTTGTATCACTAAGATATGCTTAGAAACTATACCATCTCACTAAATATTCATCTTTATCGATTATTTTATAAGTTTTAGTAATCGATAAAAATGATACAGGCCTATAAATGGCGATGCTCTCATAATCTTTAGAACCTGTAAAAAACAAAACACAAAAAGCCAGAAGCCACCATAAATATTTTTAGAAATATGGGATTCGACATAAACATAAGTCTAATGGTTATTGGGGTGTGCGGTAATGGTAATGATTTGAATAATTCTACAGAATATTGATATTTTTACGTGTTATTCGTCGTAATTATTAAGCATACTTATGTGCGTAAGAAGCTTATTATTTAATTAATTTCATTTTTTTTATTTATTTTAGTTTACTTACCTTAAAATGTATTTATATATTTTGTTGGTTTTATTTTCATTTTTTTAAGTAACGTAGTGAACATTCGTTTCGGCATTTGGAGGTTAGTTCTGCTCGTTTATTTAGTAATTTGTGTTTGTCTAGGAAGTTAATTATAGCTATTTCCTCCTCTACATTGAATTCGTACATGTGAGATTTATTGTCCAACACTGATGATCTTTTACTTAGTTTCCATGATAGTTTTTGGTGGGATTTCTTTTTGTTTTAATCTCCCAGATGTGTTGACAATGCATTGTAATGTCCTCGTATTTACTTCTTTGTTTCTTTGTTTCCAGGGTCCTTCAATTGCTCAAATGCATATTTATCTTCATTATTTTACATTGTTTATAGTGGTTTTGTATATTACATTGTTCTGCAAACACTTACCGTTTAAGGGTGTTTCGTTCTTTGCTCTGCAATTACACGTGAGTTTAATTTATGCGGGTGTTTTCTTGTTTGTTTTCCTCTTGTGCTTTTTTATTATTTACACAACGTTCTGGGTGAAACTGTAGCTTATTTTTAACTGTTTTTTGTTGAATATCGTTGGGAGAGTGGTTGATAGTGGTTCTGTTTGTGTGTGATTTTAATGAATGTTTTCCCTATGTTTGTTTTTACGGTTTTGTTGTACGGGTGTTTAGATCATATGATGTTTCGTTTCCTGTTGATATTTTGTGCTTCATCGTATATATATGAATGTTGCCGGAATTCCATTCTCTTTTAGGGCTGTTTCATAGATTTCTTGGCTTCGTTGAAGATGATTTAGCTGGAAGAATTGTCAAATTGTCTGTGGTTAATTGATTGTGGTATCTACTTTATTATTGATGGCGTATAGTTGGAAATGGTATGTATATACAGTGATTTGTGATTAGGCATTCTGTATCGTCGATATGTATATTTTCGTAGGTTGAAGGTGACATATAGGAAATCTACTTCTTTTCGATTAGGTCTTGACTCTATGTTGAATCCACTATTTAACGAGAGAAGAATATGAATGTTTTTTTTCTGTTTTATCGGTTTATTTTTTGTAAAATTAACGTAAGATTTTGAGAAGGTTGCCCCTGTATAATTTTACCGATTATTGAACATAGCTGGTTTAACAAACGTATATATATATATATATATATATATATATATATATATATATATATATATATATATTCAAAATTCCTCGCGCCGTCAAAGATTACCATTGTAATATCAGTAGTTCCTTATTTCTTTACACACGTATTTTCTTTGTCAAATAATAGTGATTTTCGGGAGTGTTTAATGCTTTTATTTCCATCGGGTTTCTTCTTGAGCTATGGTAATGGGATTATCCAGCATGGGTTCTGTAATAGAACCTCAGGATTATTTTATATCTGTCGAGCAAATCGCAACTGAATGGGGTGAAGATTGCGTCTATGCCCGAAACAGGCTGTCGAGGCTGGTTGTTGGCTTCAGTGTCAACATTTATATTTATATACGCTATATCACTGAACAGTTTAACCCATAAATACAGCATAACGCAAATCCACACACACACACACACACACACACACACACATATATATATATATATATATATATATATATATATATATATATATATGGGCGGGTGCGCGTGCGTGTATGCTTGTGTGTGCTTGTGCGTGCATGCGTGGGTGTAGGTATGTGTGTGTGTGTGTGAGGGGGTTGTCTGCGTGTTAAATGTGAATAAATCTGGATCTTTTCGATTGCTAGATAAACATAGAACTCGCAACCGATCATTACTTTCGTGAAATGAGAAAGAGACTTATTCCCTGAATACCGCACACGTCGTCGATTTGATCCAAATTATGACCATCTTTCGACAACAGTGTAGCAGATCCATATGCTTTTGTCGTATATGCGGAAGCTTTGCAGGTGCATGTAAACGATTTTCAACGTTCCATCCTGATACTCTTGTGGCAGTGATTCAGCTGCTCTGTCCTGTGGGCGTCCTGCCGTCGACTAATGTTATCTTTAAAATGTGGAAATAATCAATTTCGCAATACTGAAACTATCAAAGCAACGCTCAAAATGCAATAGGAAAATATCCAGAAATTTAAATTTGCAAGCAATTTTATATTTGAAATTAAGACCAAATATGAGACTTTGTAAAAAATTAGGAATTGCAAGTTAAACCCACCAAGTTATAACAGAAAAAAGTTATCTGGAAGGAAGAGAAACTAGAGAAATTAAATCGTATGGCAGGTGAACTCCTTGATAAAATGAGAGAATGATAAAGAGTGAGAGAGCAGATAGCACCAAGAAATAATTTAAAACGAAGGTATTAAAAATAATTGCAGGTAGGCGAACGATGGTTATCTCGGCAAGATGTGTGTAGAGATAGAAAACTGCAAAATATGTATAGTAAGTTAACATAAATAAGATCAAAGAAACGGTAGGACATAAAATCTGCTATGCCGGTGGATGCATCGAACCTCAAATGGAGATGATCTAAATCATTAAAAAAAGGAAGCCTCTCACCGAGTTGTAATAAATATAGTGGAGTGCTTTTTTATGGGAGCAAAGAAGAGAAATCTATAAGACATGGAAAAAGCTAGTATAATTGAAATCTAATTAAGTTATGATGAAGGACATCAGAACAGAACGACCAGATATAAAAAAATAATATTAGTACTTATAATAATGCTGAAATACAACAAAAATGAAATATAAGTCGGTTGTGAGACACAGAATTTAAAAAAAAAATCTCACTTTAAAAATCTCTCTACATAGCGACACCCAAGAAATCTGTCACAAATATGTCCATCGGAAATTTAATATATTCAACTTCAAAACCTTCAAGGCCCCGTCTCTCAATGCATTTGCTAATTTACAGATTTTACGTTGATTCATATGCTTCGATCGTTCTATTATAGTCACTTTCATCTCCGAATAAGTAAAACTTTGTTTATTGCTTGAACAGACATTTCTTGCTATCATACCTCAATCATTTTCTATTGTATTGAGATCTACAGACAAGGAAAGCTACTTAATTTGAGATTAAATTTATCAGCTTACTTACGAATTCGAATTGTCATGCTGAATGTACACTTGTTTTCCCTTTACCTTCAGTTTATTGATAGGCTTGAAAAAAAAGCTGTCTTCTTAGATCCCTTGGAAAATAGGGTAGTAAATAATGTTTACCAGTACCTGGAAGTAATTTGCATGCAGTGAAAAATGGCAAGTAGATAATTCAACCACCATCAAACATCCGAAATAACGTTACTAGAGTCTTAACGCAGATCACACAAAAACGTCTTTAGAAGTGTTTCTTGTCAATATTGACTCGATTTACATCTTTATACATCAACTTCTGTAGGATTTTCGTTCGTATCATTTCTAGTTATTTTCAGCTAGCTTCAAGTATTTTACGCAAACATCGTTTCATACAAATACTACATAATTATTGATCAAGATATGGTAAACCGAACAATTATTTGTGTGACTTTCCTTAGTGTTTGCGTTAATTTCGAGCATTTCTGGATAAAGTTTTGACGAGAAATTTTACAATTAAACATTGCGTGCACTGATAGATTATCATATCTTATCAATCATCATTTCTTCAATCACAAATCTTGAAAAGATGCGTATTAAATAGATACATAGCAAGGATTTCAGAGAATTTGTAGATAAATGCTTTGCAACATCCGCATTGGTCCTTTGTTTTCATTCAATACATGTCCCAAATGTCATCCATGATTTTGTTGCATGGATAAGAAAATGAGGAAGAGCAGATTGAGTGTATCAAGATTATTACGATAATTCAGTCTTAATCCAAGATTTGAGGATGTTAGGGGAAGGACACTATCGGTTGTCTTATGCATAAAATAGAGACATTTGGGAAGAAGTTTCCTCACTAATGGCATGGGAATAGAGTGAGAAAGTTTTGTCCTGATGTATACGATTTAGTGTATCCTGTAGTAACGCCAGTACAGTTCTTTTTGTTTATCTAAGTATCATCTCTTTTCTCAATCAAATATACCAGCTTTTGAATTAACAAATGAATTTTAGGAAGCTCTTCCACATTATATAAATAGAAAAAGGTGATCAAATTTACATGTATTTATAGTTGCCCGAGAGTAAGGAGCTTATTTCTTCCCCACATAAGCAAGAAAATATAGAACAATGACCGAAAATTAATGTTTTTAGAAATAAAATTCATTAGATTTGAACACAAAAGAACATTTATTAAATCATTCGAGCAATGCATTTATTCTAGTCAATAACTCCACCAGAATAATGTAAGTGCCATATATACACCTACATTATTCTGATAATAATTCTACTTGTAGTTCATGAGACAATTTATATATTTCTGTGTGCCTTTGTATCGAATGTAATGTGTGCGTGCACAATAATATAACGCATATTTGGAGGATCAACAAGTCCATAACCTGCTATGTATTAAAGATTATTTTTCTTTTCTGCGACATATATCTTACCTATGATAGATAATATCAAAATTTCTCATAACAAAACAGGACGGTATAATGATAAACGATAGTTGTCTGATATAAATTCTATTTTCAACATTGCTCTGTACATTATTTTATGCATTCATATACACACACATTATCCACATATACATGACTGTGCGTACCATTAAATTAATTCTAATAAACATATATATATATATATATATATATATATATATATATGAATACATATATATATATAAATATATGAATACATATATATATATATATATATATATATATATATATATATATATATATATATATATATATATATACACAAATATGCATATATATGAAAATGTGTGTGTCTGTGTGTATGTGTTTATATATGTGTTCATGTGTGTGTGTGTGCTTGCGTGTGTGAATATGGGTGGGAGTTTTATTTGACGTGCTCTATCTAATTTGTTCGCGTCTGTGTGTATATGTATACCATGTACGATTAACTATATATATATATATATATATATATATATATATATATATATATATATATATATATATATATATATATATATACACACACTCATGTAGGTATCTATCTATCTATATATATATATTTGTATATATGTATATATATTAGGGCATTCGTGTATATAAATATATATATTCATATATATATATATGTATGTGTGTGTGTGTGTGTTTTGTGTTTATATATTTGTTCCTATGGAATATATATGCTTGTGATTGTTTTGCCTAATACATATATGTGTATGCTATTAAATCTTTTCTAAGACAGAAGAGTTATAAAAGCACATTTTCCCTCCTCATTGTCAACTAAACTCTTCTACAATATTTATGACAGAAACTCTACGAAAGATATCGTATTTAATGGAATAAAAAAACACGTATTTTTATCAAGAGAATAGCTCAAAATTGTCTCTGGGATATTACTTGTGAAGTTGATATATCTTTTAGGATAAAATTTACCCACACTATGGCCAGCAGGCCTTATCGAGACCGTTTCAATAATTTATTCATCCAGCCGCATCTAGGAATTTTGATTTTGTGTGTGCTAACGTTTTCATGAAACAAAAAGTTATTGTATATTAAATGTTTAATTTTCGAAATAGAATGTTTGGTATATTCACAAGCTTAATAAACAGGAATTTTTGTTTCTTCTTTAAATTAAGACATTGCGTACAAATATTCGGTTTAATCGTTTATCTTATATATAGCATTACATTCATTTTTTAATCTAAAGTTCAATTGGTAGAAAGAAGATATCTGGAGTGATTTCGTTCTCTACATTTTTTTGATGGACACATTATTAATACGAGATGTAAGCCTCCATCAGACTATGGATGATGCGCCACTAAAACAGCACAAGCCTAAGTGGAGTGATATGGAAGATATTCTCTTGTCCATGCAGCAGTCACCATTTCTATATTGTTGGTGGACCCAAAGAGACGGTGGAAGCTGGTACAATTCAGCAGCGATAGAATCGGTGGTGATACAGGAACTTTGCAAAAATGGAACGCCTTATTAACTAAAGCTCGGGATTTTTCCTCATGATTAACTCCCGAAACCGGATACGCCCTAAGGCAGCGGGGTACTTAAATCAAAATTTACCTGCTCGAACTTGAGGCGCATTTCAAGGCTACAAGCCCCATCTACAGGAAATGGCAAGTTTTACAGGATTACATCTTACCGGTCACATAGTTAACTCCTTGACTTTACAGTTTCTTTCTCCTAGAGAATAGTTGGATAGGCTAACGAGTCCCGTCAGACAAAGTTGTCTTTATTTCCTTTCCTGTTGACCTCTTACTTATGTCATGAGGCGAAGAGATAGGGGCAGGATTCTTGTCACTGCTATAAAATGGGAGTCTTAAATTTGATGAATACATCATACACATTAGCTTCCTTTTGGTATGTGGATTCCAGTTGACGCATACCCGACACTTCTTGAATTTATTCCTACCACAATCGCAATATTCTAATATTAAAGTTAAATATTACATGTATATATCACCGTCTGCCAAATATGCGATGAAACATAGATTGGGCTATGGATTAAACATAGAAATTTCCCAGCGCTCAAATTGGTTGCGATTTTACCTTGAAGTTATACGCCATACAAACAACCTGCGCTAATATATATCTTTTCTATGGCGACGCTTGGTTATTAACAGAGGATTTGTTCACTTGTCACCTAATAATTATTAGATCGAAACAACTCACGTTTGTGTATGAAATATTCACAATATACTCGATTATATCAATTTAAAACCGTTTGACGTAATTTTCCTTTTAAACTTATTTTTTATAGAAAGACATTTTAATATGTTTTCAGTTTATGCTTATTTTTATTGATGCAAATATTTAAGTATATGTTCTCTTTATAATAAACAATATTAGCTATATTTACCAGCTTGAATGTCCGAGAAAGTTTATTGACAATATGTGTCCTCCGTCTGGGATCGAACGTGCATCATACACAGAACTGTCATATAGACTAACGTGTTGTACTACCTAGCCACAGAGAAAGTGTGAGATACATTTAATCACGAATATATTACCCATTGTTTTCACAGAATTTACACAGTCTATAAGCATGGCTTTTACTCTCACCTACATGAATTTCATTAGGTTTCATTAGGTTTTACCGTGGCATAAGAGAATATATTTTCGAAGTCATCATTTGAATTTAGTTCATTCAAAGCGTTTTGCAAAGTTCTAAGGGATGATATTAATAGCAATTTCTAGTAAATATAAGAATTAAGAATTTCTTTCAATCTGAGATCGTCCAGAAGATGTTGATCTTTTCTGCCATATGAAGTCGATCGTTATCAATGTGATTCCTTTGAAATTGCGAAATTTAGACGATTTTGTGTAAAAATAGTTCTGAACAACTTAAGTGTTTGCAGTGAACATCGGCTATAAGTATTTAATTATGCTTAGAAGTTCTTAATAACCAATTGCCCACCTCACACTCTATATACTTAGAAGAATAATTGTTGAATACATTCCTGCTCTCGGCTGTTGGGAAGGACTTCATCCGTTAATAATCCACTGGCACATTCGATTAACATTGTGATAAAGGAATCCACCTTCCATTACCTCTTTCAAAAAATGGTTTAGGAGGATGAGTGGAATGCAAAGAATGTTAATAAATGAAATATTGTTTCCGATTCTCTGCTGACTGGTGATGCCTAAAATCTTAAAAATCTTAGACACTTTACCAAAGTTTTCTGATTTTACGATGGAATTATAGTGCTACCGTCGAAGAAATCCTGGCTTCTCTAACTGTAATGATACGTTTAGCATGAAGTGCGACTTCGAGTAAATCAGAATCAAGTCATCTTGGGCGACATGAAAATGCCTCAGTCTTAGGAATGACTTTTTCTGCAAACGGAAATCCATCTCTTATATATTATTTTAGATGCTACTTCATGAACACATCGGATTTTGATGCATCATGCTGCGGCATTTGAATTAATTCTACTGTAAAAATCATAGATTATCTCTATAGTAATGTATTCTTTCTTGCAATAAACATGGGAATAAATAATGAATGATTTCTTTAAATACGTTCAACAACCAAGGACATCAGTTATGTTAGTCATCTAGTCGCTCGAAAATTCAGTCAAAGTTTGGACCTAAGTTTTATTCAAAATATGTCCTTGAGAAATGCGTCACAACGTGATATTCTCGTGTAATTTTAAGGCAGAAAGGTACATGCTTACATACATACATACATACATATAATTATATATATGAATACCTAAATATATGTATGAAAACATATAATTACAACTATCAAATGAGAAATAATAAAAAAATACCTCCAAATAATATTAAAAATAGAACATGTAAATTATGCAGTGATCAAAAATTATAAGGAGTAAGAAGTGTTAAAAATCAAATCAGATTATTGAAGTAAAGAAAAGAATTAAAGTGTAAATGCAGGAACTTTAACAAATATCTAGTTTGTAACTTAAACACCAACATAAAATAACCCCTAAGATGTCAGCGTAAGCCAGAAAAAAAGGGAATATTTAGCATTTTCTATGCGTAGTACGCTCGTGCAAAAGAGAACTCAAATCGCACTTAAAGATTAATGCATTTATAGCTGCAACAGCAACTGTTTTTATGAAATTTATAAGCAAAAGACACAACTAGTGAAAAAAGAAAAAAAACAGGGGAAATTATTAATATTCAAAACGCAAAATGTACATGGGAGTAAATAGGATATGAAACAAAAATATATGTAATTGGACAAAGTGGAGAAGAGTTTAACGGCACGGTTTGCTAACGTCTCTTCGATCTTGTTGATTATTTTAAGAAGGGAAAATTCGTTGGGATTATGTATTTTCTGATTTTTCCATATATATGTTAATTATATTGTCATACACAGACATATATATATATATATATATATATATATATATATATATATATATATATATATATATATATATATATATATATTTTGAACAATAAGAAAATTAAAAATTAAAAATTAAAAATTAAAATCATTAGACACACTGGGTTGTAGATTAATATTCTTTTCGTTTTTTATTATTATTATTATTCCATTTAAATTCCTCGACTAGTTTCGACCGAAATGGCCATCATCGGGAGGCGAAATATTTCTGCTTGCTGTTAGCAAGGAACTACAGAAATGAATGTCTTTTGTTGGAGAAAAATGAACTTTTTTGTAGTTTTCATTTGTTTTTTATTTTTTTCTTTTTAAATGAATCTTTTAACATTCCTTGTGTTGGTCAAACAGTCTCTTTTAAGTTGTTATTTGAGATAAGAACTGGATAAGATACATTTTATCCTGAATTCTCTGGTCAGTTTGACAGTTTTATTGGACCTGGTGAGGGATGTGTCTCTGTTTTAGTGTTTGTGTGTGTTATTTGGTTCTTAGGGGTGAGTGAGTATGATATGTTTATTGCTGTAGGTGTGTGTTATCATTTGGCTCATTGGGGAGTGAGTGAGTATGGTGTGTGTGTACGTGTGTATAATCGTGTGGGTGAGTGTATAAGTGTGAGGCCTCCATTCCTCCTTAAGCATGTCTGTCTTGTGTGGGTGAGAAATGTGGGTAGGTTTTGATTTGATTGTTACCATTATATATATTTGTTAAATTTGTGATTTAGCCCGGCTGGGTATTGTGTTTTTAGACGTTGTATCACTTATTTTTATGGGACTCTAAAATTTTTTCTAATGTTATCTGCTCTGAACTTTTCTATTCTCTCAATTATAGTATATGGGTTTTGAAATCGTGTTTTCTAGGCGGAAATGTTGTTCTACAGGTAATAACTGCTCATAGGGAGTCGATTTAATTCGCTTACGATAATTATTAATTCTGTAGTTAAAGGGCCATTCAGATTTTCCTACATGTGTGCATTCTAGGAGGTAAATTATGTTTTGACTTCTACAGTTAGAATCGTGGTGTAGATTTAGTGATTGAGCTAGTGAATGAATTCGTGTTTTTAATATGGTTGCAACATAAACTTCTTTTTGTTGTTACATGGTTGGGAAAATCCTGTTGTTTTTTGTTCTCAGTTTCTGTGGATTACCTTGTCCCTGAAATGTGGTTACTACCTATGATTTCTTTTTAGGTTCTTAGGTTCACGATATTAGAAAGCCGGGTTCCTTATATATTATATATTATATACGTATATATATATATATATATATATATAATATATATATATATATATATATATAATATATAATATACTTGATATATAATATATACTTGTTATATAATATATGATATATATTTGATAAGACACCGGAGGTGTTGAAACAAAATGGCTATTTTTGTAGTGATTTTATAACATATTTATGTTATAATTTTTAAATAAATAATTATATCTGCTCTACTCTGTATTGACATTCTTTTTAAGAATAGTAATTGTTGGTTATTAGAATTCATTCCGTATACACCAATTATATACTTGGGGTATATATATATATATATATATATATATATATATATATATATATATATATATATGTGTGTGTGTGTGTGTGTGTGTGTGTGTGTGTGTGTGTGTGTGTGCTGTCACACAGGTCTACGGTACAGTTCGTTATATGGAAGTTTAACCAATTTGACACGACAGGTGTTTTGACTAAGTGTAGAAGAAAACAAATTATTAGCGAGGACTGCAGAAAAAACTGTGTCGCGAGGTTAATATAAACCCAGGAGATATTTTGAAAGACATCACCAAAAGTTTGGACGCGATGGATATCGACGTAAGTAATCGCACAATACAATATTCTTTAAATAGAAATGGATTGTATGGAAATTACGACGAACCCCTCTTCATAAAACCATGTCACATTGTTGCTCGGTTTTATTTTGATTTTGGGTTCTTCAACAAAAAAAATTGATTTTGGGAACAAGCACTATAAATTGATGACAAAATTTGAGCTTTCTAGATATAATCATGTACAGAAGATTTGGAGCAGAAAAGATGATGCTTTCGTCTCAAAGAACACAGTGGAAACATTAAAACATGGACGGGTTTGATGATATTTTGTGGTTGTTTTAACTCATAGATGACTGGGCAATTAATTGCAATACGGGGAATAATGGAATCTGCAGACTATATCAAAATCTTGGATGAAAATCTACAAGTATCAGCGCAAAAATCTTCGTGTAGGTCCGCGATTAAGTTTACAGCAGATAATGACCCCAAACATACATATCAATCAATGAATGTGCGGCTTCAGAAAAAGGAGTTTACTGTTCTTTCATGGCCTTCAATGAGTTCTGACTTGAATCCTATTAGACAAGAGTTGAAAAAAAAAACCTTCGGGAATTAGAACGTTAACCATTAAAGAATAGAAGAAAATTCCATAAAAGACCTGTTCAAATTTCATCAAAAACGATTGTAACAAGTTATAATAATGAGAGGCTCTGCTATTGACTATTAATATTCTATTTCTATTTTTCATACTGTACGAATAATTTTGCCTTTTCCTATTTTGAACAATTCACCTGGCAAATTTGTTGCATTTAACCTGTTGTTCTGAGAATTGAATCTTCTATTTCTTTTTGTGTTCATTAATATAGGAAACCTGGCAACATAATGGCATTATATATATATATATCTGACTTATTATAAAACGCAGGTTGTGTTTGTGTGTGTGTCTGTAACATTTATATGTTGGATCGAATTTCCTACATTTTTTAGCCGATTTCAACAAAACTTCACAGGACTACATAAAATTACCTTGTGGTGGTTCTAACGGGACCTAAAATGGAAAAAATACAGTTCAAATTTTTTTAATAAAATCAATTTGAAAACACGTTTTAAGACACATCGTGAGGATGAAAGGGGAGAACTCACCCACGAAAATGTAAACAAAAGAGCATAGCATGATGAAAAAGACGCCGAACTTGACGAAAACAAAATTTTATCGTCTAATGTTCATATTATTATTAAAGAGGAAAGATCAAAGTATTTTGGGGGTATTTTTTACATTTTTTAATCGTTCCTAGCACGTCTGAAATTTTCGTTAAAATATTGTTTTTTTTGGTCAAAAAAAGGGCAGATAATCATTTTCAATCATTTTTCGATTTGATGAAAAAAATATTAAAATCTTACTTTGATATTCTTTTAAAAGTCAATTATCATTTTTCAAAACTGATTTTAATAAAACAGATATTATACTGTTTATTTAAAATATTTTTAACCAAGCTTAACTTAGCTTCTGCGCCGAAAAAATGGAATTTGAAAATAAAACAAAGCAGGTCATAAGCTTTCGCGTCGCATGACGATTGACGAAAGGCACATTCATGACGTTTAGATAACTTACGGGAAAAGAATTCTTTCTACGGATGGAAGGAAGTGAAATCATTTAAGTAAACAAATTATTTACCTTGTTACTTTTAAGGAAAACTTTCAGCGCTCTAATTTTTATTTTTATTTTTTTTTTTTTTTTTTTTTTGTACTTAGCTTTCATTTTTTACGTTTACGATGCTTTATGGAAAATATAAAGAAATTAAAAATAAGACTGTTAATAGTGAGATTAAATTTCATAAGAAAAAGGTATCTAATTAATTTAGGTACCTTTCTATGAAATTTATCAGTCAAAATGTACATAAAATACTATAATTTTATGTACATTTATTACATTTACTGTGTTATTTGTATTTCCATTCATTTTTATTATTAATTTTGATATTTCATTTATGGAAAAATGTCATAACTGAGATTAATATAAAAATAAGATCATATAAATTAAAGTTTAGCAGTAGTTAAATTTCATAAGATGATACTGTTACTTGTAGGTACCCTTCTCAGTTGAAATTGAAAACTCAAATTAACTTCTCCGTACGTGTTTCGCAAAAGTAAAGGGCTTAACAGCGGAGAACAATGCTGAACTCAAATAATTCAACCAAATTGTATTCTGGTTGGTCTTCCGTACTTGATGATTACTGTCCGACCATAAACACAAAAATTACATTTCTTAATTACCATGGCTAATCTGATTGGTCCAAATTATACAATTTTCAAAGCGCTAGACAATGACAATCTCACACGGACATTTTGAAAGGTTGATGTTGCTTTTAACTAATGTTAAAATATTTTTTAAATTCAATTAAAAACATTTTTAAAAATCTTTTAAAATTAAAAAATAAGAAATAATTGTATTAAAAATTCAATTTCATTGAAAAAATTTTTTGCTTTCAGAAATATTGTCCATATACATAAAAACAAATTAAAACAAATAAAAGCATTTGAAACTAAATAATATATTTGTTTTATTGAGTTTTGTATGATACAATTCACAGCTGATTTTCAGGTACGTTGCCAAAAAAAAAAAAAAAAAAAAAAAACATGATTTGCATTCTTCAAAGCCTTGTGCTTTTAACTATGTAATCACTAAAACCGATGATCTCGAATTTCTAGAGTTTTTCATAAAATTAGTTATGGGGGTGTTAATAAATATATAAAAAAAATATTTCTGCCATGACTTTAATAAAAAAAAAATATTTATAATCATCTGTGAATAGTTTCTGAAAGTTTCATTAACATCTGACAATTATTTTTATTTTTGCAAGATTTTCCAAATTAATATGTAAATACAAAAAAATGCGCTAAAATTATCTATATTATTTACTACCCTTGTTGCGACAAAAAAAGAAACAAGGTTTTTTAAATCAAAATTTAGAATATTCTAAAAGATGGAAACATTTTAAAAAAAAATAAAAAAAAAAATTTAGTCTATCCTCTTCATAAAAAAATAAGCATTTTGACGATACAATTTTGTTTTCATGAACTTTGGCGTCTTTTTTCATCAGACTATGCTCTATGTTTTAGCGATTCCGTGGAGTGACAGGTTAAAGACCCAGGTTGTTTATATGTGTGTGTGTGTGTGTGTGTGTGTGTGTGTGTGTGTGTGTGTGTGTGTGTGTGTGTGTGTTCCTTTATATATGGGATCAGATTTCTTACATTTTTCAGCCGACAAAACAAACATCCTTTTTTTTTTCGGCAGGTAGTATTTTTATTGTCTTGTACACTTTTTTTCTTTATTTACATTCAGAATGCTTTAAAAATTCCATTTACAAGACAATTGTTTATAATAAAATTCTATTCACCAATCGATATACTCATAACGATTGTAAACAATGTTTTTGTTTGAATTTGGGTTTGACCAACTCAAAAAAAAAAAAAAACTAATTAAGACATGCATGTCCTCAACCTTAAACAATAATCTTTGTCAATTTAATTTTTCAGTCTTTATGATGGTCGATACTTGATCTATCTCTTACTGTTACATCCCAGGCAACGCCGGGCTCTACTAACTAGTGTATATATATAATATATAATGGTTTGTGTTTCTTTTATATATATATATATATATATATATATATATATATATATATATATATATATATATATATATATATATATATATATATCTCCCGGTGAAGCCTGAAGAGCGGGAGCGAAACCGGTTCTTCACCCGTTTTTTTTTTAATATGTCTCGTAATATTAAGTTTTATACTTTTTATTTCGATCATTAAATTTTTGTACATACAAAATATCTTTAAATATACATATATATATATATATATATATATATATATATTCATATATATATACTTTTAGGTTTTGATGTCCCTTTATATGAGAAAACTTGCATATCTATGTATCTATCTATCTATCTATCTATCTATCTATATATATATATATATATATATATATATATATATATATATATATATACGGATATGTACAAGTGGCTATATGGAGATTCTTTCATATCTGAATAAACACACTGATATACGCATGTATATATGAAAAGATATGTCAAATAACAGTTCAGTGTTTCCAAATGCAATCACATGTTGGATTAATATTTGACGAATGCTTTAACAATGCCCCTCCTCACAATCAGGCGTGACTGAAATTATTTCACCAGGTCACTTTGATTTCCATAAATAAAATCTACAGTGTACAGGATTGAGAAAATTCCCACAAAGAGCCTACACGCTTTAGAGTCAAATATAATTGTGCATTTTCGGAGTAACGTTTTCCAATCACATGAAGTGGAAAGACTGTATTTAGACAATTGATATGTCTTCAACTAGGAGAGTTGTAAACTGTGTCATGCTAGATATTTTTCTCGCCAGAAACTGTCTTACATATTTATAAATATCCTATTCGTCCTACTTTGAATATGGCTGCCACATTTGGTCTAGTTTTCATGTTGAATATTTAGAGAGTCTTCATAAAATCCAAAGATTATGCAATGTTATTTAACTTGTCCTAGAATATCAGCAGTCCAACCGCTGAAATGTATCTTCTATAGATACGTTCATGCTAATTTTTTTGGATGCAAATTTCTCTATGTTAACATGATTTTCTGAATTTAAGCGTATTACTAAATTTGGGGCATGGTCTCATCAATCTAGAATGAAAATGGCGAGATGCAATACTAATTTCTATGCTAATACTTACTTCTATTACACGACTTGCTTGTGATACAACCACGCGGTTTCTTACTACGCAGTCAACATTGTTCTTCAAAAATTCAAATGCAGTCTCAATCGTTATGTTATGTCTTCTTAATTTTTGATCTTTTATTGTCCTCTCTCCTTAATAGTAGTTTTTTCTCATAGTATCTAACATTTAGTAAACACTTGCGTCCTAGTGGCTTTATTGACTTTGATCTTCAAAAATTCAAATGCAGTGTCAATCTTCTGTCTTCTTAATTCTTGTTCTTTTATTTTCCTCTCTCCTTAATATTATTTTTCATATTCTCTACCACTCTGTGACCCCTTGCGTCCTAGGGGCTTTATTGCTTTTGATATTCAAAAATTCAAATGCAATGTCAGTCGTTATCTTCCGTCTTCTTAATATTGGTTCTTTCATTTCCCTCACCCTTTACTAGTATAGTTTCTCTAATATTCTCGAACATTCAGTAAGACTTTGTGTCTTAGTTGCTTTATTGCCTTAATTAATGTGAAATAATTAAAAATAATAAATATGCAATGAGTAGACGCGTGATTTTCTTATAATTCATAAAACATTGACCTGTTCTAAGTGTTAAACTCAACGTAAACTTTGAATTATTCGTGCACACAACAACGCACTTGTTCAGTTCCAAATTTGCTCAGCAGAAGAATGAGTCGACTTTTGAAGACACCATTTCCGAGAATTTGTAACTTGAGCGGAGTAGAAAATAAAATTGTATCATTAATTCTATCCTTGCCTCTGTAACGCACATGCGCTATCATTTTGGAGTCATTGCTCTCATCTGTATTTTCGTCAAGATTCTAAGCCATGCTCACGCTATTTCTGATGACAGTGATCAATTGCTCACGTACGTTCTCTGCAAGATTGAAAATTCCATCAGTTTTTTTTATTTTTTTTGTATTTCTGCAGGCAAGGGAGCAGTATGAATTTCTTGGAATATTTTGGTATACATGTGATTTTCAACTAGTTTTACTGTCACTCGGTTGATCAATTCCACTGTAAATGTTTGTAAGTTCTTCATTTTCCTACTTCCAGTTTTGTACCAGAAAAACTCTAACATTTCTAGTCAAAGATTGAAAGTTTCTAGTCAAATTAATTTGAATAAATCAAAAGAAAATGCCAACTGTGCAAAATTAATTTGAATAAATCAAAAGGGCTAAGGACGATAATATCCTTAAGCAAAATTTGACTTTTGATCCAACTGAGGTCTTATTGTTAAATAATCTTATTTTTTTTCTCTCTTTCTCTGTCTGTCTCTATTTCTCTGAAATATAAATTTGCATATTTTTTTTTACATGTTTATATTTGATTTGTAACCTGTAGTCGTTATTAAATTTGTCAAATTTTCTCAATTACACAGCGGCCCTTTCAATAAATGCAATTTTCTTTCCTTCGCCCCATCTCTCTCCCCCACTTCGTCTTTCACTCCCTCTTATTCTGACATTAAATCGTCTATGGTATGTGTATGTCACCACGAAATGTATCTTTATGCATTAGACATCCGACAACATTCATATTTCTCTTACTTAAACCCCTTCCACTCACCTCTCCTAAAATTCTCGCGGTTAAGGTTTAATCTCCCTCCTTCTCTAGACTCTCTCTAAATTCTGTTTTTATTTCCCGGAGTTGTTTTTTTTCTGTTTTCTTTTTGAATTTGTAGGTCTGATGAATTGGATCGTATTTACGATTCCAATGGAATAAATTATGACCATGGAATATTAGTGCTTATGCCTTTTTTTATTATATATATATATATATATATATATATATATATATATATATATATTTAATGAACAACAGACACTTTAAAGTGTCTGTTGTTCATTAAATATTAGCTCTGTTCTTCACATTGAGCTCTCAGGATTTCATCCTCCTTGGATTTACCAATTCGGTTTACCAAATTCTTCATAACTTATATATATATATATATATATATATATATATATATATATATATATATACTAGCAGTAGAGCCTGGGATGTAACAGTAAGAGATAGATCAAGTATCGACCTTCATAAAGACTGAAAATAAAATTGACAAAGATTATTTTTTAAGTTTGACAGGCACGCATGTCTTAATTAGTTTTTTTTTTTGTACGAATCGGTCAGACCCAAACTCAAACAAAACCATTGTTTTCAATCGTTATGAGTCTACCGATTGAACACAATTATATTATAAACAATTGTCATGTAAATTGAATTTTTAAAGCATTCTGAATATAAAAATAAAGAAAAAAGTGTGCAAGACAATAAGAAACAACCAAAAAAAAGTAAAGTTTTGTTGAAATCGGTTAAAAAGGTAGGAAATCAGATCCCATATATAAACGAACACACACACACACACACACACACACACACACACACACAAACAACCTGGGTTTTATAATAAGTATAACTCGATATGAGTTGTCTTCCTTTCATTCTCTCGATGCCTCTTAATCGTGTTTTCAAATTGATTTCCTGCAAAAACAATTGTGTTTTTCCCATTTCTGGCGCTGTCAGAACCACCACAAGGTAAGTTTACGTAGTCTTGTGAAGTTTTGTTGAAATCGGTTGAAAAATGTAGGAAATCCGATCTAATATATAAACGTACAGACACACACACACAACTTGGATTTTATAATAAGTATGATATACATATATATATATATATATATACATATGTATGGGTGTGTCTGTGTGTGAGTGTGTGTGTCTCTCTCTCTCTGCCTTTATATATTTATATATATATATATATATATATATATATATATATATAGTAGAATTCCTCATATCCGAACGTCCTAATATCCGCATATGATTCATTCAGATATTTTCTCTTTTCTTTCCAGATAATTGTTAGCATCTTGAAATTTCTCAACCCATGATGTCTCGCATAGATGAAAAAGAAAAAGGAATTCTTTCACTCTACATCAGAAATTAGAGACTATTGAAAAATTGGACAATGGCACAAGCTCATCTGGTATATTGAAGTGTACAACATTGGCAAAACTACTTTGTATAATTTAAAGAAATCAAAGGAAACTCTTCTTGGACAAGCAAAATCAGTAGAGCCCAGCAATAAATCATCTGAGGAAAAGATTTTTCTAAATCAAAATCTGAAGATCTTGAAAATAACATTCAGAAGCGGTTTCAATAGAAATGCTCAAATTCATGGTAATTTCTGGTTCAAGAATTATTAAGAAAGCTAACATTATTTATGACGATTTAAATATACATACAGAAAGAAAATTTAGTTTACAGAATTTCAAAAAATGTTTATGGTATATCACAAGTAAGTATATCTGTTGAACGAAAATCAGCTTCCACTGAAGAAGCTTTAAAGTTTTCTTAGTGTTTTTACAAATATTTCAGAATAAAGATGATTCACCGCTAATGAAATTTACAATGCTGACGAAACTGGAATATACTAGAACTGTTTAATTTCCAAGCGAAAATATTGATTTAAAATGAAACAGTACTAAAAATCGCTTGAAAATGAAACAGTACTAAATATTTTTAATTTAGTTCTATAATTAAATTTAGATGTTTACTTTCTGTCTCTGAAACATGGTAATTTCTGTGTAGCGATGGGACCATATTTTTAAATTAATAAATTTTGAATGTTTGAGAACTACAGAATTGTATTGAGCACTGTTTTTTAATAAAAATAATTAACACCGGATTATAAACTTTACTGTTCATTCTCATTATTTTGACACACACACACACACACACACACACACACACACATATATATATATATATATATATATATATATATATATATATATATATATATATATATATATATATATACGATAAAACAGGACAATTTATATACATGACTGTGTGCGTATCATTAACTTATTCTTATATATATATATATATATATATATATATATATATATATATATATTTATTTAAAAATATGATTTCAGCTCACGACATAAGAGGTCTCATGTTTCAAAACAAGAGCCGAAAACATTATTTGAATTAAATTGAATTAAAGTAAGCTCTGTTCCATCTTCAAGCGGAATTTTTCTTGGAATAACTTATTTCTGAAATTTACGTGTTTTAATAGTATATTCATAATTGAAAGCATGGTTACAGCCAGGGCGAATTGTTTAAAAAAAGTTAGGGGTTTGTTGGGTGTTAATAATAAGTATCATTATAGAGTTACTTTCATAGATGTCAAGTCAGGGTAAGGTGGGGGTGTCTAAATTTGAAACGGAAGATGTTTTCGCCTAGTCTGGTTTACGTGTCTATGGAGATTTATTTATTATTTTATTTTATTTCTTTATGAAAGGGATTTGTGCATATAAAAACTGCTGTAACATTTGCTTTTAGACGACTTCATAAAGGGTTATCTTTTTTTGTAGGGTACTTAAAATATTTATTTGGGCTATGGATTATAAATGTTATTATATTGTATGCTTGTTTTTAGCTAATTATTCAGTGCATGAATTTGATGATGTCGGCAAAAAACCGTTAACTCATGTCTATTCTTTAATAGATTTTTATTATTTAGAAACTTAATAATGTGCAGCTTCTCATGGAGGCACAATGGGCATGGGCCATCCCAAGCTTTACAAGTTCTAGTCGCATTTATAATTTTCCATTTTACTTTAGGTGTCCTATTTATTTCCTTCAGATGCCAAAAATATTTAGATAGGGAAGTCTGATTTCTTTTATATATATTGTTGAAAGAGCACTCATGCTGCCACCATCTGGCTTTAAAATCATTCTTCGTGGACCCAATGTATATCATATTAGTATTAGGACACTTAGTGGATGATATAGTACATTGGTATACCACAGATTTGATGCAGCATTTATTTTCTAATGGGCAGTCTTCTGGGTTACTAGAATCACATAATTTTTCACTGCTATTGTCTGATTTAAGTGTAGGGTTTTTATTAATACTATTCAGGCATGGGGGTTTGTTCAAGATTTTATTATTGTGTTTTTTATTATACCTTCTAGATTTTCAGTGCAGCTGTTACTCAATTTTAGGGTGTTCTTATTAAATATATTACTAAGCCTACTATTGGTGGGGAAGTGTTTATCAATTAGAGCTAACAATTACTGTCCTAGTTAATACTAACCATTTGGTTGAACGGAGGGTTATACCAAATGATTTTTCTTTTCCTGTTTTTTTCCTTTGGCCACTGCAATTGTCTCTATAGTTAATGTTTGCATTTTATAATCACTATTTTTTAGGGCAGCGTTATAGAAGCCATTGTGTTGTTGGAATATTTCTTTGTTCGCGGAGTTAATGCTAATTCTATTTTCTATAGATGAGTGTATATTTTTAATTATGGATGGAGGGTGGTTTGACTTCGGGTGTATATATAAGGGGTTAGCATTTGGTTTTCTATAAGGCTGGTATGTGTTGCTTGGTAAGTCTAGAGTTACGTCGAGGAAGTTTACCCTTTTCAAATTAGAAGAGACTGTTATCTTTAAGTTTAGGTTTTTAAATTCACTAAATATAATTTTTCTGATTTTCTCTATCTTAAATCTAGTAGAACTCCTCACCACCATGAGCCCGTCATCTCTATACAATCCGATGTCCTTAATAACAATTTCGCGGTGTGCCGTTAAGTTGTACAGTATTAAGAGACCAACAAGGTCAGAAGACTCTGCAGAGTCTAACGATCCCATAGTGATATCAAACAGGTCGTTATTGTTTTTTATCCATTGGTCCCTATTATGAATGAGGACAGATTTTTTGCGCTGAGGATTATATCTGTTTCTTCCTTTGTCGGGTTAGAATACACAGCAGCAATGTCCAGGGCAGTCGTAAATAGATCCTTCGAAATTGATGGGTAGTAATCCACGATATCGAACTGTATTAGGGTGCAATTCGGTTTATCATCAATATAGTTGAACCATTTGATGACATCTTTAGTATTGATCCATAATTTTAATTGAAGTTGTTTTTTTTATTTGGCAAGTTATTTTTTCCAGGATCCTTTTGCTGATCTTTCCTATGTCGGGTCGGGTAGGGTTAATTATTCTAGTTGCAGGGTTTTCCAAAAAGTAATGCTTATGGTCCTTAAGAGATATGTAACATTTTTTTTCAGCAATTTTACCTACTCTATCGCTAATTTTTGATTTAATATATATATAATGGACTCTCCCGTCGGTTTCGACGTATGACGATCTGACAACTTATTGATTCAGTTATGAAATTTTGTGTGATATTCTTAAGTGGCATTTAAGACCCGCTAGTGATTTACAAAGGAGGCCACATATGGAGCAAGTATGAGGTTTGGGAGATGAGATCACTGTTAGATTGGCTGGCCTTTTAGATCTTGCTCTCGGTACTTGAAGATGATTCAGGCAGGCAGATTGAAAATTGCTGAGTCCACTAAAATACGTTGATCTCCATTCTACCCGCTCCAAGGCTAAGCGCTGAAGGGTGTTATGTGGTATATTGACAGCTGACAAGTTGCTTTTTAGCTTGTCTTTGTATCTTAGCCATGGGCGTCCTACATTCCTGTGGCCCTGATCTAACTGGCTGTACATTAGGATCTTGGGTATCCTGTCATCAGACATTCTCAAGACATGACCAGTCCACTGTAACTGAGACTGTATGATAAAAGTCTCAATTCCTCCAATATTACACCTGATAAACAGGTCTACGTTAGATGTCCTATCTTAACAGCATAGATTGCACGCAGACAGCTTTTATGGAAAATATCTAGCTGGCGTATATGGTACCTGTATGGAGTCCACGTTTCCGAGCCATACAAAAGGATGGCAAGTACAAAAGCTCAATAAACACGAATTTTCCTATCCAGTCGAATACACCGCTCATTGCACAAGCCATGGCGAAGTTTACCGAAAGCTCTGGTAGCCTTTGCAATCCGATGTATTATTTCATCATCATCAAAAATTTAACTTTACACAGTTCAGGGGTCTTCTACTTTCAATGGTCTCTCTGGAAATTTGTAGACTGGTAGATTTTGTTTCTCACCATGCAACTGCTTCGGAGTAGGACAAGAATGGTGTACAATTTCAGTTTTCTTTATGCTAAGTGTAACACCAAATGCTTTACATGCAGCAGAGAAACGATTTATTAGATGTTGTGCATCCTCAAAGGATGTCGCTACAAGAGCCGCATCATCAGCAAACAAGAAATCACGAATAATTTGCGTACGAAAGTGTGTCTTGGATTAGAAGCGCTGATGATTGAAGAGACCACCAGTTGTTCGAAATTGAATCTTGACGCCACTCTCTGTGTCTGCATATGCATATTTCAGCATCACCGAGAAGAAAAGGGCAAAAAGTCGGAGGCCATGGCACAACCTTGCTTGTTGCCATTTGTGACATTAAAGGATTCCGGCGTCATACCATTAGACACGATATTAGCTTTCATTCCTTCCTGAAAGGAAATGATAAAGTTTAGCATGTTTTCAGGGATGCCGCGCTTCTTGATTTACAGTGTCAAAGGGCTTCGTCAAGTCCACAAACACCATGTATAAGTCCTGGTTTTTCTCGCGAACCTTCTCTGCAACCTGACGAAGAGAAAATATCATGTCAATGGTGCCCCGACCCGACCGAAAACCACACTGCGATTCAGGACAGATGTCGTCAACAAGGTGGATAATATTTTTTTTAGAATCAGTCTCGCTACGATTTTGCCTGCAATTGAAAGTAGTGATATGACCCGATAATTATCACAGACACATCTGGGACCCTTATTTTGTAGAGGTGTTTGATAGAGGCGTCTTTATAATCTTGTGGGACACAGCCTCCCTTCAATATCTCCACAAAAAGATGTAACTTTTTTACCAACTTTTGGGCACCATGCTTATACAATTCGGGTGGAATAGGATCCTTAGGAGAAGGTGATTTTCCAGATGAGAGTCAATTGCCTCTTGATAAGTAGGTTCAAAAGACAACTCCGGAATTTCAGGATTTTGCACAATGATGTGATGGCTTCCTCATCAGTAACCGAAGTGGTGTTTAACACAGTTTGGAAATGCTTTTTCCAGCGATTTAAAATGTTGACTTATCCGTCAAGAGAGTTTCACTAACTGCTTTGGAGACAGGAGCAGCACCACTTTTCTGAGGACCGAAAATGCTCTTGAGGCCAGCATAGAAAGCGTTTAGATCCTTTCTATCTGAAGCTTCTTGGAGTTCAGTGGTCTTTTCAGACCACCAACGCTCTTTCATGGCCCTGAGAGCCCGATGAACCTGGGTTTGCACTTCTTGTAAGACGAGTTCTTATCCTCATTTCATGATTTATGAGAAGAGTGCAATTGATATATAAGCTGCAACGTATTGTTGTCATCAAACCAGTCTTGACGTTTAGGATATGGCAGGCCGAGAACCTCCAAGGATGTAGAATATGTTGCATCACGCAATGATTCGATATCATTGGTAATATTTACAGAATCGTGTGCAGCATCAAGATTGTTAGAGAGCTCAATTTTCGCTTCAGTCGATTTAAGAGGCAGTACGTTAATGCGCTTGGGCACTGTAGATTTTATAATCCTTCGCCTTTGCAGAAGAAGTGTAGCTTGCCTTCAAAGTAGAGCTTGATCTGACAGATAGCATGTTGTGTGGAATGAACGCGTTATCTTAAAATCTTTTATGTCCCGTCTTTTGGTGATGACGTAGTCGATCAGATGCCAGTCTTTCGAAATGAGGATGCATCCACATGGTCTTACGACAATTTGTTTGCTGGTAGAAGGTATTAGTGATACTAAGGTCAAATTCCTTGCAGATAGTGAAAAGGCGTAATCCATTAGAATTCACATGACCAATACCATGGCGATCTAAAACGCCCTTCCAAGAATGATAATCATTGCCAACACGAGCATTGAAATCATCTGTAAGGACTGATTTATCCTTATTTTGGACTTTGGACATCCCGAAGATTGTAAAAATCATCTTTTATCTTGATCTGAACTACCTAAGGTTGGCGCGTAGCAGCTAACCATCGTCACACATGTGTTGCACTCCAGATTGAGTGTTAATTCCATTATGCGATCGGATACACCTTTAGGTAAGGAAGGCAGTGAGCTAGCAAGGTCTCACTTGATGGCAAAGCCAACACAAGACAGGCGTGGCTCTTTCTTATTCTTGGCAGCCCATAAAAATACGTATCCGTCTTTTTCTTCCATAAGCTGAGAATTACCAGCCAGACGTGTTTCACTAATGGCCGCTCTGTCGATGTTATATTTCTTTAACTTGCGACAAACAAGAGCTGTTTTACGCTCTGGTGCAGAATCATTGTCCTGAAAAGTGTGACCATTCCAAGATCCAAAATAGAAATTCTTCTTACATTTATTCTGATATTTCTTGCTGTTTCGACTGCTTTATTGGATAACTAGACAGCTGCAGCGGGCTGCCAAGTCACTGTGTTGGCAAGCAATGTTTAGGGCTTTTTATCGTCCCCTCCCTATAATAGGGAAACCATTGGAATCCTAAATAATGATGATTTGTCACTGATGGAGGACACAGATATCACAATTGCTCATGGGTTTGTGAATGAACGGCCATCACCCAACGGTCTGCCACTGTGTAGAGCTCCAGCTAGAGCCTTCCAGTAATATCCTTTATGTGACCCTGTCGCTTTCACTCTCTCACCAGCGGACCTTGCAAGTGAACTGTGTGGATAAGAACGAATCAATGTAAACCACCAGAAAACCCACACAAGTGATTTGTTTAAAGTGGTGAAGGCTTGTGCAGAATCATCCACACTTTTCGGAACTATTGATACACTTAGTCGGTTCAAATAAATGCCGCAGACAAAGCTGTCAATATACCTCAGGTTTTTCGTGTAAAAGTTTTCCATCTCCTAGATTAATCGTTTTCTATAACAGTAAAGAGATTGGTCAGACGTTATTTGGCCATAGTTGGGACCGTAACAGGTGCTACCACCCTGGGTCAGGGCGGACCTGGGAACAGCAGCAATTAAAAGGTGGTTCCACGCTCCTTAAATCCTCCAATCTCTCGATGAGAAGACTTGCTGCCGGATGTAGTTTACCGTCATACCTAGGATTTACGTGAGACATTTAGAGGATGGATGAAGACCAGTGGTGCCTGTTAACCTTAAAAATAAGGTACAGTAGATGCGCAACAAAGGTACTACTTCTACCCAATTTAATGCTATATATATATATATACATTTTAAATAATATTAATTAAATAAAATAAAGAAATATAAGATTATTATTAGAATATTTTAATATTTATTTTATAACTGTTGTTGTTATTATATATATGTGTGTGTATATATATATATAAATTATTATATGTATAAGAGATAATTTTATTATTGTTGTTGTAACCTAAAAAATTGAACAATAAAAATAGAACAAATTGATTAGCAGTAAAAACGAAACAAAATAATGTTAAAACTGGGAACGCATTTACAATAAAATTGAAATTATGTTACTTTGCAAATAAAAAATAAGAAAATATAAAGAATTAAAATTCATACTAAATGTTATAAAAGACACTTTGAATATAACAAATAATAATAATAATAATAATAATAATAATAATAATAATAACATTCAAGAAAGGTAGAATTACAGAAACACAATTAATAGATTTAGATTTTGTCACAAAGATTAGGGAACTGGAGCATGATGAAGCTTATAAGTACCTAGGAATTAGCGAAGGAGATGGCATACAGCACCCCCAAATGAAGGAAAAAATAAGAAAAGAGTACTACAGGCGTGTACGTCTGGTACTAAATACTGAACTAAACTCAAAAAACAGGATATCAGCCATAAACACATTGGCTGTCCCTGTGTTGCAATACAGCGTTAATGTCCTGAACTGGACCATAGCTGAAATTAAGTGAATGGACGTCAAAACGAGAAAGCTTCTCACTTGCTATCGCATGCATCATCCCAAAGCTGATGTTGATCGTCTGTATGTGCCCAGATCCGAAGGAGGCAGAGGATTAGTTCAACTAGAACTGTTCTACAAAACTACAAAAATTGGCCTCCAAAGATACTTGGGAACTACAGAAGACTGGATGATGGTATGCGTCAAGGAACCTGAAAATAGTATGTGTCTTTACTCCGTAATGAAAGAAGCCAACAAATCCAAAATGGAGTTTCAAATGGACGTAGAGATGCAACTACAACACAATACACCGGCTGAAACTGCAAAATATTTAAAAAAGACAGCAAAGACGAATGCAACCGACCAGATACAGAAGCGATGGCAATATAAACCGCTTTATGGCCAATACTCTGCCCGTACCAAACAAGCTGACGTAGACAAAATCCGTACCCATCAGTGGCTACGTAGTGCAGGGTTGATAGCAGAAACTGAAGGTTTTATCCTTGCTGCGCAGGACCAATGCTTGCAAACTAGGAATTATCAAGCACATATACTAATTTATTGTGTCAGCCCAAAATGCAGATTCTGTGATAAATATCCGGAAACGATTGATCATCTTGTATCAGGTTGCACGATATTGGCACCCACTGAATATAAAACCCGGCATGACAGAGTGGGCCAATATCTGCACTAGAAAATCTGCAACGTCTGCGGGAAGGAAACTTAAAGAAACTGGTATGAATTCCACCCAGACCCGGTTACGGAGATAGGACCTGTTACAATTCTATGGGACTACACAATACACACTGACAGAACAATCAAGGCCAACCGCCCAGATATTGTTATTAAAGACAACAAACAAAAAGGTGCCTCCTTATTGATATGGCAGTCCCTGCTGACTGCAATGTATCTTTGAAGATATTCAAAAAGTTGTCAAAATACTAGGACCTTGAAATAGAAATCACGAAAATGTGGCATATGGGAACATCAACAATCCCTGTTGTAGTTAGAGCCCTAGGACTTGTTGGAAAAGATATCCGTAGACTAATTGAAGGGATTCCTGGAAGTCCATGCCTCAAGGAGATACAAAAAATTGTTCTGACAAATACAGCCCACACTTTACGAAGGGCTTTGTAATTTTATGTAATTTTTTTTTTTTTGTCAGTGGAAAGTGTCATGTTGCCATTTCTAACCTTAGGTCCCTGGGCGGGACCCGGAAAGAAAAGTGTAAACGCCAGAAATCAAAGAAAATAATAATAATAATAATAATAATAATAGAAAAAAAGAATCGGTGAAATGAGCAACAAGTTAAAGATAAACAAAATAAACATTATAAAAAAAGGATACATTCCACTAATTCCGAAAATTACGTCCACTTTTGTAAAAGCAACAACAGATAAATAATAGATAGAGGCAAATTAAACTTATTGATGCCACTATAATAATTAGTGAAACAAAAAAATACATAAAATATTCTTATAACGCTTAGCGAGAAATTTCACTAGCGAAACTACGTTTTGAAATTAAAAAGATAGAAAGAAAAAAAAATATTTTGTACCACGACTAAAGATAGGTAAACATGTACAATAAAATTATAAAGTACATATAATAAATACTGTAAATGAATAACATAATAACATAACTAAAATTAATATCATAAAAATAAACAAGAAAAATATAATGTATGATTAAAAATAAAAAAAAACAATCGAGATTTCCTTAACTTTTTTCACACACACACACACACACACACACACACACACACACACACACACACACATATATATATATGTATGTATATATATATATATATTTTAAAAAAAAAATAAAAATTCCATCGACTTATCGTGTTCATATTATTCAATGAATCTGAGAGAATTCTTGTTGTAGTTTAAAGTGAAATATATATATGCCTCATATAAGACTAGGAGAAATACCGGTGGAAATAGGAAAAGCAATAGTATTGTGAAAACTATAATGCTACCATAATCCAGTTATAATTTCAGCGATTAATAGACGATTATACAATATACCAGTATCCCTAAAATCATTTTCTAAGAAAAAGAATTTAGCAAAAGGGAAACTTAAACTTATATTTGCTGAAATCTGTTTTAGAAAAAAAAAAAGTATTTACAACACTAAACCGCTGACTGGAATATAATGAGAATATGCTGTGAGACGTAATAATGAAAAATAATTTGGACGTGTATTAAATAGAAAAAAAAATTACTAACAAAAATTTAGTTTAAACAATGGACCACTAACAAGCAATTGTCTTCTAGGAACATTCTTAGAATATTTAGAACAAAACGTACTTGAAATTCCACAAACTTCAGATATACAGTTCACGCTTTATTAATCTCTTCAAAGCAAACTCGGACCAACGATTATAAAGACCAAATTAATTACAATGGAGCCATATCAAATTTGGTCAATCTCATTACGGTGAGCAACTAATGCATTTAATATGATGATTCTCATAATGTCTCTTTTGTATTCATATAACTGTTTGTTTGTACGCCTTGAGGTTTCTCCAATATATTCTTTCTGGCAATCCTTACAAGTGAGAGAGGAAATTTCCCCTCAAGTTTTGACTAGCTGATTTAATTTGTATTCATTAAGATATTTATACAATGTTGAAAATTTGCATTAAGGCATCGTATACACAATAAATTACGACTCCAATTTATTTTTTACACTGAGAGTCCATTACACAATCATATATATATATATATATATATATATATATATATATATATATATATATTTATATATATTCAAAAGACTGTTTGGACTAATCTTGACAAAGAGCTTTCTTTTATCCATAATAACAATCTTAAGGGTCACATAGGGCAAAAGATCAGTTCCTTTTGTAGAATAATATACGACGTTTACTTTGAGTGATTTAAACCAGTAATGGAAAAGATAAAAAGAGGAAAAACGACCAAATCGACGACAAATTTAGAAAGGAAAGTTACGATCAGAACAAACATTACTGAAATATGATGCGCGCATCACCACGACCTAACATGCGCAGTTGAAATATTTGCGTAGCCGTTTATAACGATTTTTACGAGCGCGTCAATAACGGCAAACGCGTTCAGGAACTTTCATTACGGACAGAAGCTGCAAAGAGGAACAATCGTTTTATTTATTTCATTAAGAATTTGCAAAGAGGAACGATCAATTAGTTTTTTTTTTTTTCATAACCTGCCTGGTGGCAAATACTGCTGTGGGCGCCTGGGGTGGCGGTCCCGCCATAGCCACCGAAACCGTGAGATCACCCCTGGTTGGCGGCTGATGAAGACAGGGTATCGCACGTGCTAACACACGTTGTATGTTAAAATATATATATGTGTGTGTGTGTGTGTGTGTGTGTTTCGAGAGAGAGAGAGTTTCTGTGTGTATTGTCTGCTGAAAATATATGTTGTGTGGAAGAAATGTTTAATTCTTCCTTCTTTCCTTTCATTTTTTCTCCCTCTCTCACTATTTTTTCTCCCTCCATTCCCTCTCACCCCCACTCTTTCTTTCTCCTCTCCTCACATTTTAAAAACTTGATATTGAAGGTTTATATTTTTCTTTCTTCGACTTTTAATATATATTTGTTTTCCTTTTTTCTTTGATCTATTTTTTTTTCTTTATTTTTCCTCTCTCTTTTCCGTTTGTTTTCTTAAAAAAAACTTCGGTCAGATGAGATGAATATTTGTATATATTCATGAAATAAATAATAAACGAAAGGATTTTTTAGAACCCTTCAATATATATATATATATATATATATATATATATATATATATATATATATATATATATATATATGAGTGCCCAATTGGAAAACGCTTTTCCTCCCTACGACTTCATTTGGCTTGGTTTGTTTCATACAAAAACATGTTCTTGTACATATTCAGCCTAAACTATGTTTCCGCTTGACATGCACAACACCAAGTTTACCAAATTACTGCAAACGATTTCCAACACTCAACGGTTAAGAGATTGTCTCATCGAAGAACAGGGAATATACTCAAGAAATATCTTCATTTGATTGCAATGTAGATCGCATGTTATATCAATTCTGCAAATGATATTTAATGTAATATGTCAAAACTGGTTTTCAGAGTTTAATGCAGATAAACATCATGCAAGTATAATATTCTAAAGATCTGGTAATGTTCTATCATCGGTCAAAAATCTAACACCGAAATCCGAAGCTCTATTGGAATATAGAAAGATGCGTTTCACAAGTTAGGACAAGTATTAAGAAACAGGAAACTTTCGTTAGAATCAAATCAAAGACAAGAATACTGTGACATAAGTACTCCTTTATGACCGTGAGCCATCGAAAGTATCCTCACAGATGACGAAGTGACTTTTAGTAACAGAAATGTTCTATAGATAGATGGTGAGAATCTCATGGACTGATGATATGAGTAACGACAAACTTTTAAGGAAAATGGAAACAAAAAGGACGCATATCCTTCAAATCACAAAAGAGACAATTGACATTTCTAGGATGCATAATGAGGGCCTCGAAAATTTAACACTCACAAGACTTAATGAAGTCAGAGGGAAAGGATAAAATAGCGAGCAACTTAGCTAACAAGAATGTATAAATAAATGGTAGAACATGGATTCAGTGAAATAATTAAAAGGCAAATTTTATAAATTGCTACAATGATAAGAAATTGTGAAATACCATGATCACCCACGTCCTGAATGGATACGACAACGAGAAGAAGGAAAACTAAACATTTATTAAAATCACGTAATCTGTTTATGTTTCGTTAGATATCAATATTTAATATGCCGAATGTTATATTGGCTTTTTTCAGATTAATGACAAAATATATAATCAATAAAATCAAATATTTTAAAATGAATATATTCAAGCTGAACGCTGCTAATGCCATCTAATGACAAAGAACATTTCTTTGGTAATTCTTATTTGGCTGATTAATTATTTCGATATGTATTTTGCAATCGTTTCACGCTCTTATCAAATATGGCTACATTAATGCCAAACTGTTCGAAAGCAATGCTTTCTGCTAACGTAAACTGATCGGCATCAACATTTCTTTTAGACGAGCGACAACTTATTATCAATTAACTGAAACGCTTTCATTCCTTCAAGTGTGTGACAGGGGAACGAGAAATATATTGAAATTATTAGCGCCCACCACGGATAGCACAATGCCAGATTATTGATCTTGACCAGTGGCATGTGTTTACAATCTCCTGTGCTACAGACAAGGGACAATATCTCAAATTACATCCACTTCAATGCAGAATTTATCAGGCGCATATCCCGCAGTTTAGTCCAGTCCAGCTTTCTATACATTACATGACATATGAAATCAGAAGTAACAATATCACACTTTCATATCCACTACAGTAGACACGATGCTTAATCTGGGTTATTATCTACAATAATAGGACGACGGGATTTGATATCATTTCTTGGTGTGACGTTTCAAGTTGTTTTCGGTTAATCTAACAAATCTCATGAAATTGGCCTTACACGCTGATATGCTAAATGATATTAGCGTATTAGGTCATATTCTCTCATGAAAAAAATATAATTTTCATTTTGAATTTTGAATATTTAAGCGTCCATTATTTCCAACAAAATTTAACTCTTTCTTAATATGTTTTATAATTTTCAAGGGGCATTTGTTGATATTCCAGTGGATCTTAATATTTTCATGTACATGTCACGTTATCTTCTGTATGGGAATTTCAGTGTGTCACACTTTATCAACTTTAGTCTTAGAGGCCATAGACCAACATGTCATACCATTTTGGAATCGGGCTGAATATGTTGGCAAATTAAAAACATTCCAAGCAGGATCCGGACCCTCAATCCTGAAATTTTGGATTCCCAAATTTTCATTGCTCCGATATTTTACGTGATATTTTGCAACGAATTTCTTTGCGCGATAATAACTTTTAGAAGTTAGAATTAAATGTCGGGGTAATTGCAATTAATTTCAAAATCCTGCGAAAGTCACCTATGAAAAAAAAAATGTTTGTACAGAAAGGAAAGTAAGGACCTAAGTACTCAAATATTAATGCAATGCGTAAATGCAGTGATCATTTCTAAGTTCTTCGGTAGTTTAAGTTTGCCTATCTTATCCGGCAGAATTATGCTTCGCAAAAAAAATCTCTGCCATCAGATGACCAGATGGAAATCAAAAGTGCCAACTCTTCAGTGAGGAAAAGAAAGTCCTGTGCAAATGAAAACCCAGATTAAACGGCATCCAAGAGAGCTTCCAAAGCTTTGCATATGCAAAGACTTATGAACTTAGAAACATGCCGAAGGTACAATCAAGTGAACACCATAGGAGCTTGCTTAAATGCCGCCAAATAGTGCGGCTTTTACGTTAGTTTATAATACGTTGGAGCTAAATTTCTCTATTTTTTTTTAATTCTGACAACAATATTTTGTAGCTTGCATTATGAATTCTCCGCTTTGCTAATAAGCATTTAATGCCTTCTTAGAATTGATATGTAGAACTTTCTTCCTGCTTTTCGTTATTCGATTCTGTAGATATTTCTGCGGTTTTCTTACTGTTTCCGCTTTCAGTATTGTGACATAACCGCATAATCCAGTGTTGAGAGTGTGCGCAACCACGAGAATTTTGGGTCCTCGTAAGGTCTAAATTTTAAATGAATCGGGTGAAAAGAGGCATCCGTGTCTAAGGCCCCTTTCTATTTTTCTCTTCATGCACATTTCGTTTTGACTTCGTAGGTAATCTTTTTTTCCTGCTTATTTTGTTAATGTCCGAATTTATTTCAGAATTTATTACTTCAGATCCGTCCATAGTTGAGAAATTTTGCTTGGTATTTCTTTTATTCTCTTATGTATAGCAGCCGTATCTATGATGTACGTTCCTTCTATGTGTTTTGATGAGGTAAGATACTTTGTCACTCAGTATTTCTCTAATGTTGTATTTAATATTCAGTATCCTGCACCATTAATTCGTCTTGATCTTTGTCTCTTTTTCATAATGTTACGTATATCTTCTGTCATTCACTTTTTTTCTTGTCTCTTCCCTTTGCTATGATCTCATCCGATATTGCCTCTTAAGATTCACACGGTGTTTTACTTTGATTTTCTAGTTTCATCTATGTTTATAAATTTGCAATTAATCCTGCTAACTTAAATCTGGTTGTATCTTGAGGTGTCATGGCGTCTCCTGTGTTGGTTTGACCTTCTTTAATTTCTTTATCCTTAGTCTAACCGTGCATAAAACGGAAACGTGTTAAATCCCACAGTGGTCGATTGTATAGGTTTTTATGTACAGAACTACTAATGTGACTCCTATATTTATTGTTATAAGAAGAAATGCATTTTACGTCAATATTCCATCAATGCAACCAATGCACACACCACTAAAAATTAAACAGCTTAGTCTATTAAAATGCCACATATATCTTTTATACTGTCAGGATTGAATTCACCAACAAAATAAAGGATACGAGATATGATTAATAACGACGCCTCATTATTTTTCTATATTTGTGTATATTTTTATACATAAGATCACAAACAAGTGTTTAAAAAAAACTGAAATCATAAATTGAATTTAAAAAGATATTGATAAACAATACACTATATCTATTTGTACATTGTTTATACATTATATTTAACAATTATTTCTGCCAATGAAAAAGTGTTAGCTATCCTCAATGATAGTGTATTTTAAGCAAATGTGTGCAGAACTCTAAATTATGAAACATATTAGCTATATATAATATGCATTGATTTTCTAGAATGATTTAAATCTAAACCGCAGAAAAATGCAACGGGTATGCCAACAAATGCGCACTTAATCCTGCAAGCTTAAATCTGTTTGTACGTTGAGTCCTCATGGTGTCTTCCGTGTTAGAATTTCAGCATTGCTTCGGATTTCTAACATTTTTTATAATCATGTATGTTGGTTTAATAGAATTATGTATATAAACATATAGGAAAAAACGTCTAATAATAGTAAAATCTTAAAAAAATATAATGGCCGGATTCATGGTTTGGGTAAGCTAGTGCGATAAACAATGTTTTAACATAAATTTTATTCCTTAAAATGTTTCTAACATGTCAACGACATCCGCTATTTAACTATCATACTTGTTAATGATGAAAATTCAGATTATAATTTGTCTTTGATACAAAATCTACAGGAATTTATCTCCGATAACTCGTAGTTTTATTGTTTCTTCTGATCTGGCTGTGCATCACTTAAAATGTTCTCTTTCATTTGGTCAGCCGACCTTAAGCAGCAGGCTTAATTTGTAGTCACTTTTATCTGCCTCAACCTCGCGCTTTACACCAGTTACATCTGTCCACATCTCTGTATGAAATATCAATAAAAATTCAATTTAAAGGTCGACCGGCCGGCCGCTCGGATTGCCTCATTGCTAATGCAAGCGTCTCTGACTTAAAACGATCGAGGCATTCCCATTTGCAATGATAGCGCTCTATGCCATTCAACCGCACGGATTTGTGAAAATGGAGCAAATGAAACATTCAGTACTTTGTGGTGATGGCGGCTGCAGGTATGATAAATTTGAATTACAGGATGTGGAGAGGGAAAAAAAAAGAATACAAGATGCATTAAGGAATGAAAGTAAAGAAACTAATGGTGGGAGGAAGAGTGAGAAAATTGACAGAGTTTGTGATTGTTGAGAACGAACATGACAGAAGAAGAACGAGGAGGAGGAAAAAAAGAAGGAGACGGAAAAGAACAAGATGGAAGAAAAGAGAAAAAGAAAGAGGGGGAAAAATAAAATATCTTTAAAGAATTTTTGCATCCACAATATTGTTTTTTTTTATTTTATTTTATTTTTTTTTTAACGTAGGAACGATGTAAAGAAAAGGGAAGATTTCATAAAAAACAAATTTCAATGAAGAAAATGAACGAATCTGAAAATTGTTGAAATTTGGACAGCAGAAAAAATTATGTGAAGTTCTGGATTGCAATTTGTAGTCGTAGAAATGTGGGGAAAGAAAACCGAGTGAACATGAATAAAAAAAGTAAAAGAAAAGCAAAAGAATATATTTTGAAGGAAAGTTAAAAAGAAGAAACACCAGTAATATAAAACGAAGAGATGATTAAAAAAAATCGTTAACAAGCAATGAAAATCTATAAAATAAAATGGACATTGAAAGTCTGTAAACCCTGTCGAATAGCTTATGGAATCAATAAAATATACGGTAAGACGAAATATATGGAGAAATCACGTTTGTACATGAAGGAAAGTTGAAAGCTGAAAAAGAATAAATTGAAAAACAAGAAATTTTAAACGATAAATTTGAGAAAATAAATTCGGAATAAAAACAGAAATGATGTGGAAGAATACAGATAATTAAAAAATCAAAAGAATTGGCCATAAATGAAAAAAAAAAACCAGAAAAATAAGAAAATAATAACACTTGGAAGAATGTTTATAAGAAAATGATTGAATATTACGTTGCAATATTATTGGCAATAATTTTCTAGTTTTCTTATCAATCTAAGATGAAGATAGCATCAGAGACGATGTGAGATATTTAAGTGGACGAAGAGAAATATATGGAGAAAAGGAAAGATGAAAAAATTAAGAATACAGCCTTAATAGAATAAACTGTGAGAAATGGGATAATTTAAAAAAAAACAACACGAGGAAAGAAACCTGAATTAAAGAGAAAGAAAAATAGAATAATTATTATGTATGTTAGAAAACGTATTGGGAACTGGATGAAACATGATAGAGAGTTGTATAGAAGAAGAAGAAGATGAAAATAAATATTAAAATAACAAAAAGCAAATAATAATGATGAGAACAGAAATAACGAAAGAAATAATGAAAGTAAAAAGCAATGCAGAGTAAAAAACGAAGGAGACGAGAAAGGAAAGAAAAAAGAAAGAAAGAAATAAGAGGATTTTTGAGAAACGAAGACCATTCTGTTGCTGTTGTTGATGATGATGATGATGATGATGATAATGATGATGATGATGGTGTCTACTGAAGTGGCAGGGGCCGAAAGACAACTTCTATTTCTTGCAAATTAATGTAGACCAATGAGATGGAATTAAATAAACACTGCATTTAAGTAAACTATCGATCTTCCATTTGGCAGTCGTACTCAACGTGTGTCCTTCCATTTCACTTACTTACACGGTTCTCTTTTCTATGTGTAATTCATGTCTGAAGTGTAATCTCTTATATAAATGCAGGGCCGGACAAGTAGCCAACGTTTGATTTGTACAAGAGTTCACGGTCATTTGCTTCTTCCACTGCATTGACTTTGGGCGTCCAAATAAGCTTTCACGCTTTCACGTCCAGGCTGTGCATAATAGAACCGTATCACTAGCAAAGACAATATTGAATTATCAATACGTTCCTTTCCATAAAAACAAACAGTTTTTTACAAGAGTTGTGTGCGTCAAAGACGTCTTAAATTGCATACTCGTTTAGCATTTAGAAAGATTTCCAAATGTGTATATTCCATTCAGATATTTCGCTTATTTTAAATATATTTATATACATGAGTCTAGCTTTGGTCAATAACATTAATGTATATCCTATATCGAATTTTGCTTCTCCATTGATTTATATCTAATTTTCTGCAGATTGTGTTATAATCAGCATAAGTTTATTGTAATTTTCTACACAATTGGAAACATACTAGTTTTTCTTTTAAATGATGGACATTAAGAAACCGTATTAGTAAAATTATTTTTTTAAAAAATGCAATGAGAATGTATTGCATTCTCAAACTTTGGAAAACAGGGAAAAGGAAATAAATGTTTCTTTGGAATTAATTGATATATCTAATAAAGAAAATGATTCCACTCAATGTTGATAACAAAGCCCTATTGATTTTTGTTTTCTTGGTTATGAATTTGTGAGCTTTGGATGCAAAGAAACACTCAATATCAGATTGAATCTCTTCAAACATAATTATCGGTTTCCGATGTAAAGATTTCCAATGATCTAAAATGATGATAGTCAGATGAAGGAAGGTCAAGAAGTAACGATGATGGAGTAGAACCTCAATATTTAGTGATTTTTGTTTTAACTGAGTGGATCTGTTAGTACATGGTCTTGATTTAAGCTGTAATATTAACATGTAGTTATGATTAACAAATTATTATGTATTAGATTAAAAGCCCGCACGGAGTACGAATCTTTAAGCTAATTCCTGCCAGGCCTAATGAAAGGGACCTCTCGTCCAGCTGAATAAAATGGGCCCTGGTCCAGCAAAACTAAAGTGACTTGTGGTCCAGCATAGAATACATCAATGATAATTTTCAAGAAATAGCTTTGAATTCCTCTATTCACATCATAGAAATTCAAAACAGCACTTTAATTATGATTCGGGCTTTAAAACCAATTCTGGCCAAAAGAATTGTTATATAGGAATAAATTGTCTTTGCCGACACTTGCGTTTGAACATAGATCTCCTGTGCGCAATCTCAGTCGATCTCATTATTGAATTAAGTAAGACCACGTGACCACAGTGTAAACACATATATGGGCGGTAGTGTGTGTCTATTCGGAACATTATTTCTACTGTATCCTCTCTACTACACCGACCGATGTTCTCAACTCTATTCACTATACTATTTCCCTATTCATATCACTATACGGTGGTTAATTCCGAGTGAGAATTATCGATCACTTTCTATTAGTGAAAATGATATTCGAAAGGGTCTGACACCCGTATTGTTTGACAACGAACTATATTGGTATCTGCGATTAGAAAGTCTACTATTACGAGCATTATTCGTTAGCATCACAAAATTGCCAATCGAGTGTTCGCTGACATCAGAAAAAGAACGATATTGGATGGAAATTCGATTTCAGGTCAAAAACTCAGTTCTTCACATCGCAAACTCCGTGAAATTTAAAAACCTCACGTCACGAAACATCTTAACTCTGATTCTTTGGCACTTTGAAGAAATAAAATTGATTTCCTTAATTCACAAAGTTGTGGACATATTTTAAACAGAATTTAAACATTTTTTTTTAATTCACAAAGTTTCTGTGTTACTTTAAATTCAATATAAATTTTTAAAAAAATATCAGCAATTTTTTTCATTTTTTTTTTTAACACTGAATTTTTTAAACCCCCCGTCATCTAGAGACAAATCCAAATGCTGGATTTCCAAGCACCAGATGAAAGGCAAATGTTCAATCTTGTGATGATCCTGATTCCATAAACGTATATTATGTTTATGTGATAAAGTGTGGCCCCATTTTGAAGGGTTCAGTCACTCAGACGATTAGACATAAATGATGGATAATTTTCTGTATTATTCTGCAGTGAATCCGGCTGAAGCAATTAAAGCACTGCATTTCTTTTTATATAATTCTTCAGTATATAATGGCACATTTCATGTAGATTAAAATATTTTGGGCTTTACTCGTCGATAAGAAATGTATTTATAATTTTTTTCTGTTTGCATATGTGAACGGCGATCACATTGTTATATTTTACTTACGATTTTTTAACCAGGAAAGATTTATTTGCAAGTATATGCTTCAACAACGAGCAGAGATCTAATCTTTAAAATGAGAGTGTCTCCAAGTTTAGAATGTTTTATGATCTAAGTGTAACTTGCTATGAAATAATGTACCAGTTATTCTACGGTTTGGTTATTGAATTTGTTCCAACATCGACTTGTCAAAACGCAATATTGACAAAATAGGATCGTCCACATGGAGAAATATACTTCAAAGAAAAATTTCCGGTTCCAAGAATTTAGTTATACATCCAGATATATTACATTTACGTTACAATTATGTGATTATTGTTTATGATATTTTGCATTTCGTTACCGATCACTACTTCAGTAAATTATTTAAATTTGTACATTATCTCGTATTGAAGATCAAGGTTGTCGTCAAACTTCTTTGGGATGAGTGTCTAAAGACACGAGAAAAACTCCAGAAAAAAACGCGATACATATTTGCAGATTTTTCTGAAAGGTCATCAGCAGAATGTATGTGATTGTGTTTGTGGATTTTTCGGCAACATTCAATGAACATTTTCTAATGTTTTTCTTGTCATTGCTGTCCCTGAACATTCATCATGTTACAAAGGAATGGCTCGAATGAATTTAAAATCGTTTACCATATGTGCTATATGCAGGACCTTTTTCCAAAAGCTTGAGGAAATATTTCCAATTTCAAGCTTTTTTGAGCATTAAATAAATTTTAACCCATGTCCGTTACACGAATTTATAAAAAATCGAAAAGATTGAAAACTGTCACAACAAATCCTTGCCAAATCTAAATAAATACCACAAAGTCGACTCAAAGACTTAATTAGACACCTAGATGAAAATACACGTTAGCTGTGTGTGCATTTCTCTTGACAGATACAATCAAAGTACAACCAGTTCCGGAATTATCGAATACCATCTTCAATAATATATATATTTTAATATGTATTGATTTTTAATCGGCACATGTGATCATAGTGAAAATGATAACTAACTCGACAATTACGGCATATAAAGTTCATATTATCCTGAAACATCACAATTCAACATGGGAAAAACCAAAAACAAAATAACATAAAATAAAAAATATTCAATATGGGCCGATTAATTTAGAAAGCGAAAAAACGTACGGAAAAGCATCAAAGTAAGATTCATCACACGAAGCATACATAGAACATTAAGAACATCACATCACATCACATATTTCCGTATTCTGAATGTGATTCTTAAAATAATTTACTGATAAACTGTAAAAGATGTAAAAGCTAATCTTTATAAGACCTAACTCCAACTCGGCAAAAAAACGTTGTAACGGATTCGTAAATGACTTATTTACAACAAATGATATAATTAGTAAGCAATAGCAACCTAAGACGAACCCTGAACACCGTATGTACTTATATCAATTGGAAATGTGTGTTGGAAGACCTGATCTAACAGAGAATCTATCGGATATAAATCTATGAAATACGGAACTTGCTCGTTCTTGGTATGACGATAAACGACATCCGCGTCCCGGGTAAGACGGTAAACTATATCTGACAGCAAGGTCTCTGATCAGGAGGTTTGGAGCGTGGAAACACCACTTAATTGCTAGTGTTCCCAGGTTCACGCTGACCAGGGGTGGTAGCACCTGTTACGGTCCCAGCTATGGGAATATAATTAATCCCCAACCTGGAGTCAAAACACTCTGAAAGTGTAAAGATATGTTTTTATATCAGCAATACATTTTAGTATTTTATAATTTATAAACAGCAATGAATTTTTGAAGAAAATTTATTACCACCAATAAATTAAAAAAAATATATTACCAGTAATATATTTTCGAAAAATAATATTACCAAAAATATATTTTTGAGGAAAAATATTATTTTACCAGCAATATATTTTTGAAGAAAAAATATTACCAGCAATACATTTTGAACAAACATTTTACCAGCAAAAAAATCTTGTTGGCATTAAATAATCCATTAAGGTTGATATGAAGTAAACCAAACCAAACCAAACCAAACCAAACCAAACCAAACCAAACCGAAATTGAAGCCCTCATTTCAGTTTAAATCTCACTACCAGGATTTGTAAAGCATATTTAGTTGCCATAATATTTACATCCATGCAAACATGACACAAAATTTATCAAAGGCTTTATTCAAGGAATAATTACTGTCACAATAGAAACGAACAATGAAAGAAAAAATAAATGCACTAAGGAACATAGCCTAAATAATAAAATCTACCTAACCTTCTCGGACAAAGGAAGTGGCATTGTTAACATGAATGAAACACAATACCAACACATTAAAGAATTTCTGAAACAACTCCTAAGAGAATATCGCCCTAGAATACCCAAACTTTACGGTCTCCCTAAAAATAAACAACAACCAAGCATGAAATAATGGAGCGAAATAAATTATTTCAGGAATAGACAGCGACGTCACCAACTAGCGAAGGCCATAAGAAAAAATTTAAACTTTTCCTTAGAACAATCACCACATCACATATAAAGATTTCAGACAAACTAGTTGAAAAACTAAAGAAAACATATATGACTTTACAAACTCGTGGCGAGTTTAGATATGCAATCCTTTTACACCAACAGTTAAAATAATAAAAATCCGCCGTCTCATCACGAATCAATGCTATTTCATTTTTAATAATAATGTTTACAAAACAAAAACTTGGATTATCAATTAGATCTCATCTTTTTGGATTAATGACCTGTCTCGACTTAGAAATTCACGAAACTGTTACGTTCCAAATGTATTTTACTTAAACAAACAACCCCCTTCAGATATATTGACGACGTTCCATTAATATATCCCCGTGATAGTCATGTGCTTGTACTTGTAGATAAACTCAAGTTGAACATACAATAGAATTTACATACGAAATGGAAGAAAACATTACTTTATATTTCCAAGATATTTTACTCCGCCTTAACAATTAATGCCCACCGAACATCAACTAATAAAAACAATGTAATAAATTTCTGTTCCCATCATAACATCAAATAAAAATCCGGAATAATGATCGGATTCTACATAAGAGCACACAGAATATTCAGCTCTTAATATTTACACGAAATGAAGAAATATATTGAAAAGTCTTTCAAGCTCCTCTAATACTCTGACTATTTAATATTCAACGCGAAACAAAAAGGTTCATAAAATACTCCGAATTAGAAAAGTGGCTCTGAAAAACCCGGCGAATCAACAAAAATCATTTCTACCCATTAATTCTATCACAACTAAAACTGAAAAGAACTTATCTAAACTCAAATTATGTCAAAATTACGACTAAATCAATAAAATATTTAATCAATATAAAACAATAGAAACATTAAGAAATTTAGATAAAAGATTATATGTAGACAAAGGGGATATTTTACAAAACAACGCATTAAAAACATAAGAGTGACCACAATTTTGATATGAACATATCACTCTAATTAAAGGAGAAAACAATTCACTGAGCCGAAAATGTTTATAAAGAGCTTTAATCGTTACATCATCTAGATTAATTTGCATCTAGGTTCTTACATGGTTTCACCATTCTTTCATATTTTCTACAATCACGGTGTGATATATTTACTAACGAAAGTGATATATCACAGAAAGGGATATATTTGTTCGAAGTAGTAAAGTGGTTTTGGACTACTGTAACCGAGTAGGACAAACTAGTAGGTAACCGTAATAGACTGGTCCTCGTCGTATTGGTAGGCAATAGGTGTAGGCAATAGGCGAAGGCAATAGGCGAATGCAATAGGCGTATTCAATTGGCGTCTCCTACATCAGTCTGTATTTATGGCTGACACCAGCTAATCATATTACTGTGAGGGGGGAACAATTGTATGCATATTCATTACATCAGAAAGTGATAGAAACAAAAAAAATAATCTAAATGAACTCTGATAGATTATATGCCCAAAACGCCAATTAAAAAAAAAAACAAATTTAAAAGTATTAACGTCTTAATTAATGTTCATGTGTAGGAGCTTCAGCATAAAAATATCTTAGTCCCATGAAAACCTTTTACAGTTTTTCATATATATATATATATATATATATATATATATATATATAGAGAGAGAGAGAGAGAGAGAGAGAGAGACAGAGACAGAGAGAGAGAAAGGGAGAGACAGAGCTAATATTGGTGTACGAGGATGAAATACTGGGAATTCTTAACTCTCTCTATTGGATCAGATTTCGAAGTGACCGATATAAAGTCCCAAAGGAAAAACCAACCTAACTCAACTTTGTAACTATCAATCGTCTTACTTTAAATGCTAAGGGTATTCAAAATCTAGGTCTTCTTTACATGTACCACAATCATGGTGTAATTAAATGTGTTGCCCTTTCATGAATGCAAAACCAATTTCAACAAAGCCTATAGCGTTGGAATGACTTTGAGTTTATCTTATACTAGAATCGTCTTATCCTGTGATGATCTACAAGGATTGAATAGATTTTGTCTGGCTTTCTTCTTGTTTATTCTATTTCATTGTTTGCAGAGGACTTGTCAAAGTCAAAAATCACAAGAAAAACACGTATTCGAAATCCTATAATTCTTCGTAAGTATCAGACCAGTGCGATGATGTACTTTGCACACGCGAGAAATATACAACAGAAGTAGGCTAAAGATTTTGAAAAGAATTCTAAACACGTGATTGTGCAAAACATCATAATACTAAAATAAAAGTTATTCAAAGTTTTACCCAATTTTACTTATCTAAATATTTGTCTTACATATTTACCATACTTAATTCTATAATCTTAGAATAGGTAAATGATAATGTTTCTTTTTTATATAAGTCATTTACGAAAATTCCTAAGGAAATACGGTGCAGTGGTTTCCTGTTGCTTATACAATGATTTTTAATTCAAAATAATTCTTCTCTTAGACTGGCTACCATCCAAAATACAGAGTCTAATCTACATTGCTCTTAAACAAACCCACAGATGTGATGGATTAATATCTTTTATAAGAGCTGATGCACGTTCAGTGCTGAAATAGAACTCTGAAGCCTGAAACAATTTTCCAGGCTGATTACCGCATTGCTAATCGAACATGTGGTAAATCTTAAAAAAAAATAAAAAAAAAAAAAAATCACGCTTTATTTCATAGAAATTTCTTTGTTCTGTTGGTTATTTTTTTTATTCAATTATTTTTGTAAGCTTAAAATTTGCGAAATTGTTCGAAGAAGAGGTTTTCACATTTTGTTTGAGTTTTCTTAGCGATGCTGATTTCAATCTGTGACGACAGATAGTGACACTCCCATAACGTGCAAATTTAAATATTTAAATGAATTGAGAATGATTTAAATAAAAGTGAATTACTGTTCTATTTCTACTTCTTAGCACCGAAGTGTTTTCTATTAGAGAATTCGCCTAGAGGATTTCCCTTAACGTACATAGAAAAGAGGGCTTGGGAAATTTTATATTCACAGAACAGTTGGAATGTAAGAAGGGCATAACATATCTATTGAGCTGGTGTGAATGGATAGCAGAACATAATTTAGGAGAAATAAAAAATAAAAACTACAAAAGACAGATTTCGGGGAGCCATAATCGCCAGTGTCCTGAATGGTTAGGGCATATAAAGCAAATTTAATCTTCCATAGTAGGTTTCACACTGTAAAATGACAGTCGCCCGTCCTCTAAAAATGGCAGATTTTTCTTAATATATGTTATACAACAAGGCCTTTACGGTTTTACATCAGTGAAGACATCGCTTTTGGTAATAAAGTTACATCAGAACACACAGACATTGGAATAACCTTTGGGAAAAAGTAATTTTTCATCAGATGAAATTGATGTTATTAGATGGCACAAGGGTCCTTGCGATATAGAATGAATGTTAGCACGGAATTATATTAATATTTTTATCGAAACTCTTTTGCTACTATAGCGAGTGCTTTCATTTCTGTTATATTGGGGAGATGAAGATGTATATTTACTATTATAGTTATAAAAATTTAACTGCGGAATAAAAATACACCCGCTTTTATGAATTAACTTATTAACTAAGAGACCATAGAATAATCCATTTTGACACAATGATTTTGTCTATTTAGCAAAGAAAACAATTACACCGCATCTTTTACGGCAGGTTCATGCTATTAAAATGCAATAAAAATATCATTCAAGAGAATAAATATTGATTAGATGATTGCAAGTTCCAAAATACCATATTATTTCATCTGTATAGTACTTACGAAGCATTTCCATGTATAACAATTTGTCTCACTAGATCAATTAAGAAGGAGTTCGAAGCACACTATGTTCCCTTTGCTTCCGACCCTGTACCACATCTCAACTTGGCCTTGAAAATGGCTTTAACTTAGGCATATATAAGCATATATTTATGCGTTCATAACTTAAGCGAAACACAGAAAAACATACACTCAAATTAACACATACAAACACTGGCGGGCACACACATAAACACACACACATTCTTTAGGACTTCCTCGGGCTAAGTTTATGTTTATTTTGATCGGACTACACATTACGCTTAGAATATTTTTATCTTTTGAAATATGTTTTGGTTATATGATCAAGCCGATTTTCTTTTGATTTTTTTTCTTTTTGTTTATGTTCTTATCACATTCTGTTATAAAATAACACACATTGTCCGTGCGTATGTGTAATTATGTAAACATTTACATAAACCTTGTAACCACAGTAAAATAACCTTCAGATATTGGAGGCCATCTACATTAAAGCAAAGCAACACGCACTCAACAAAATCTAGATTACACACTAGTTAAAACATTACATTGCATCGAGACACGTGGTTTTGTTGTTAATATTGTGTTGTGTCACGTGATACGACGTCATAGAATCGTATCAAGAATTTACGACCTGCATCTGCTATTACCCGACCGTTATCGTCGCATAGCAATCTTCTACATCATTATAACAGAATATTATCTTAGATGGCGAATACCTTTGTGTAAATGTCCATATAACCACTCTGAAGATGGTTCATCGGAGCCAAAAGCTTAGATCAAGCAACTGCATAAATAAAAGATATCCACATGTTGTAAATTTTGCGAAATTAATTCAACAATACGAAGTTTAGAACGGCTCATGATCAAACAAAATAATTATTCAATGTACGTATATATATATATATATATATATATATATATATATATATATATATATATATATATATATATATATATATATATATATATATATATATTAAAAATAGTCCATCGATAATTGATGATGACCCAAATTATGTGCCATGTGCGGGTTTGTAACCATTGCAATGATACACAAAACCCTCTCTCTACTTCTACAATTCAAGAACACACAAATGTGTGACGTCTGGGGAGAGAAACTAAGACGAAGGAATGTTAGATAATACCAGATAGTCCTGATTTATTAACTACTAGCCTTGTTTGAATTCAATGTTTACCTTATCCTGGACCGGTTGCCACGCATCGCTCTAGAAAATACTCTCTCTTTATATTTGCCTACCGGTGAGGGAGATAGATGGAGTCATGCCTTTCCTAACGCACAGAGTGAATGTAATGAATTCGATTGGAATTCGAGATAGACTCTCCAAATCCTAATTCCATTACTCCACCGTGCCACTTCTTATTTGGAATAGAATTTAGAAATTTGAAATAGAATTGGTGCGTTTAATGTTTACATCTCTTAAGTTCTTCCAACACCTTTGCATGCATATATTTCGCCACTTAATAAGTCCATACCACTTAGTATGTCAATCTGTTTTCTTTTCTCGCTTTGATAATAATGGCTGGTCGATTTGCTTGTAATTACAACGCATTGTATCATCTACTCTATCAACTAGAGATTCAGGAATATATTCATTCCTGTTTGTATATTTAAACTTGTAATGATGATAAACCTGGCAATGCAGATATTTACTTACCTTGGCATGATGCGTTTTGTACTCATTTGGTTTGTGTATTGAACGTCCTTCCATAAGGTTTTCTATTATTGCAAAGTATTGTTCATATCATATAGATATTACAAATTAATATTATGCAATACATTAGCTTGGCAGTTGCGTACAATCAGGCTATATTCCTCCTCCTCAAAAAAATAAAAATCCATTTGTCTTACCATTACTCCCGAAATTTCATAGCCCCTGATGGTTTGCGAATTGAACTATATTTTTATTTTAGAGAAGTCATTGGCTCTTTTGATACATTTGACTCCAACTTTCTTCTATTTGTTTTTGGTCTACTTTTGTCGCTTCTTCTTTCAGCTAATCTTTCTGATTTTCTGGCAGTTGTTTCAAGCATTCATGATTTAAACCAATTTCATAATAATAATAATAATAATAATAATAATAATAATAATAATATATCAAAATAAGTGTATAAAACTTAATATTGCGAGACATATTTAAAAAATATAATGAAACGGAAAAAACGGGCAAACAACTGGTTTGGAAAGCTCTTCAAAGGAGATTTAAAAAATTAACACAGAAAAATGTACAATAAAAAGGAATTAAAAAAAAAAAAAATTACATTTTTCTCTGTTAATTTTAAATCTCCCGTTGAAGCCTGAAGAGGGGAGAAAAACCGCCTGTTTTTAATATGTCACGTAATATTAAGTTTTAACTTTATGTAAATTTTGTAATATATAATATTATATATATATATATATATATATATTATATATATTTATATATATAAAAATATATATATATATATATATATATATATATATATATATATATATATATATATATATATATAAAGAGCTATAAGTAAAATTTTAAATAAAGTTGTATATTGATATACAGGAATAGTCACGCTTTACATTGTATTATAAGACGACAAGAATATACGGGTATTCCCATCATTCCCTTGAAGAACATGAAAACCACTTGTACCACAATGCTGATATTAACCTGGATAGATTACCTACATTCTACAGGTAGGAATATCGAAACTTGATGATTATTTTGGGAATTTCAGTGCTTTTGTTACATGATGCGATGTCGACCAGATAATGGATGGTCAATTTTTAGAGCGGCTTACTAAAATCGACTCATTATTATTACAGATTTGGCAATAGTGTTCGCCCTACAGTTAAAACAGTATTTTAGGTAGCATCGTTTAGACATAATTGAACCACATCATCCATAGTATAATACCATATAAAATAGCTTCAAGCGATAAGATCATCATATTTTATATCATAAATTAAATGTATGCTTGAAGTTTAATCTATGTAGACGGATCGATTCTTATTCTGTTTGTGATTAAGCAGCCTTGAGTTGAGTCAGTAATTATATGAATGACGTTTTTGAAATACTGCATTCTGTATACAACCTCCAACAATTCGAAATAGGTTTCCACTTTAAATATCCCGCAAAGATTGTATAATCCGTAAAAGAAAATGATTCTCGCAATCAAAAATTTGAAATGAAAGCTCGACAGCATCATATAATACGCCATACTTTACACATTTTACTGCCAATTCAGCAAAAGGAAAGCGATATACTCTTCCAACAGAATAATGCCACTTACATATCCATACTATTGAAAGTGATCGGAAAGATGTTAGAATACGCCTTTTTTCGCTATTATCGCCAGAATTGACTCTAATTTAACGTGTCTTGAAGAGGTAAAGCCAAAGACGTCAACATTTGTTCCATTTCATTTAGCACACCTACACAGATTAGATTCAGATATAAGATAGCAAGGACACTTAGCCAAGGGAGAAAAGGAAATCGATAAGAAAATAGTTGCTCTTAACGAAATACATAGTCGTCAGCAATATGTCAGTGTAAATAAATTCATTTATCTGTGTAGTCTAGTAATCGATGAGGAAAATGAGACACGCTTATCCGTAGAAGGTTTCAAAACGTTAGGTAAAGTATTAAGGATAATAGTAATGTTATTAAAAACAAAGAAAATAGTACTAGGCTGCTATGTAATATCTCATCTCATAGATGATTTTGAATGCTTTATAATATTTTTAAAGATGTAAATTGAATCGACAGTGATAGAGTTCTACGGATGAATGCTAAGAATTTTAAAAAAGATCCTATTTGTAAACATGGAATCATAATTTATATGCAACATAAAAGGGCAGTTCCTAATATTCTGGAAGATACAACTGAAATATACAGGATACATAACAAGGCAAAAGTAGTGAACTGAGACCAAGAGGCGGTGATGGTTGCCATTTGTTATTCCGTCATGGAATGTGTAAGAAAAAAAAAATTTAAAAAAGATGTTGGTGATTCGCATGCGCGAGTATGTAACTGATATAAAAAACAGAGCACGTTTATTCAGGACGCATTTTTGGGTGGGAAATCGGATGGTTTGAACGGCGCAATGGATTGATAGCAGAAGAACATTTTATGGGATTTCTTGATATTGGACATACGATTCTTGATTGCGAAATTTCCGACTGCCTCCCAATGGGATTTTACAGTGTTTTGATTATCAAAGAATTGATTTTATTGTACTTTAACTATTAAAGAGTTAGTCTTGTTTGAACTTGAAATACAAATTCAAATCAACTACAGCCAATAAAATGGATAATATAACTCTCACGGGATATATTGAAGGCAATATTATAAGTAGGGTAAAGAGCGAGTAAACTATATAGTTTTAGTAAATGAATAACAAAGCAAGAGCAAAGACGGCCGTAAACGAGAAAAGTTACTTAGAACAATAAAGTATGGACCGTTGTAGTGAGTTATGATCACCTACTTAACGAGTTTAGTGAGTGGACAACAGAAGACCGTAAAAGAGAAACGTTACGTAGAGCAACAAAGACAAGATGTTGTGGAGAGGCATGACTGTGTATTACTAGAATCGTTATGTTGCTTAAATGCAAATTAGTTAAACCCCAGAATATTTAAACTTTATTCTTTCAATGAAGACATAAAGAACTTAAAAGACATATTAACTTTTACGTGCTGCACGCGCGTTTGTGAAACATTCGTTGTCGCTCCCTGAACAAACAGTGAGAAGTCGGTTTTCTGCAGGCATATTATTTCAGAAATAGCATTAACTTCACAGTTTACATTTCTATTCGTTACTATGCGACTTGAAGAATATTCAATTCCAGTTCGTTTTCTATTGTAAACAATGCCAGTCTTCTTTTGTTCCTTTTGGGTAAAGGTTTTCAAGAAGATCACTGATTATTTTTCCATTCTTTGAACAACTGACCACAGCGTGACGTGGCGCGACAACTGATACGTTCAAGTCACATAAACAGCAGACACAGTGATTTCTTCCAGTCAAAACAGTTGTAAGACAAAATACATATTCTTTGAAGACAACATTTAACTATTGTTCATTGTTTAAAGATTAGATTTGAACTGAATATGAGATAACATTATATCAGACAAATAATAAGTTACCATTTTGTCATTATCTTCAACCACAGAAACACACAGATACAGACACACACACATATATATATATATATATATATATATATATATATATATATATAGAGAGAGAGAGAGAGAGAGAGAGAGTGTGAGAGAGTGAGAGGGGGAGAGAAATATTCTAGAGCGCATTGTTGGAATGCCTTCTCAATTCAGTGTTATTTGCTTCTCTACCCTTACATTTACGTGCCGGTCTAAAAGAACCAGCAATATTGGCACCTAACAATCTTAAGTATAATACTATCATCACTGTTTTCTCTGTGTATTGCCTAATATATTGTAATGTAATTGTCATCTTTGATAATGGCTTATGTAAGCCGAAAGCATTGATAGTATTAAAACATATGTCTCAATATTGTCATTTTCTTTCTTCGTTTAATGATAATGTTATTAATTTTATCAGACGACATGAAAAGAATTTACATAAAATAAATAAACAACACTTGTCAATATTTATTTAATGAAACAATCATCAATATATATATATATATATATATATATATATATATATATATATATATATATATATATATATATATATATATCGCTTCTCGTATGGTTTAGAAGCTAAGCAACGTTAAACCGCGTGAGTACCTAGATAGCTGACTGCTTAGAAATACCAGGTGCAGTATACTTGCCTTTTAGACGGCTCGGAAATGTAAATTTAAAACCCGAGTTTCAAATCTAGTTGAGTTCATTATAATAATTTATGTGCACATAACCTTGGGAAAGGTATCAATCTTCTCATTGGCCACAGCTATGAGGTTATTAGTACCACAATATTAGTTAATCATTTATATCTCAGAATCTTCTAATGGTCTAAAAGTAATTCTGTCATTAAATGAATTGTAAATATTGGATAAGCCGTACGAAAATCAATCAATATTTTAAATAACACACATACATACGTACATATATATATATATATATATATATATATATATATATATATATATATGTGTGTGTGTGTGTGTGTGTGTGTGTGTGTGTGTGTGTGTGTGTGTGTGTGACGATAATTTAACGTGAGCTGTGCAACACGAAACTCTTAACATGCCATTTATATATATATAATAATAAGGAATCTCCCATCGGTTTCGGCATATGACGATCTCACAATTTAAACAATTGATTCATTTATGACATTTGTGCGATAATCTTAAGTGGCGCTTAAGAACCGCTAGTGACTTACAAAGGTGGTCGCATATGGAACAAAAGTGAGGATTGTGGGATGATATCACTATTTGATTGGCTGAGCTTTTCGATCTTGCTCTAGCTTCTTGAAGCCGATTCCGACAAGCAGATTGAAACCTGCTGATCAACTAAAACACGTTGATCTTAATTCTGCACGATCTAAGGCTGAGCGCTCGAGAGTTTTATGACGAATATTGACAGCTGACGAGTTGCTCTTTAGCTTGACTTGTATCTTAGCAATGGACATCCTAAATTCTTGTAGCCCTGATCTAACTGCATGTACATTACAATCTTGGGTATCCTGTCATCAGACATTATCAAGACATGACAAGTACTGGGAATGTATGAGAAAAAGTCTCTATTCCTACAATATTACACCGTTAAAAAGGTCTTCGTTAATGTTCTATCTTGAAGGTCAACAATACAAATTCCTGTTCAGACGTTTTTGTTTTTGATAAAGACCCACAGATCCAACCTGTATCGTTTATACTGCTTTCGAGTTTTGGGGAAAGATCGCATGATCTTGTATGATCAGCATTTTAAACAACGCTTTCTTTCTCTTGAAATTGTGAATTTGTGCTAGCAAATCTATCCTGCTGTAACAACTCATGGAGACCTTCAGTTAACCTTTCAATTTCGGGTATTAACTGGTCTCCTTACATAATGAGGCTTATCTCACCAGTTCGATATCATCAAAGAAAATTTCGCCGCCATATAAGATAACTGATATGACGTAATATTTCATTATTTTGTTTTTTGTTTCTAACGATATTTTTCTGTTTCTTAATATTTTGATGAACTTTTGGAAGGTCTCTTTTCCTAGGCTATTTCGGATTTTCCTGTCACACTGTCCGCTTTCTCTTAATATGCTTCCCAGATAAAATTGTTTGATTTCGTTATCTCCAATTTGTATGATTTCAGTCTTGTTACAGTTGTTTTTAATACTTTCTAAATGGTTTCTTTCACAAACATTTGTAGTTTCCTTCAGTATCTGCTATCAACACTGTGTCATCTGCGGATCTTTTCTTGTCACGATTGTTGTCACCAATAATGAATTCTGGTAGGACTTATAATTAATTTAGAATGGACTCGCTGTAGATGTTTTATTGATCTGTCGAGAAAACGTATTTACTCTAAACTCATTTTTCTATCTATATACAGGCGATTTGCTACCAGTTTTGATTTTGGATTATTCTAATATCCTTCCCACTTATGTCAAGGTTATCTTGTTCATTTAATTTTTTAAACGCTTTTTTTTGTAATCTATAAACGTAGGTATGCAATCCTTTGTAATTGAATTGCTCTTTCTGATATCATATAGCAATTCTTGTTCCAGTGTCTTTAATGAACCGCCACATTTCTTTTTTAATACCTGATATGATCCTACTGCGCGCTCTATTCATCAAGATACCAAATGTTGTTACTTGGTTCATTAGGACCGATTTGTTTGCACCTGGATGCTAATCAGTGTCATGAATATGTGTATTTTGTAATGCACACATTTCGCTGCCGAATATTATAAAAGATCAGTTTAAATGGTGTTTAACGAAAATGCCGTGAAAGAATTGCTCAAGCCTTTTCGAGTAATGACCTCAGCCTCCTCCCGAATAAGATGAGCGCTTTGTGGGAATGGCGCCCTGAGTGTTGAGACTAAAATTAATTTCAACTTACCCTAATCAAATTGAACTCAGAAACGTAGTCCTATGAATATACCTCTACTTCTTGTTTAAATATTAACTGTGCTATGACCATGAACCATAACATCGATAATTCAAGAGATCTAATGTTTTAGACATTTACACATATAATGCTTCAATGCTTATGTCAAATTAAAAAAAATGTATTTTAAATTCACAGATTATCTCACCAAGTGCCATAAGCTTATTTTACGGATGTTGTAATAAATAATAGCTTCGAATTAGAGATCGGAGTATCGATTTCCAATTTCAATCTGGTTCGTTTATATTCATTTAACCGTAAATCCCTTTGTAAAAAGTACGAATCCACCTCTCTTTCCTCCCAGCCATCGGTTAATTAGTAGGTCTTACCAATAAATCAGTAGTATCTAAAAACAATTCTGACCATCTAAAATTTTATCTCTCTTTAAATAACAAAAAATGTTGATAAACCGTAACAAACAAATCAATCAATAAAAAAAACACAAGCTTTGTCACGTTATATTCAGAGCTGAAAATCAGATAAAAAATGCAGCAGATGTAATCTTTTCGGGAGGTAAACTCAGCCCATTTCTAAATAAATAAGTTTCAAATTCCTTACTATAATATTTCCTCTCTTCTACTGTTATACACTATTGTCGACTTAATAGATATAAATAGTAAAATCCATATCCAAAATGGAAAGTATAGTAATTTACTTAAAATTAAGTGTTGCTCTTAAACTGTACATTTAAATAAACCAAACATTATCTTTAAAAGTTTTCTAGGAGGATTAAACATGTCATTTTCTCAATAATTTCCATATTTGATTTATAATATAATGCTTAAAATGCAATGTTTATTTTATTTTAGAGAGTTTAATTTATCAATTTAACATACATTTTTCACGTGAAAATACTTTTATCTCAATTTTCGATATTGAAATAACAGCATGGTAAATTATGTTATTTTCTAATGTGCTGAAATATAAACTGCTGATGAGGACGTATTTTAATTAAAAAAAACTTATATTCTATTAGGCTGCAGTTAAAAAGATTTAAGAAACAATTTAAATGTTTCCTTTTCATTTCTATTTAATTCAGTATTTGATTATCTTGCATTGTCTCGCATTAATCATTATTCTTGGCCCAAAAACCGTGATTTATTTAAGGTCGAAAATAAAATGTTAGGAATATTAAATTTCTACAAAACAAATGATTCAATTTACTCACTATTAAAATGTATTATAACCGGATTACACTAAATAATATGCGGAACAAATTACTCCTATTTACAATGTATATTCTTCATGGGCTTTAAGAAAGACAATTACACGTACATATATATAGTCAAACATATTAATAATGATATTGTTAATACAATTCTGATATATATATATATATATATATATATATATATATATATATATATATATATATATATATATATATATAAATGACAATGACAATTGGAAAAAAATCATACATTTTGCCGACGCGTTTAGTCCACCGACTTTTTCAAGGCAAAAAATGAAATCGAAATGAAATAGTCGGAAGACGAAACGCGTCGGCAAAATGTATGATTTTTTTTCAATTGTCATTTGATACCAATCTGTCTTGTCCACAGAATTCATCTGGGAATTTAACTATATATATATATATATATATATATATATATATATATATATATATATATATATATATATATATATATATGTATTTAGGCAGCAATTTTTCATTAATGCATGTCTCATTAAATGATATAGACAAGTTTTGTCTATTTATTTTAAGTGAGTTGCTTTCATATTGTCTGATAAGCTTAATCACATTATCGTTGAAAGACGAAAGAAAAACACCATATTGATACATGTTTAAATTAAATCTAAGCTTTCGACTTACACAAGCCATTATCAAAGATGACAATTTCAATAAATCAAACAACACACGGACGAAACAACAATGATAGTCCGCCCTTGCTGCATGAAAATTTCCAAGTAACGACAAAATCGTATATACGAGACGCGGAAGCGAAAATCGCGCCGCAGCTCGTGAAGTCACACATGACCACGCCAGAGTGAAAGACCAATGGCTTCTGTTATAAATTATAGGCATTTATGATATTTGTGATTTATTCATAGTTTATTTTTTTCAGGTTAGGTTTCAACTGTTTTATGTATTTCCGGAATTGAGTACGTGGGCAGGCACTTTAATTATAAAATAATATGAAGGTATACATTTCCACCAGTACCATGATTGTGTCTATGTTGGTTAATTTAGTTTCTTCTGTTACACTTTTGATTTAGTGATTACCAGCATCGCACATTTCAAAAAGTCCTATAACTTTACTGATACAATTGATCTAATATATCACATGTTTCTGCTTCTATTAATTTTTAAATCATGATCACACATATAAATGAGATGGTTTTAGTTTCTTGAAAATTGTTTATTTATAATCTTTGTCGTATTTTCTAAAGTTTAATATTATCCTTATGCTTAATTTCATGGCGATAACGTATCTGCTTAGTAGATAACGCTTTTAATACTTATATTAATAGTACTGCCTACATTGGGAAACATGCCTCATCGTTTTAATGTAGAAATACCTACATGTAATCGTATTTTCTATTCTAACTGTTTTTTCTCCCCAGGTTCTTGCTTATCTGCGAACTATGCTCTTCAAACATTTAAATTCAACGTCAATCTCCATCTTGTGTCTTCCTGAAACCTGTTCTCTTATTATCCTAATATCAGTCTTTTCATTCAGTTTCACTTCTAGTAGCATCTTGCGTCTTAATTAAATTATTGCTTTTGCTTGGGTTGAAATGATCTTAAATAAAAAAGCTTTTCTGAAATTTCCCCCCTTGTATAATAAACCTATGTGAACGATAAAAGTTATCGGGACTCTTGCTATGGCAACTGAGCTAAAGTACATAGCCTGAAGTCCCTGGGCACAGATTGACCTTGAACACTTTTCGAGCATATGGAAGAAAAGTGTGTAGCGCGTGGTCGTTTCACTATATCACAGAGTTTCCATCAGTAACTATGGCTTGTCCCAAAGTTTTTGGCCAAGCATAACATTCCTGAATTTCGACAACCACTATATTCCGCAGGTCTTTTTACAAAAGTTACATCCAACTGAAAGGGACATGATTTCAAGAGGTCAAGGTAATCCAAGAGAATGCGACGTGTTAAATGTTCGCTATCACAAAAAGGGTGTTCCAAGAATGCTTTGAAGGAGATGAAATACTCAACTGATATGTGTCGTAGTTTTCTTTTTATAGCACCAGACCCAATATTTTGATACACATCGTATATGTAACATATAAAATATACGGCTTCATAATTTGTATAGGTGCGCAAGTGATTCTATCTGAAAATAATACGATATAACAGAATTATTTAAAAAAAAATAAAACTCCTTCTAACGTTTCTTGGAGAAAGGATTTGACTTTCTTTAGTTCTCATAGATTGACAGAGAGAGGCATTTTCAAAAGTTTTGCGGAAAACTTCGAACAATTTGTTACGCGCGTTCTTTCCAATTTACAGAGATATAATTACATTGGTGCCGACTAGGATAACGAATGCCCGAAGATCGTGTCTTGTTTTTAAGAGAAGCGTAACAAGGGAATCGAATAGGTAATTAAAAGAACATCCAAAGGGGATAAGACGAAAAGAGAAATTAGAAAAAAAAGTCTTCACTAATAAGGGTTTACTTGCTATAAAGCAAGGTAACGTGAAGTTGGGCAATTTAATTTTTTACTCTTTATTTACATTTTTCTGTCCGCAGCATCATTACCGGGTCTAAAGCTTCGCTGATTAGATCAAAGTTCTACAGAAACAAAATATATATTATATGCTATTAACTTATTTGACTACATTTATATGAGGAAGAAGTCTTTTTTTCTTTTGATTTTTCTTCTTTTTTTTTTGCATATATATCGCGTTGATTAGTACAGCAGAATAGGAAATGGCAGGAAAGAATAGGTATAAAAATAGCGTGGTGCCAGTCTTCCTGGAATTGCAATTTAACAATCAGCTTCGAAATTGTGGGTTTTTACCGCTGGCTGAATACCAGCAGCTCTACTCGACTATATCAACTCTGAGGCAGACGCTTCTAAACCAACTATATCCGCTTATATTAAATGGTTATATGTAAAATTTGGAGGGACGAATTCGGAATTAATCCGAGAGATTTTGTTTCTAATAACCGCTGATTAACAAACATTCCTCGCTGACTGTTTGTATATGTGTTTAAAGATCATGGCATCTAGTTTATAAATAAGTGCTCAATACAAAGTAAAGCAAAATATGATTGTAATAGTTTTATTATACGAGTTTAAAATAAAAAAAAAATTTAAATCGCTACATAAACGCTTTCATATTTCAATTGTATGATTGTACTTAATGAGGCGACGTTTGGTAACAGGGGATAAAAATAATTTTGGGGGAAAATTTAAAAACAAAACATTACATCTATTTCAAAAGTTAAAGAAGGGGGTGCATAATGTCCGAATAAAAAATACCTCTAATAAAACGGCCATACAACTTCAATAAATAGAACGTCATATTTAGCTACATTTAAGATACATTTGTCGCTGTCATATTCTTCGCAATCGTCAATAATGTCATGACTAACAACCGGTTTATCGTGACATGGAAAAATATGTCACAAACCTCTACACACTGACTTTTTTTTTTCTTTTTCTTCTAGATCTGAATTTCTAGTGGTTAATCGAGATACACTCATAAGTATATTTTTAAAAGTATTAAGATAATACTATATATATATATATATATATATATATATGTGTGTGTGTGTGTGTGTGTGTGTGTGTGTGTGTGTGTGGTATAATTAAAGTAAGATATACAGACAGACAGAGAGGGAAGATTGCTGCTCATTGTTTATTACAATATGCCAATATATACAAACACACATACGCATATGAACGCACACACGCACACAAACATATATATATATATATATATATATAAAATAATTTTAATGTATGTGTATATATATACATATATATATATGCTTCATTTTAAATTGCATACACACACACGCGCAGACAAACACACACACACACACACACACACACACACACACACATATATATATATATATATATATATATATATATATATATATATATATATATGCGACAATTTAAAATGCAATATAATGTAAAACCGGTTGTTGTAACTCATATGTGCAATTTTTCTGCTGGGGTATGTAGGTTCTTTACTGGAGTAAGTAATGACCGTGCACGAGTTGGTAACCACCAAACACACACACACACACACACACACACACACACACACACACACACACACACACACATATATATATATATATATATATATATATATATATATTTTTTTAATAGGATTTCGTGAATATTCAGGCGGGTAGACGAAATTATATAAATATATTGTTAAATAAATAAACGGTGTGTCGACTAAAATATGAGTTTCTGTCAAAATAGCGTTTAAACTGATAATACACACACACACACACATATATATGTGTGTGTGTGTGTTTGTGTGTGTGTTTGTGTGTGTATATAAACACAGACACACACACACGCATATATATATATATATATATATATATATATATATATATATATATATTTGTGTGTGTGTGTGCCTGTGTTTGAGTATATGTGTGTATGTATATATGTGTGTGTACACATAACGTTGAATCGCTACATGCCTGCAGGTATTTAAATTCCAGTTAATAGTTTTTGAAATGTATTCCCATATATAATTTTGATGAAGTTAAAAAATGTACTACTTTGAAAAGCGAATACTAGCTACACTGGCTCGTCTCGCAGGCCGTCCGCGATAGTTTTGGCGCCCTGTTGTATATCCACTTTGGTCGCGATCTCAGTTAGGCACATGCTCATTTATCTAAGTGTGTAGACAGAGATAGCTTTCCTACCATAAATTGGTCAAAACCATATGTAACTGTTGATGCCGTGCAGTTTTGTTCTTTTAAGTAGCTTTTATTTTTTGAATCTGGGTGATACTGTTTACCCAAAACTTCATGTTCCTTGTAGCATTATCAGATTCTCTAACATTTCTTTATCTTCCGCTGTTGCGTCCATTCACATCATATTCGTTTCTGTTATACATAAATTCACCTGTTATTAACTCGATAGGTAAATACAGCGCTGTTGAGTTTAAAAATTAACCGCTTGCCTAAACTCACACCTAACTAAGGAGACACTTTTTAACAATACTTACATCTACCTTCTTGTCTCCGGTTTAAAATGTATCAATGTGAAAGAATTCTCCATTAAATAACCTGGAAAATTGTATGAACCAAACTAAATACATATGAAATATTTCAGAATAAGAGAAAACTTAATTATAAATTATTTGTTTCAGAAAGTGTAATCTGGAATTTCTTAACAGAAAAAAAATAAGCAAAGTTGAACATCGTTGGAATATTTTTAAGTTCAGCATAAAAACCTTAAGTAATTTAATTATCAAACAAATTTGAATCTCCACTATACTAAATTGGATTTATATATATATTCACACACACACACAAACACACACACACACACACACACACACACATATATATATATATATATATATATATATATATATATATATATATATATATATATATTTCCGCTTGTTTTATTTTATATCCTTCAGCAAATGTAGCTGCAGTCAGATGCTCTAGAATATTTGTCTTTCTGTAACGTCCACATGTCAAAGTAAGCAGATATTAGTTTCACTTTCTGTAATTGAGAGCATAATGTTACCAATTTAATCAGTTGTATGGCTTTCAGGCACAACCTAACAGTACTGAGATCCTCATATATTATGAAGAAACCATACTCTGATCAAAATGAAGAGAAACATCGACTTATGGGGATTTTCTAAGCGTAAATGCCGCCTTACGTTCGGAATCGAAGCTTCTAACATAAAATTTATCCTAACATAATGAATACGTAATAAATACGACATTATACGCACAGTAATGATGCTGAGTCTATAGAAATAAATAAAAAAGTATTTTTCTCTTAAGAGAGATTTCTCCAATTATGAGATTTTTTTTGCTTTAAAAGAAAAACTCCCATTAATATGGAAAATATGATCTTAAATTATAATGAAAATCATGAAATTAGAGAAATATTATTATTTCTGCTGAGATATAAATGGCATAATAATTAACTGAAATGAAAGAAACATCAATATATCTTAAATTATATACTTAATCAATAGTCTATTATATGTAGACGTAACTTTGGGACGGACTTTCATAGAAACTTCTACATAAATTAAACTACTAAATAGGAAGATCGTGAAAAGACTATTTGACTTCATATAACTTCATTTTTCTTTCTTTTTTAGATTCATGAATTTAATTTAATATTTTATTTCAACCGTTTATCTTCTTTAATAAACGTTATTTCTACATTTTAACCATTAATATTGTATGCAAATCTTTAAACACTGCATTAATTGTGATTTAAAGAGTGATTACATTTTTTTACAATAGTTGCTTAGTGATCCACTTTGTAAACTAAACAATGACAGACTATCATCACTGTCGTGTCCGTATATTGTTTGATATGTTTGTAATTACATCTTTGATAATGGCTTGAGTAAGCCGAAAGCTTAGATTATATTAAAAAATAATGGATAAATATTGTGAATTTCTTTTTTCGGTTAATGATAATGTTATCAAACTTATCAGAAGATACGAAAAATTTTACATAAAATAAATAGACAACACTTGTCTATATTATTTAATGAAACGTATATATATATATATATATATATATATATATATATATATATATATATATATATATATATATATACGTGGCCGTGTGTTTACAAGTTCGCATTCTGGCAATGTTGTTTGCTAAATTTTACATATCTATTTTTGATAGCTAAATTGTTAGTTGTTGATTTTCATTACATTTACTTGTGTTTATATGTGGATTTGTAGTGGGTTAATTTGTTTACTATTTAATTAACGTCGTAATTTATTTCGATTTGTTTGTTTATTTCGCAAATTACTTTTTTTCTCAGAATCGGTCATCTTATTTTTTTACTCCAAAGTATTTCCTTTGTATAAAATATATTAGCTTTACTGTATATAATGTGTATATTTACATTTTCCATTTAAGTGTTTTAAAAGTGATTAGTCTTTTTGATTTCGTAATAACCGATATGACATATTGTTGAAACTTGACTAATGCATGGAATAATAATGCAACACAAAATGTACTTAGAACAAAATGTATTGAAACAAGAAAGTGTACACAATATTTACATATAGTCTTTTGTATATTCCTGGGAAGACCGTTCCTGGAGAATGTGTTGACTGAGTCGCAGTCGGGCAGAGTCTCTGGATTGAATCTCATGATTCCTCCACCTTTCTTCCCGGTACCAACCATATTTATATGGTCGGTACTCCACTATGCAAATTAGGTGGATCCTACAACACACACACACACACACACACATATATATATATATATATATATATATATATATATATATATATATATATATTGGGTAATTTCTCATTGGTTATTTATTAATTTGTATTGGTCTGGCAAGGTAAATATAGTATGCAGAATGTGTTATAATTTTGGGATATATTGTCGTGGGTCATTTTTTTATTTTTCATGATACATTTGGTATAATTTTGTGTAAACCTATCTAAACATATATGGAAATATATGTTTAGAAAGCTTTGTGCCGTTTGCGTATTTACTTTTTATAAAGGTTGTTTTGTGTCCGTAGATTCTCTCGTTCAAGTGCACTACAGTTATTCCTCTGTACATTTTCGCATTGTTACCATTGACTCATATATTATACTATTTAATGAATATTTTTCCTAGTTTTTTTACAATTTTGTTATACAATGTGGTAAAAGATAAGATGCTTATATTGTTTCTATTGGCTTTTTTGTACAGTGATGTGTATATGTGTGTGATATTTCATAATTATTTAGATTTCATTGACGATCGTTTCATTAGAAGACTTGTCAGATCACCTACCTATAATTGATTATGGGATCTGCTTGATTATTTTGTGGTTATATCATATAAGTCTATTATTGTTGGGTTTTCTATATGTGCCGTTTTCTGTTGAGTGTATGTAGTGAAAGGAAAAAAAGAGTTCGTGTCTTGTGCATAGTTTACCGAAGTAAAGGAAAAATAGAAATAAATAAACCTTAGAATATTTCTATCTGAATTATACCTCATATATGATTTTTTATATCTTACACCACAATCGCGACCAATCGCAAAATTAACCGCCTGAATAAAAGCCGTTGCTTTTTCTTGACAACGGGGTCTGTTTTTGACATCCATGCGCGAGACACATTTCACAGGAACTATACGTAGGCTGTTTTTACCCCTTTTTGAATATTTGCCTCTTGGACGATTCACGCTGAACATGTGATACTGATTTTTGAATATTATTTCTTGCCTGACTTTCCTTTTGTCTATGTGAGACTAGATTTTTATTGTTGCTTTGGATATTTGTTAACAGAGAGTAATGTCTATGAAAACTGCTTCTTTTAGCTTGGATTTTACGCCTTTGACATATCAAATAAGATATCCGTGCACATATAGATGATACCTTCCTAAACAAATGAAATAAAATTATCAGCATCTAATTTATACGAGCAGATAAGTCCAGAATTGTATACAGCATCCACAGTGAGGAAAGACTCAAAATTGGAAAATATATTAATATACAAAAGAAACAATCCCCATAAAATAAAATATATTTCAGAGTACAGTATCTTGAAGTGTGATAAAATATCTACTATACATATAAAATAATAAAAATTCCCATATATATGTGACACTTTCCGTGTAGACAAGATCGCTTTAGCCGTTACATATAACGTTTTTATGGACTGATATAGCTAAAAGTATCAAACTGACTTGTTAACATCGGGTACTTGATATTGAGTGGAACGGTAGAAAATATTTGAACAAAAGAGTAAACATGGATTTTGGTCACATTATTCACAGTTTCGGACCCGACGTATAACATCTTACCCGAAAGTGTAATAAAAGTATGAAAAGACAATTTGACGGTTGAATCTAAGAAAATTTGCAATAAATCAGAGACAGAGAGAGAGAAAGAAACAGATGCATTATATAGCAAAT